>OY755183.1:7211212-7269445 GCA_963576735.1 Bedellia somnulentella
ATAAGTAAATTTAATGGCAAATGAGCTGATTTATGAATCTTATTTGAAGACCTTGAACGGATCGAGCTGTTTTTCGCTATTTTTATTTGTAAATCTAATTGTCAGATCCTCAAATTCTAAGGGCTATTCCATGATCTAATATCATTCCAAATCTGTCGGTACACAGAGATATTTAATTAGTAGGTTCGTGGGAAAATATCAGCCTCAATTACATCGGTCTTATGTTCAAATCCTTATACAGAATTCACAGCATTTACGTCTTGCAAATAATGATGGTAAATAGTTTGTATTAATACTGACAAAAGGTTCCGTGATTTTATTAACATACTCACGCTATTAGTTCCCATTTGGGTAGGCAGAGACTACAGACTGCCGATTGCCACTTGCTACGATCCTGGCAAACTTCTCGAGCTTTGTCTAAATTCATCTTTCTTTTCATACATGATATTTTATTCACACACTTCTGACGCATGGTAAGCATATTCTCTATTTGATCTAAATGTGTCCTTCGGGGTCGCCCTCTACTAGCATTACCTTCCACATTGGCTCTATAAATCTCTTTCACCAATTCGGTATGCAAAGTTTTACTGAAGTGATGCTGATTACAAAACCATTTCGAGATATTATGGTTATAAACAATATTTTCTTGAAATTATATCAATTGAAGCTAAGATGACTGTTATTTTATCAAAAAACTGTAACAGTGTTTGACCTTCAATGTTGTTTCTAAGACATACGGTTTTGCAGTTTATTAATAAAATATCGAAAATCATAAGTTTGTTTAGTATTATATCGTAATTATTTCATTTGACATCACAAATTCGTATTATGTTTTGCAATCAGCAACATTTTTATAAAATATTTCGCTTCATTTGCATGTCGCTACGTGATTTTATCAATCGATGACGTCATAAAGTACAAAAGTTGAACAATCTTTAAAAAATCATAACTTTACAATTACTCATTTTAAATGGAAAATATTCAAATTAGTCTTTTATTTTCGTGTTTACTATCCAATAAAAATATTTAATAAATACCAAAAAAAACTTTGCATACCGAATTCACAATCATCCATCCTCTCTATGTATGATTTTAGTAAGTATGTTAATGGTTCCATTTTAATGTTATTTCATTAGTTATAAATTTGTGTCGTTGTAATTTTTAGGGTTCCGTAGCCAAATGGCAAAAACGGGACCCTTATAGATTCGTCATGTCTGTCTGTCTGTCCGTCCGTCCGTCCGTATGTCACAGCCAGTTTATTCCGAAACTATAAGAACTACATTATTGAAAATTGGTGCGTAGATGTATTCTGTAAACCGCATTAAGATTTTAAAATAAAATCTGAAAAAAAAACCAAAATTTTTAGGGTTCCCCATACATAGAACTGAAACTCAAAATTTTTTTTTTCATCAAACCTATACGTGTGGGGTATCTATCAAAAGGTATTTGAAAATGATGTTGAGGTTTTTTATATCATTTTTTTCAAAACCGAATACTTTGCGCGAGAGACTTTTCCAAAGTAGTAAAATGTGTGTCCCCCCCCCGTAACTTCTAAAATATGGGCATGATAAAACTGAAAAAAATATATGATGTGTATTACTATACAAACTACTAACGAAAATTGGTTTGAATGAGATCTAGCCAGTAGTTCTATTTTTAAACGTCATAAATCTCAAACTTATAACGAACTACAAAAACTTGTATATTACTATGTTACCTACCTGCTGCTAGTGCTGCTACGGAACCCTTCATTAGCGAGTCCATCTCGCTCTTGGCCGCTTTTTTTTATATCTTTTCTCTATTTACAGGTAAGAATTCTATATTTTATTTGAGTTCTTGTGATTAGCATGCTTATGAAACTAACAAATAAATACTCTATTTACAGAGCACCACATAAGTTTATTATTTCATCTTATAAATTTATGTGACAAATAAAACTTTCAACTCAAAACAAACTCTATAACATAAGGCATAAGTGTCACTTCCCTGCACCAGCTAGCGCAGCTGGTGGTGAACACGGGCGGCTGCGGCCCGCTGGTGGACCTGCTGGAGTCGGGCTGCGGCTCGCGCGTGCCCGCCGCCATGGCGCTCGGCTTCATCGCCGGCCAAAACGACCATCTAGCCATGGCTGTTATCGAGACCAAGGTACAATTTTGCAGTCTCTAATTCTCTTTGATGTTGCGGCGGAACCTATCACTCACAGTCCTTTTTCCCTTTTCTTAAAGTGGCTGAAGAATTATTTATTTCATGGGCTATCTGTTTTAGTGATTATAGCCCTCAGTATGAATAAGAGCCTTCTTAAAACAACAAGGACAAACCTATATGACTAAAATACCAATTTTCACAGTGTTATTCTTAGCTAACAGTTCGGTAAGATAATTGCATAAGGAAAATTCAACTATCTTTCCAGGCAATACCATACCTGGTGAAGACTTTGCAAAACCCAGAATCTGATGATGCAGAAGTGTGCGCAGTAGCCTGGACATTAGGTCATATAGCCAAACACACTCCACAACACTGCTTAGCAGTTGCTGTTTCAAACGCTATACCAAGACTGCTGCAGGTAACATTTTAATGCATGTTTGAAATTTTATTACACACATTTAGTGCAAGATCCCAGGCCTAACAAATAAAAAAATTACCAAAATATATGCATGTATACTTTTCTTTCACAGTTGCTTTGAATTATTTCATCCCCCAGCCAGGACCTAAAGTTAAAAGTGAAAGCTGATATTATTTAAACTTATTTTTATACATAAGGTAAGTAAGTAAAAAAGATCAACTAAATGGTGAATAGCAGTATGTTTTGGGTAACATTGCTGGTCAATACTCAAATAGAAGCACCCTAGTCCCCTACAGTAGGACATCTGCTACTAAGTTTAGGATACTGCTTTTCTAGAACATCACTGCATATTAAAATGTAAGCAATAAGCTTAAAATACTTTATTTCTAGTTATACACTGATCCTAAGTCATCTCCAGAGGTGCGTGCCCGAGCATGCTGCTCTCTCAAACAATCCTTGCAGTGCTGCTTGCACAGACCTTCCCTAGAAAGTTTATTACATACAGCGCCTACCTCCATACTCAAATATGTACTGGCTCAATATGCTAAGGTAAGAAAAGTTTGATATTATTTATAATTTTAATAAGAAATATCACAGATATGAAATTATTAACAGAATATTAATCAATAGACTGGTCCATCATCTAAATTGTCATCTTCCTCATCATATTCTTCTCCATTATCAAAGTAATTGTTTCCATAGTCTGTTCCATCGTCTTGTTCATACTCCTGCTCTTCTTCCACATTCTCATCATCACTATCAACTTTTTTATTTGTGTCTTCTTCTTGTTTAATTTGTTGACCTTCTTGATCTTCATTTGTTTCTTTTTTTTCTAAGTTCTGTAAGCGCTTTGCAATTTCTTTTGGGTCATCAAGTTTTCGTTTACGGTTAACTCGAGGCCTACTTTGTGCTAGAAGTCTTAGCTCTGAAGGCATATTTGTCCACACACAGTCCAAGGCACTTCCTTTTTTGGCATCCAGGGCCAACATTTTATATTTATCCGAGTATCGCTCAACATTGTCCGTTTTGCTTTTAAATGTAACATACGCCGGAGACTCATGAAGAAACTCAATGAACTGATCTTTAACTATCAGCATGTAATCAGTAGCTGCATCACACGCCAAAGGTAATGGTTTAGCTTCGTTTTTTGGATACAAAGGCGGAGGGCCTAAAATAGGCGCACTATTTTCGCCTCTTGCGATCCCTAATGCTTGCTGTTGTTCAAGAGTTAGAGAAATTCCACTGCCTCCACGACCACGACCTC
The DNA here is from genome assembly GCA_963576735.1 of Bedellia somnulentella. Taxonomy (NCBI): domain Eukaryota; kingdom Metazoa; phylum Arthropoda; class Insecta; order Lepidoptera; family Bedelliidae; genus Bedellia; species Bedellia somnulentella. Next base: position 7,215,040 of record OY755183.1, read on the forward strand.
TGCCAGACATTTTCACTATAATACCTAACTTATTCAATTCAACTGATAATTCTTTGTTAATAGTACACACATATCAAATCAATAGTAGGTTTAGTTAACTCAAAATGAAAACAATTAATTTAATTTTGATTTGAGGTTAGAATTAGAAGAATAGAGTTTGTTTTTCTTTTCTTATTATCGGTATCGGGCAGGCTAAGATAAAAAACATTCTGCCTAAGCATCAGTATTATTTTTTGAAAAATAAATAAAAAATGCCATCGTGTGTGTTTCGGAAAGTAAACAAAATACCTACACTACACGCAATCTCGTACCACATGTCAGAATGCAAATATATTAAGATTATATAATATAATATTTTATTATTATTTTTCAAACAATCTAAAAACTGACGCAAAGAAGCCATATTCTGATGAAAACAGAGAGTCAGAGACACAGAGAAAACATTTGAAAGGCAATCATTAAAATTATAACTATCGCTTTTATTTGCATGCTCTTTCGCATCTTTTGTTTCACCTATTAGTAACACTTTGCAACGCAGTTTCGGATTGCTCGGAACAGATTTAAAAAGCCAATTACTATGAAGGTCACGTCTCTGTTTTTATAATTTCTCTACGTCTTCAGTAGAGTTTGAGTGTTTTCGTATGTTACTGCTACATTCAGTAAAAATTTAATTGAGACTATGTCTTTATTTGAAGTGTCTTCTTTAGTAATATGATGTAAATATATTGTCACACAGAGCAAGTTTTTAATCAAAGTCAAGTTCATTATTTATTACCATAATAACCTCATTTGTTTTTAATTGTTCTGCTCCACCAGATATTTATTTATATTAAACCCAAATAGGTTTCTTTTATGTATGGTTCAATCTCGAGCTGAATAAAATTTAACAATATATGTTCGTTAGTGTATAATTTGTAACAGTTAAAGGGCTTGTACACAAAACTGCAATGCGATGCGAATTTCCTGTTGAATAATAAAGAAGTGCACAAGCCTTAAATCCCCACTGAATTCTTCAGTTTAATGTAATATTTATATCGTATTGTAAAATCTTAATGATGATTTACGAGCAAAAGTCTTGAAATTCCGACGATCACAGAGGTATGAGATTAATTTGGATACGTCCGGTGTTACAGATATTGCCAAATGATGCCCGAGCACGAAGATTATTCGTCACTACAGGAGCATTGAAAAGAGTGCAAGAAATTGACGCGGTTCCCGGTTCATCCTTGAAAGAATACATAAATATCATCAATAGTTGTTTCCCAGAAGAAATTGTGAGGTATTTATGAATAAGATATTTTTACACACACACATCAAATTGAAGTTACTAGGAACTTTAACTCCAAACCATCATCCCTCCATCCTTTAACGACAAACTTTTTATAAAACGAAACTCTTATTTCAGCAAAATTTACATTGCTATTAACTTAAACTCGAATGTTCTTAGTTTTTTATTAGATAATGACAACTCATAAAAACTTATCTAACTTACAAAAATACTTTGTACAGGTATTATACTCCTGGCTTTTCGGACACATTGCTGGACAGAGTGGAAGCCTTTACACCACAGGTAATAATACAAAAAGATAAACTACTATGTAGACATTAAACTAAGTCTTTTTTATACTTACTTATTAATACCCAAGCCCTTTACTTCTATTGGGAAGGCAGAGACTATCGATCGCCATTTTGAACGATTCTGGCAAACCTCTTGCTTCCCTCACATTCATCCATTCCGGTACACGGTCAATTTTTTCCGAGATTTAAAGTATCCTATCTTATAATTTGGGTCATTATCTAGCATTCTGCCAAATTTCATTCATATACATTACGGACTTGATGAGCCTTTTTGCCTCAAACACACAAACATCCAAACATCTAAACTTTCACATTTATAATATAAATACGATGTACACCTAAATTTCTAAATAGGCATCAAATCCCAGATTAGTTACACAAATAAGGATATTTTGATGCAACTTCTATTTTTGATTAGGTTAGGTTAGACTTTATTGTTGTATAGTTAAATACTGGCCAATTAAATTAAACAAAGTATATTGTTCCCACTTCCCAGGTTCCTGAACTTTTCACGGATCGAGTACCCAGTGATTGTCAAAGCGAGTTTACAGTAGACAATAAAGTATAACAAAATAATTTATATAAATTATATTATTATTGCTACGAATATAATATTTACAGAATCATTCAGATTTTTCATTAACCTCCTCCTCGTTTATTGATAAAGTCCACACGATTTTTTCAATTTGCACCACCCGGCCTCCTACGGTGGACTTTTGAATTGCCATGGATTGGCCACGAATTATATATCTGGAAAAGTTTTATAAGTTTAATTCTTAACGGATTGAAAATTGAAATAAGTAACATACATACATACACTCACAGCTATATTTCCCTAGAAGGGGTAGCCAGAACTAAGGAATCATAAATTCCTCAGCCACTTTTGGAAGTTGAGTGGGGAAAAGATGGTAAAAATAAAGGTTTTTGGTGATGGGTCTCCAACCGCATCGCCCGAAAATCCAAAAAAAAGGCCCAATACCCTTAGTCGCCTCTTACGACACCCGTGGGTAGAAAGGAAATAAGTAAGTTTTCTTGAATTAAATTAATTAGAAATTCAAAGTTGTATGCAATTCAATGTTGTATTGATTGAAACAGATGACAAAATTTTGGATGTTAGCAGGATTTAGGAAAAGAATGGGATGTGTGTGTGTCATGTGTGGAACAAATCTCTTCAAGGAGCATCACTGAAATGTTTTTAGCCAAAAACCAAAAGGTGTATTGCTCCTGCATAGAGTAAAGAAGGCGTAGTAAGAAAGTATTTGTGGATGTATTGGCCAAGTTCGGTTTTGGAATTCAACTTATATATGGCGACGTTGTCAGTTCATTTTATCGCAGCTAGTTCGTTTCGACTGCAGGTACCCTATTATTATTTTTATTTCCAAACAGAATGAGAACCAGTATGATCATCAGTATCACAAGGTTTGGGGTAACCATAGATATAGAATCCAAGTAAGTATAGCATACTAAATCTAGCTCAAGATGTATTGCTCCTGCATAGATGTAAAGAAGGCGTAGTAAGAAAGTATTTGTGGATGTATTGGCCAAGTTCGGTTTTGGAATTCAACTTATATATGGCGACGTTGTCAGTTCATTTTATCGCAGCTAGTTCGTTTCGACTGCAGGTACCCTATTATTATTTTTATTTCCAAACAGAATGAGAAGCAGTATGATCATCAGTATCACAAGGTTTGGGGTAACCATAGATATAGAATCCAAGTAAGTATAGCATACTAAATCTAGCTCAAGATGACTGGGGTATCTTAAAGTCTCAATAATCCCAATATCCAGAAAAATACATTTGTATTGTCCATTAGCATGACTAATATAAATGTGAGGTAACATTGTGTTTTTGCTGATTTGTTGCGTTGAGTTTATTGTTAGTATTACGTGATTATTGGCTTCCAATCATTCGAGTCCATCTAGTCAAGCGATGGCTAAGATATCGTATACAATTTATCTATGTTTCTATATTAAAACTACCATACTTACCCATGTGAGTAAAGCAAATCCAAAATAAACATGTTTTCCATGTCAATTTCAAAAAAGTTTTCCGTTACAGCACAAGCTACATTCTTTTTCTCAAGAATTGCTTTGAATTTGTTTATCTCTTCAGTATAAAGACCCTGAAAGATTAAAGAGCTGTCTTAATCGAGAGTATTAACATTTTATTTAACACAATAGTGGATACGCCCGGCTTCGCACGGGTAGCGTTGTTTTTTTAATATCTGAAGTTTCTTCAATCACTGCTCAACCTGTGTGAAATTTAGCGCAATGATTATTACTTGGAGCACTCCTGAATAGTGTAGCTATGTGATTTTGAAAGCGCTCATATGAACGGTTTGGTATCTCCGAACATAAGCTAATTTTCAAAATGAGTTGAAGTTGCTGTGTAGTGTCAGCTAAGAATAACACTACCCCATTTCTGCCGGTGGGTGTACGTTAGAGGTGACTAACGGTATTGGGGCTTTTAAGGGATTTTTGGGCGATGCGGTTGGAGACCCATAACCAACAACCTTTATTTCACTATCTTTTCCCGACGCAACTTCCAAAAGTGGCTGAGGAACTTCAAGTTCCTTAGCTCTGGCTACCCCTTCTAGGGATTTATAGCCGTGAGTATATGTATGTATGTAAATTTTAAGCCTTCATTTTATCGCTTAACACAAGGTTACTTATTGGGATATCCTTTTTTACGGGATAACACCCTATAAATCGCGCGCACCATGGGAAGGGTCTCGTTCGGTCCCTCTGTTAGTTAAATAAAGGACCATGGGGGATTTTGTATGAACCCCGTCCCCACCCTACAACAGTCATGGGATATGTGTCAATTTGTTCATTGGGACCTAAAAAAGTCTAAAGTACCTGTGTTAATTGCAAAAATATTTGGGTTTTTTTATAATAAAAAAATAACTTTTCGGCACAAATGTATTTATTTTTAAACAAAAATACTTTTTTCTACAAACAAAAAGGCATATTTCCCGTAAACAAATGACGATTCTATGAACATTGACGTCCTGTATCCATAATTGTGCCAGCCAAAACGTTCTCAAAATCACCTCCTCTGCGCACGTCCCGACTAGCTCGAACCGGTTTCCGGCACCTTCTTTTTGCGACACTATTAGCGTTTAGCGTAATACTTTTTGATTCTTAGAGCTACTAAATCTCCACGCAATGAAACATAAAAAAAAAATGATTTTTTTGATTTCTAAAAAATAATGTTACCTTATATTATAGCAAAGATATTAAAATACTACGCATTTTATATTAAAATATTATTTAGATCGCCATACTCTAGTCCTTTTTAATGCACACTAAGTAAATGTGTAAGTAAAAACGAAGATTATAAAATCTAAACCGCAAGCATTTGAAATATGTCGCAATAGTAAAAAGTTCTCTATTCTAATAGATGTTTCAAATGACACTTGTTTGAAATCTGTTGGATGGTGGGGACGTTTTTTCCCATCGCCCTTTAACATGCGTTTTCAGCAATCTACCTTTGGTCGGAATATTTTGGGTGGGTAATAAGCTTTAATGCTGAGTGGTAGCTATTAGTATGAGTATTCTCTAACAAACTGTAACATGTTCTGATGAAATTCACTTGGACCTTTCTCACGAAATCTATACCTTAATTGACCAGCGTATTTTTATAAATCTTAAGGTTGAAAAGCCCTTGTACAGGGTCTTGTGTCCTGTACAAGATACTTGATAAGATCGATCTTGATTACACCGTGTTAATAAAACGACAAGTGTTTGGTATGATTTCTTGTATTGAACTAAACTTAAATGACTAACAAAGCGGTTTATATACATTAACAAATTGCTGAATCTTAGTTTCTACATAATAATGATGTGTGCTTGTACACCCTTTTGGTGAGCATTTAAATAGTAGCAATTATTTATTTAAGTACATATCGTATATTATTTGAATGCATAAAGCGATAAAAAAGTTACTTGTGTTTGGGGCAAGTAGTAATATATCTAGTATAACAAAAAAAAGCGAGCTGCAGTTAGCTTTTTGTCTCAGCATAAATGACGAAAATGGAAGAAAAAATATAAAATAATGGTGACATCTAATTAACAACAATATAGATTATTTGATGTGAAATTAACTACTTATAACGGTGTTCAGATATTTGAATAGTGTGTAAGAAAAATAAATATTGGCTTCATTTATACAATAGTTTGTGATGCACTATTTGGTGAGTATTCATCCGTTATGGCAAGCATTAAGAATTTATTGGAAGTAATTTCTTAACATAGTTGGTAGGCGTTTAAATACAAGTCTAAGCTAACGTAACATGGTCAGCTCCACGACGTCTCTCCCATCACTATATCGGTTATAGAATCGCCGAAAAACTATGATGGTTGTGAAGGTAAGCATGCCATGAAAGGAATCGTTAATCTTGACTACTCGCGCAGTTGAAATACTGCAGGCGATTTGATGTCGCTAAGCAGTTAATAATAAGGAAATTTGCTTCGCATCACAGTTTCGGGAACAAGCCCTTAAGCGGATGTTGATGAATGCTCGAGCAAACCATTTATGGCGGCATTTACACTTTTCTTCATTAAGATATGACGCATATAGGACTAGATACTACATATCTTACGCGATTCTCGAAGACTGGTCTGCACCGAGTATCTCACATACAATTGTATGTAGCCTCGCACATTTGCAATCGCATCATGCAAATTGTATGTGAGATACTTGATGGAGTATCATGTGAGAAGACTTACATGTACAATAACTCTACTAATCTACCTTTATTTTCCAAGAGGTTGGGTCAGTTGACTCCAGTCTTTTCACTAGGATGAAGCGCATTGTGTAGTATAATGTGAGAAGTCTTCACACTTACAATTACTAGATATTAGTGATTGATGCTAACGAACTACACAGTAAACAAGGCGGAAGTGGTTAACCAATGAAAGATAACTATTTGAATTCTCATATCATATTTTATTTAATTTCATTATATACAAGATTTGCTAGCATGAGTAAGTTTTAAATAATTTAACTCGATTTTGTGCTTGTGTGTGTGTCAAAAATGGCCTCCAGTTGCTGAAACAAAGAAAGGTCAAATTAATGAAGGGGCACTTGACAAATTAATAATATTTTCTATCCAACTAGTGTCAGTTTAAAAGTTCCCCAAAAAGATCGGTTATATGCTTGTCTTTAAATTATCATCATCATGTAAATTTAACATAATTAATGGCAATACTTAATAATACTTGTCAGCGTCATGTAATATTAATTTTGGGTAGGTATACAGAAGCATATTTAAGTTATACAATCCAATAAAATAATATATATAACGAAAGTTAAAACAGAAACACTGTGTATTACCTTTAGTATCAAATATGCAACTAGTTTTGTGCCTTGGTATATTGAACCCTGAAAGAGAAAATTACACATTTAAAGCGATGATTATAACCTAAATCGAATAAAATTTGAGAGTAGTTATCAGAATGAAAGTGCATCAAAAATATCAGTTATATGCTTGTCTTGTTGGATCATCACTAAATAGAATATTATACTATGGCTTTGATATGATTTTACCAAATTTTATAAGTAACAAAATTCCTTGTACTAAGTTGCCATTGTATTACTTTCATCCAAATGTTGGTACTAAAATAGTTAAATAATAATATATTTTTCAATAATATATATATTTTAGGTGACATGATAGTCCAGTGGGTAGAACACCCGCCCGAAAAACAGAAGGGCGTGAGTTCCAATCCTGGGACGGGCCTACACCAATTTGTCTTATCTAAAGTCATATGTGTGGTTAATTTATCATGGTTGCTAACGGTAAGGGAAAACATCGTGAGGAAACCCACATGGCTGAGTTGTACTTAGTCATGTGACAGTGTATTCGTACAAAACGGCGATAGGCCTGCCCCCTATCACGTGAGTACACTGTCTAAGCAAAACGTGGGTACCTTCTCTGGAAACTAGATGGCGCTTGCCATGTGAGTTCAGGAGTATTGGTACCTCTGCCAACCCCTTCGGGGAAAAAACGGCTTGAACGTTTATGTTATGTTATATTTTTCAAATACTTGTGCATTAAGTTACCTGCAATATGATGAGTGGTGTCCAATGCCAGGCAGGATATTATCTGTAAAATTATGTCTGTGTTAAAAAAGAAAACTACATAATTACTGACTATAGATAGTGGCAGGATTTCAGAAGTTACCAATACCATATTTTTCCCCACGATGTTGTGAGCCAGGGATAACTAAGATATTCATCATAATATAAAGTTATTCGACCGATTTCCCTTAGATACAAAATTATTTTAAGTAGAAAGCCTTACACATGGCCTATATACCAGTTTAATAGTTTCACAAACATACCTTGACAGTCATTTGTACCTTTCTAGGGCCCAACTTAATCTGTGTAATATGACTGTATATAGAGTTTTAGTTTCTTATGTCTACATAGAAATCTAGTCAGCTGTCAGTGTGTACCTATAGAGAGAGTAGACTGTATAACGTACCTAGGTTTAAAAGTAGATGTTGATTCATAGATGTAACTAAATAAAAATTTATTAAAAGAGACTCTACCTGCAGACAAACTGTAAAACAGTTTTGCAGGGCTTTGTTATAATTAAATGTAACCATTTATATTAATAAAGATTAATAAAATAAAAATAATAAATATTTATTTTAATTTTATATTATTCAAACACCAAAGACTTCATGGATTAACTATTTCAATACAGGTTCCCAGAGTTCGGTTTCGTTCAGAAAATACGAAAAAAAATCTTTTTCTGTAGCTAAGAGAAAGTATACTTCTTGTATCATGTATTTTGACTTTTTGTATGTGTAGAGTGGTAGTAAAATCTATTTATATTAGTGAGAAAAGGATTTAAAATGTCTTTCACAATGTTTTTTTTTTCAAATACTATTGAATATGTATTTAGTTGCTTACCGAGCTTTTGGAGTGATTCAATATTTAAATAACAACAGTACACCAGTCATTTTCTCTCAATTAGCCTGGTGTTTTATCTGGAACAAAATATTAGCTTGAATTAGTAACTATAGTAAAATCAGGATTTGAAGCTTGTAACAAAATTTGTTCAGTTGTTACCATACCATTTTTTTCCCCACGGTTTTGTGAGACAGGGATAACTAATTGTTTCATCATGTGTAGAGAAATGAGCTTTCACTTATTAATTTAGTAATTTTAATCATTGTCGACTAATGAATCAAAAAGCTTAAGGGCCTCCCTCGAAAATTTCACTGATTTTGGTAGTTTTCAAACTCAATGAAATCCGCTCAATGAAACAATCACACTCTAAATAAAATATATGTTCAAGTTCAATATCTTTTCTTCAATAATGACGGTTCATATTTCGTTTTCGATAATAATCGACTAAGAAAAAAAATAATTTGTGGGGGGCTTTTTTATCGTAAAGTCTGATATTGCTGTCAGAATACTGCATATATGTTATCGATTACGTAATATTTGCGTAGACAACTGAGTAATCTATCATCTGTATGAATATTTTTTAGTCTTTTCATCCTAATTATGGAGTTATAAAGCATTTTCCCTAAATTTCTTCAGCGGGTCCCTGTGCGGAGAACGGGGCGGCAGATGGCTGTTAGCCTTCATGCGCAGAGCTTGTGTCGAATTTTTCTGTAATAGAGCTGCTTGCCGCTTCCCGCGCTTTTTAGATAATTTATTTTGGTTGTGCGCAACATAGTCGCTCGTTTTGCTTCACATTATAAGTTTGATAACAATCGTAATATTATCGTTAATTTCACCCTGTTTTGTAAGTATGAAATGGTCCAACGCATTAGGGGCCATGCGCTGTTGATATGGGCGTGAGTTCAAATCTTCTGTCCGGAATATGCTTTTTGTTTATTTCTTTCCACGTAAAATAATTTTGTTTCGGTTATGATGATAAATGCATGATTAAAAATACTGCGAATAATTCTGTTTTGTGAATACGCTCGTTTTATCCTAATGTTCTGTAAATCCAGCTGAAACAATTATTATCTTTTTGCTTTAAATTTATGTGATGTTTTTACATCTCTTTTTAGTAAGATTAAAAATATTGTTTACCTTATAATAACGTCGGAAAATTAAATAAAGGAAATAAACATGTGCAGAAAATCGAAAATTTCCAATTAAACAAAAAACTTTTGAACAACATACATACTCACGGCTTCACGGCTATAAATCCCTAAAAGGGGTAGCCAGAGCTGAGAAATTAAAAAAATATCAGCCACTTTTGGAAGTTGAGTAAGAAAAAGATGGTAGAATAAAAGGTTGTTGGTGATGGGTCTCCAACCGCATTGCCCAAAAATCCCTTAAAAAGCAAAACCTCTAATTAAGTAAATAAACAAATACAAAAGACGCATATTTATAGTCTCCTTCTAACAAGAAACTATAACCAAGTATATATTTTTGAATTATTATTATGAATTATATATTATTGCTGTGTAGTGTAGGCTTAGAATAGCACTACCCCATTTCTTCCGGTGGGTGTACATAAGAGGCGAGTGGTAGTATTTACTAAATGCTTTCTCCTGTTTTATAATTTATGCCGATTTTTTATTCAAGTGTGATTTTTGGACGTTGCGATAATAGCACGTTACGTTATTTCTACTGCCATCCACGAACACTTTGTTGTGTCGGCTAAGAATAACATAATCCCCTTTTACTTGGTGTCACCTGAAACCCACTATCACGAGTTTTCTTCTCGACATATTCCCCTCCTATATTCCGAAGGTGTCATAAAAAATAGTTTTGTGAAATTAAAATTTTTGTTTTAGTTATTTTAATTTCAATAATTATATTCATCCAAGCGAGACATAATTGTAATATCAATACGCACGTAGCGAATCTACAACGTAGTACGAGACAATTTCCGTAGATGGCGCTTAATTTATGGTTATTTATAATAGTTACTAGTGAGTCACTAGATGGCTTATTTTACGAGTTTGATCAAAGGTGAGGAAACGGCAGGGGGAAGCCCAAATGCCGTTTCAAGGTTCTCATCTTTTCGGGGGACGCCCTTAACTTTTAAATAATTATGCAGTATTGAATTCAATAAATGATGAAATATTTGATGTTTAAAAGTAACACCAGCATGCAAATATATCATGCTCCATTGTAATATTATATTTTCTACAAATATATTTTGTGTTAAATTATTATGTGTGAAAATCGTGTAATATAAAAGATATTTACCTCAAATTAATAGAACTTTCTGGTCTTCTTTTGAATCTGAAAATATAACGCACATGTTGTAAAATTCGTATTCACAATTAACTCTGCATCTAAATGGTATTTTGTCAGTTGTTACCATACCATTTTCTTTCCCCACGATTTTGTGAGACAGGGATAACTAATTGTATCATCATTTTAAATATTTTTGTGACTAGAGTATCAGAGAAAACAGTATAAAACTTAATTACATACACACAATTACATTGCATTGAAATTAGAAATGAAATAGTTACAAACATAGTTACCTTATCAAAATGGAATATCAATTTCATAGCTGCACGAATTTAGAAGAGTACCTGCAATTTGACATAAATTTTAGTGAAGATGTATAACAAGACTTAGAAATTCGTCATATTTTGTTTTGTTCAGTAACGATCAATCATCAGATTTCAGATAGGGGCGATACATAAAGTCATCATATAATATGTTATTTTAAGTATTTTTACTTTCGGTAGGAAGTAGTTAACTTTATACTCTTTACTGGCAAGGCTGTTTAATGAATTTGATTAACTAACTTAATCTTGATTTTGTGACATGGCAAACCAACTTCTTAAGTACTCTATTCTTAATCTGACAAGAGTTTCTTAGTATTGCAGTCCTACCATAACATTACCACTACTAGCTATATTCAGCAATCTGAACATGTGGAGTCATAATATCAGTATGAAAACTTTGAAGTAAAGGGTGTAAAATGAGTTTCTTTTAATATTTTATAACGTTTTCTTAAGGTGCCGTTGGTTCAGCGAAAAATATCATCTCAGGGGGTGCGGCCCCCGCGCGGGCGCGGGGAAGCGCCTGCGCGCCGATCGAGCGGCCGTCTCCCCGACGCGACCGCGACGCCGCCGCGTGCGCGCGTTTTAAAAACATACAGTAGGGTAAGCAATATAGTTATTGTCAACTCGACAGTTTTAGCCACTTGCAAATATTTTCTATGGTATGGGTTCGGACATTTGTTTATGATTATTTACATTTTCTTTCTAAAATATTTACGAGTGGTTATAACAGTCAGGGTGACGAAAACTGTATCGCCTATACCCTAGGTTATCAATTTCAAAAATAGTTACTACCATGGCCGTTTACAATATAAAATGTAATGATACGATAGATTTGTCTACCCCTGTCAGTTTATACAAAATTATTACAGTGATAATTTCATAACTTTTGCCGTGTCGTGTCGGCTTAGAATAACACTACCCCATTTCTACCCGTGATCGTAAGAGGCGACTAAGGGTATAGGGGCTTTTTAAGTGATTTTTGGGCGATGTGGTTGGAGAACCGTCACCGAAATCATATATTATTACCATCTTTTCCCAAATCAACTTCCAAAAGTGGCTGAGGAATTTCTCATTCCAAAGCTCTGTCTATCCCGTTAGGGGATTTATAGCCGTGAGTATATGTATGTATATAATTTTCAGTTTACACCTGTAACTATTTAATATTATTAATTGAAATTAGAAGTTACTTTAACGGTTTTGTTCTTTTTCCCATTCCTAATAAATTAAACAATAAAATATAAAAATGAGTGCAATCTATGAATTGAATGAATTCTTTTATATTTGCTAATGCTAACCGTACGCACGGTCACTCTCACGCCTACATTGACGCGCATCGTATACAGATAGGTCACTCGCACACTAACGGCGCCGCACGCACGTAAATTGTAAGATCTGTAACACAAGGAGCGCGCGACATAGGTCCATCCCCTAAAGCAGCTCACCGAGCACTGAGCGGGCGGCGGGCGGCGCTCGGACACGAGTAGGACTGCGAATATCGATGTTTTTAAAATATTTGTTTTATTGAATTAATTAAAAAAGAAAACTAATCGCCAATTATTATTAGAAATACAAATGCTCAAATTATGATGCAAGTTATATGTAAGTAGGTAAAATAAATAAAATATAAAATCATTTTAAAGAGTGTAATTAGAGGTATGTTGGCGATTTTTTTCTATCGAGCGAAAATTTATTAATCACGTTTCTAATCGCCAATTTCACAGCAGAAAAGCCTCAAGATTTTGATGTATTTTTTTCAAAACCATATTGTTATAAACATGCGCATTATAATGTTTCAAAAACTCTGTTCGCTGCACTAACGGCACCTTAATTAATCAGCATTTACATTAAATTTTGACACAGTGCTACATACAGCAGATACAAGCTATTTTTATACTCACATTGTTATCAGCGTGCTTCATAAAATACAACTCCACTAATTCATCTGAAACAAAGAATAAAACATAAACTACACTCTTACAGAATTTGGCACAGATTTCAAAACTTATCAGAAGAGATCAATCATCAATTTCAGACAGGAGTAATTTGTCGTCACTTAATACATTGTTTATTGTTCATTATAAATAAGACTTCTTGCAAACTGGGATCAAATGCTATTAATACTACTTTAAGCAAAGAATTTGCTTTATGATATCAGCGTTCAGACTAGCTTTTGTAAGATTGTGTTTTAGTTATTTTATACTTACATTAGTTTCCAGTCAGTAATCATAAGAACCTCCTTCTTCTGAAAGAATGTTAATTAAAACTTAATAAAAATGTATTCTTTGCATCAAAATTTAAAGATATTTAGAAATATAATCAGTATAGATCAATCATCAGATTTCAGACAGGGGCGATACGTATAGTCATCACATGAAACAAACTCTCTTAAATATTTAGATCTTACATTGTCTTAAGTTTTTAACCTCTTATGTACTTAAAATTAGTTAATGTGAAAGAAATAAATAAGGCTTAAACCAATGCCTAACATATTTACTTAAACCTCCTAAGGCCCAGATTTTGAAATGCCTCGTAGGAGTTGAGACCCACGGTACAAAATTATGCACAAAATAAATATTGGCTGTCAGGGGCCCAGACTTATTTTGCCTTGTAACTTTGAAATTCGAAAAGTTCTAGGTGGGATATTATTTTTGTATGGGTAGACTATATGTAAAGGATATGATAGTAAGAAAAAAACCACCCTATAATTTGTTCAAAATTTTGAACCCAGAAGATTAAAAATTTATACGCGGCAAATTTCAAAAATATGTACAAAAAAATGTACCACGGGTGTTTATTACTATGAGTCGAGCTTGAATGCTGGGCCTGACAAGGGGACTTTATTTTGTACAAAATTTCAGACAGTTGCAATACATACATTTAGATTATCATCTATAATAGAAGAAAATGGATTAAACACAATTCATGACTTAAAGGTTCTTAATTTCAATATTATTATTAGAATAGATCGATCATCAATTTCACACAGGGGCGATACATATAGCAATCAGATAAAACATACTATGTTTAATATTATGCCTAGAATATTTAGTGCTTACATTATCTTGGGTCATCCGTAATCAGACAGTATATCTGAAAGAAAGAAATAAGGCTTACAACACATTTCTAAATTATTTGCATATTTAATTTAAATTTATTCTTATCAGACAAAATCAATCATCAATTTCAGACAGGAAAAAAGACATACAGTCATCACATAACGCAATTTTAAGGTTTAGAAATAAATATTTATACTTACATTACTTGTGAGTTGTGAGCCTTTGATGAAGCCAGCTGAAGCCTATCAGCATTACATCTAAAAGAAGAGAAATGTGTTGGTTAATTACTTTTCCTAACTGAAAGTAACTTACTTTTTTGGATCTTACTCTCAGAATAGATCGATCATCAATGTCAGACAGGGGCGATACATTAAGTCATCACTGTAAATTTTATTTGTCTTGGTTTTTTTTTCCCACAGCCCATATAATGTCCCCACCAAGGGGCTCGAGCCTACCCTGTATAGGGTGATAGACAGATTTGGTGAGTTGGCAGACTAACGACTACTTACGTAATAGTAGCCGGGACCGACAGCTTAACGTGCCCTCCGAAGCATGTCTTGGTTTATTTAATGTTATTTCTTATCGTTGAATTACAAATATCATAACGTGTTGGCAGCCCTATTAATATGATCAACATCATTTTGACTAGGACTATAATTAGGACAAGGCATAAAAAAACGTAAATAAAGGAAATGATCGCTTCCCTGTGCATTTTCATATCAACTCATTTCATCAACTTTACTGGTCTTTATATAAGGAGGATATGTTAGAAATTCGTTATGATTGAATGACTTATTTTAATTTTTAAGGAACCAATTAGGATGGGTTACTATTTAGCCGCAATCTAATAATAAATAGTTAAGGAAGTATACCACTTTAGTGAATTACATGACAGAGTTCTAGCTTTTAGACAAAAATAATACATACATATAATCACGGCTGTAAATCCCTAAAAGGGGTAGCCAGAGCTAAGGAATTAGAAATTCCTCAGCCACTTTTGGAAATGATAGTGGGGAAAAGATGGTAAAAATAAAGGTTGTTGGTGATGGGTCTCCAACCGCATCGCCCAAAAATCCCCAATACCGTTAGTCGCCTCTTACGTACACCCACCAGAAGAAATGGGGTAGTGCTATTCTAAGCCGCTACACACACAAAAATAATCTAGTTATATAACAAATGAAAACATGTTGCATTTATACTTGAAGTAAAGTAAAATAAAATGTAAAAAATGTTATTAGATCACATGAGATTGTTAAGATTTTATTAAAACAAAAAAGTAGTTTAGGTCTTACCTCAACTAACTTCTGATGAGTTTCCTTTCCATCTTCAATGATTTGGAATACAAATTATCTGTAATAGCAGTTTAAAATTAGTAAGTTTTGGAACCAATCAACAATTTCTTAACTTAGGTGTTTTTAATTCAGAAAAGATCAATCATCAGATCTCAGATAGGGGCGATACATACAGTCATCATTATAATTTTGTGATTAATAAAAGCAGTCATGTTATTGAAAGGTTACTGACCTAAAAGTTATTTATTTCTTTTGTGGTGGAGTTCTGACAATTTATATTCGAACGTTAGAAATCTGAAAGAAAATTGAAAGATTGATTTTACAAAAAAAATAAAAGGAATAAATGTTGTATGTGTCTTAGACTCGGAATTATGCGATCCTAGATACGATGTTTTCAGAATGGACCGAGATCGAGTTGCTACCAAAAAGGCTGACGGTGGAGGTGTTTTAATTTTAGTTCTTAAAAATCTTAACGCCCGTGTTCGCCCTGAATGGTTTCGCGAAGGACTGGAGTGCTTGTGGGTCACAATACCGAGTCAGTCACTGCGTGCGCGCCGCTCAACAGCTGACCGATCGACGACACTTGTCCCTGACCTACATTTCTGTGCTGTGTATGCGCCGCCGGGGAAAGATTTGCCTTTAGTTATTACGAAAATTCAAACTATGGTCGAGGCGTCTTTGGTGAATCGTCCCTCTGATTATTATTTTATTTGTGGTGATTTTAACTTACCTAATATACAGTGGCATACTGATAGTACCCCTACTTACATCCACCGAGGCAGTGTTGAGCTTCAGATGGCCTCACAGAGTTTTGTTGGAAAATTAGCAAGTCTTAACTTTTTGCAGTATAATTACATTTTAAACTCGAAAAACAATACTCTGGATTTAGTTTTTTCTAATTCAGCGGTTGAAATCCGGCGGTCAGATTTACCTCTTGTAAAAATTGATGAATATCACCCTGCACTCGATATGGCTATCACAGACATATTGTCATGTCCATTCATTGAGTCCTCTGAGACCAAATACAGATATCGTAAGGGTGATTACGAGAAGATAAATAAATATCTATCCAATACTTCATGGTCAACTGTTGCTGATGCACCCTCTTTAGATTGTAGTCTAAATATTTTCTATGAAATTCTTAATAAATTAATAACTCAATTTGTACCCTTAGATACACGTACGCAAGGCCGTAAATATCCTAAATGGTATACATCTACCCTCATGAAGGCCTTGCGAGAAAAAAATCATGCTCATTCTCGTTGGAAAAAAAACAAAAACCCGTTAGATTACGACGAGTTTTCACTCTTACGTAGGCGCTGTAAATTATTAGCTCAGGATTGTTACAACAACTATTTGATAAGTATTCAAAATAATATAAAGACTAACCCGAAACAGATCTGGTCTTACATAAAAGGAAAACGTGGTGAGTCATCTTATCCAAGAGTTTTTGAGCATGAAAACAAGTCACTGGACTCTGGGCAAATTATTTGCAACACCTTTAATAAGTTTTTTAGCTCGGTGTTTTCTCAACCCTCTAACGACTATACCTCAGATACACTCCCCCCTCCCTATTGCGACACTGGGAATACTATTTGCAGTTTAAAGACGGATGAAGATGAAATTTATAAGCTATTACTATCCTTGGATCCTAACGCTGGTGCTGGTTCAGATGGTATTCCACCATTTTTTATTAAAATGTGCGCTAGAAATCTTTCATCACCTCTGCGCATAATTTATAACAAATCATTCAAAGAAGGGGTTTTCCCCTCTAAATGGAAAGATGCACTAATTTTACCTATCCATAAAAAGGGGCCAAAATATAAAATATCTAATTACAGACCTATATCTATTTTAAACGTTTTTGCTAAAATTTTAGAGAAAATAGTATACAACCAAATCTATCCCGTAATTAGACCTAAACTTCCTCCCCAACAACATGGGTTCATACGGGGCAAATCTGTCAACACAAATTTAATAGTCTTTGTAGATTCCCTTCTACACAGTATAGAGCGTCGGGTTCAAGTTGACGTCATATACACCGACATAGAAAAATGCTTCGACCGTACAGACCATAATATTCTATTACGTAAACTACTCGAATTGGGCGTGCAGGGTGACCTGCTTCGCTGGTTGTCTTCTTATATTGAAAATCGGCACCAAGTTGTAGTGTTGGGAGGTTATAGATCCGACTACGTGGATGTACCCTCGGGGGTTCCCCAGGGATCTCATTTGGGCCCTCTTTTGTTTAACGCATACTTGTATGATATTTACAGCGTCTTTGGAGAGTCAAATTTTATTATGTATGCGGATGACAAAAAGATTTACTGCGACATTCGCAATGAAAACGACTGCGATAAGCTTCAAAGGGATCTCGATAACTTGGCAGCGTATTACAAAGCCAACAAAATAAACGTTAGCGTTTCAAAGTGCGTTCAAATATCTTTTTCACGCAACCTTCGACCTATCCAGCATACCTACTACTTAGATAACCAGCCAATAAAACGAGTTAACTCCGTGAAAGATCTAGGAGTCACCTTGGATTCGAAGCTCACTTTTGAAAATCATATAGAAGATATCACCAATCGCGCTTATCGTAGTTTGGGCTTTGTTATGAGGGTATGTGAGCCTTTTAATGATCTTAATTGTATAAAATCTATTTATTACGCATATGTACGTAGTGTTCTAGAATTCGCTTCTTCTATTTGGTCCCCGCATTATCTAAAGTATATTCAAATGATTGAGTCGATACAGCGCATATTTATACGTCACTTGGACTTCAGAACTAAACGATGGGACTGCACCTACGAAACGTCATGCAAACATCACAAAATATTACAACTTGACCAGCGCCGCATTCTTTTAGACATGTTAGTTCTGCATGATGTTTTGAGTGGTCGGATGGATTGTCCCAACGTAGTTTCCCAATTTGGACTAAACACGCCTGCGCTCAGAACTCGCCATACTTTTAGAAAATTGTTTCACCTACCTTTTGCTAGAACCAACTATGCTCATAACGCGCCCATTCAACGAATTTTAGATGAGTACAACAAATATTTTTATTCCCTCGATCCGTTTGCACATAGCAAGTCTATTTTCAAACGCTTGGTTCTAGACGCTATAGTTGTTTAGGTAGATCTAACCATTTCTATGTCATATTATTTAAATAAGGTTTTTACTATTATATAACGTTTATGCATATCAATACAATCACATTCACATACAGACACTCACATTCTCATATACACACTCACACATCATAACACAGATTACACACACCACACACATTATCATTCAAGTATCATCAATTATCAATAATATTAAATTTTATTCTTTTCTCAATTGTTTAGCATTTTTACATATATATATATATATTTCTTTTTCTGTTGTTACTCATTATGTCTTTAGATAGTTAAGTTTATTATTTTTTTTTTTCTTTTGAATTAACTGTGTGTGTATCTTGTTTTAACTTGTGATCATCTGTTATTGGCCTTATTTACTGTACTGTTTCAACTTACTATATAATATGTGTTGCTGTTGATGATCCTTATATAATAAATAAATAAATAAATAAATGTTAAAACACAGAGCATTAAGAAATTGTCACACTCAACCCTTGAAGATGATGTTCTGTTAACAAAATCTTTTACACAGAGTGTGTTAATGTTCCTAACCAGAGTCACACATGCAAAATTGATATCTGCACACATCGGCTTTGGTAGGGTCTTAAGTTATATATAAACAAAACGTTTCTTATTTGATTATATCAGTTAAGGTGAAATCACAAAAAATCATACAAACTAATTGACTAATTATCATAAAAAAAAAATTCAACATGAATCATGACTTTTAATTCATCAATTGGTTACAAATTGGGACCACTGTCTTACCTAATTTATTTGAAAATCTGGTCTTCTGGAAAAACACCACGTGTTTTCACACTTATCCTAGTATGGCAGGTCTTGCCATGACATCTGTAATTGATAGAAATTTAAGATGAGTTGGAATTAATTACAAAATTCTAGTTATGAAATCATAATTTAAATCAGTAAAGGTGGTAATGTTCAAATCATTAATGTTCATACGAACGAGACTATATATTTAATCATCATTAGAATACACCAGTTTTAGACTTATTTCCTCATTTGGGATACAAGACAATAGTGCCCGATTTCTGAATTGAGTATTCAAGCTGAGAACGACTAAAGTATCGTTTTGTCTCATTCAGTTGTTAAGATTACAATGCGACAGAACAATACTTTAAGTTGTTCTCAGCTGGAATACTCAATTCAGAAATCGGGCGTAAACCTCTGGAACAAATACTGTAGTTGACTCGTCCGAAAACAAAAACTTTGAAAATAACTTACTTTTTAACCTATTAGCTACAGCAATCAGATGAGACAACCGTTGGTAATTTCATTTTAATCTGTAAAAAGAAACTTTATATAGTGATAATAAAAAATGATGACTAACTTATTTTTAAAACAATATATCAGTAAAGATCAATCATCAGATCTCAGATAGGGGCGATACATACTGTCATCATTATAATTTTGTGATTTAGAAAAGCAGTTATGTTATTGAAAGCTTACTAACCTAAAAGTTTACACAGAGCTTTACTTCATTCTTAGCCCAGCATGGCAGGCCACTGTACAGGTCAGGCAGGCAGGCAGGTCTCGGCAGGTCTTGCCATGGCATCTGTAAATGATATAAATTTAAGATGACTTGGAATTTATTATTACATTCTAGGTATGAAATCATAATTTAAATCAGTAAAGGTGGTAATGTTCAAATCATTTATGTTCATACGAACGAGACTATATATTAATCATCATTATATTATTGGGATACAAGACATTAAACCTCTGAAACAAATACTTTAATTGACTGGTCCGAAAACAAAAAAAACTTTGAAAATAACTTACTTTTTACCCTATTAGCTACAGCAACTAGATGAGACAACCATTGGTATTTTTATTTTAATCTGTAAAAAAATAACTTTATATAGTCATAATAAAAAAATAATGACTAACTTATTTTAATAAAAATAATATATCAGTAAAGATCAATCATCAGATTTCAGATAGGGGCGATACATGTAGTCATCATAGAAGTTTTCAAGACCTAGTAATAAAATAATTTACAAGGCTGTACGAAAATCCTAATTCACAATGGTGTACCTTTGGCGCTAGGTTAAGGTTAACAACCTTCTTAATTTTTTAAAACCAGAATATAAGGGTATTGAAGGATATTTCAGTAATAACTACTACAATTATGTGCATATATTCATAAGAAGAGTTTATTATATATTTGGGTAATATTTTAAAAGCACTGCTGGAAAGCCTGACGTTTTTTAATATCAGTAATAATAAAAATAGGATATGTTTAGAGAAAACAGGAGGGATGGCAACTCTCCAGTAAAATCATGATTTTAAATTACTTCAGTCAGAACACAAGCAAAACAACTAAATTCTCAAAAAGTGACTCCTTACCAAAAAGACAGAGGACATTTCTTGAACTTCCAAGTAATTTACTTTTCTTTTGTATAGGAAAGGACCTGCAACAAATAACAATTACAACATATAAATTTTATTTAATTATTATTATCCAATATCTTCTCACTACAGGGCAAATGCCTCTCTTCCATCTTAATCCCTGATCTACCTCCCACCAGCTGATTTTGTGGTTCGTCACTCACATATAAATAAGTAAATAAAAGATTACTGAAGGACACAACCATTAAATAGAGGTGTACATATTAATACATGATAGTCTATAAAAGTAATGACAAGCTTACCTGAAATATGTATTTTGCAAAAAAAAACTAAGCTTTATACTTTAGGATTATATAAATTAAGTAGAGATTCAAGGCTACAGCAAATCTAGTAATCACAATCTCTCTATAGTGTTGTACTGTTTATAGCAACCGTGATAGCTCAATGGGTAGAACACCAGTTATCATAACGACTAGTGTACAAATCCTGGATAGGGCCTACACCAATTTGCCTTTTCTATAGACACATGTGTGGTTAATTTATCATGGTTGCTAATGGTGAGGGAAAACATCACCAACAACATGGCTGAGTCGTACTTAGTCATGTGACAGTGTATTCGTACAAAACGGAGATAGGCCTGCCCCCTATCACGTGTGAATACTGTCCATGCAAAATGTGGATACTTGTAGACATGAATGTTTAAGTTATTTATAGTGTAATCAATTTTGAAAAAACCAGCAAATGTTATACTTTTGTCACACTCAACCCTTAGAGATGATATTCTGTCAACAAAATCTCTTACACAGAGTGTATTATTGTTCCTATCCAGAGTCACACACGCAAAACTGATATTTGCATGCATCGGCTTTGGTAGGGTCAGACAATTGAAATTAATGCCACGCATAATGAACCTGATACTAGTAACAGTGCATACCACAACTCATCCCTTTTAGATAGAGGTCAAATATCTATTACTTGCATGCAAAGCAAAACTGAGTAAAATTAATTCCATGAAACTAAGTCAAATAAATTAAAGTACCTTTATTTGATGAAACAGCACATCAATTCACAGCAGAAGCAGCACTTTTTCAGGGACACCCTTTGATACTGCGATTTTACTAAAAATACAAGAGCATGAATTAAAATAATGAGTTTCTTCAAACTGAAGAGTTGGAACACGCCATCATAGTTACTGACCTTAAGATGCAGTTCATATCTGAAAATTAAAATATTATAAGTATAGATATGATATTATTAACTTAATAAAATTGTTACCTCACCTTTTTTTTACATTTTAATGGGTTTACTGAGTGGTCTAAATAACAGAGCACATTTGCTTAAAAGTAATCCTTTATTTTGTAAGTCTATTTTTTTTAAACACCCTTAAAAACAAGAATTACTTCTTCGCTGGTTTCTTTGTAGCTGGCTTCTTCACACGGGGTTTCTTTGCTGCTGATTTAGGAGTCTTCTTCTTGCCGAATGTTCCACTTCGTGCAGCTTTTAGTTTTAGACTCTTAAATGTGGCTGTTCTGGCACGATTTCTCTTGATACGAGCCGCACTCAATTTGAAACGGTCATAATCAGTCATCTGTGCACGTTTTTCTTTGTTTGCCAGTTTTTGGGCCCATTGGCTTTCAAGCCATTTCTCATTAAGTTTAGCATCGGTCCATGCTTTTCTGACCACACGTGTGGGTGCTGTAAATGCGTACTTCAAGCGGAACTTGGTCAAATGAAGTTGATTTAAGCGAATCTGCTGTCTGGCTACACCGCTCCCGGGTCCATCCACAAGAGCACGGGTCTGGTCAATTATGTCTACGATGCTCACTAACTTTCCTTTCAATGGCCCTTCAGCCACAAGGGCCACACGGCCCGGTTCTACGTATCGCGTAAACGGCATGACGCACTGAAATGAAACACAAGCACATGATATACTATGATATTGTCAGTTCCGTGTTATAAAACATTGAATCGTAAACGAATAGGTTATGACGACTGTTACTCAAAATAAAGCATTATATTCAAGAAATATGGACACAATATAGCAAAGAACAAGATAATTAACTTAGGCACAATGTCTTAACACAAAATTGTAGAAAATACCGCAGATTAAATTAGATATAAACATTTCTAACCTTACGCTTCAAACATTTACTCTAAAAGAAACCGTACTCAGTGTTGCCAATAGGGTCATGGAAAAAGTATCGATACTTTGAGGTATCGAGTGTATAGTCTGTTGATACGGATATTTTTCTATTCGATACTTCCATCCCACCCAATAATTAAAATTTTAGCAAATTATGAATTTAAAGAAGTTTCATTCTAATTATGTATTTATATTTGATATTTTTTGCTTACTTGAATATCTTCGCCGCTTCGTCGTCAGTTCTGCTTACATTTAAGAACGTATTTTCTCCGCCTTTTTCTTCACTATCTATTACTTTTTGATTCGTTTTTATAAATTCGCTCTTAGTTTTCGACGTGCTAACGTCACGTCTTATCCGATTAAAATTAAAGCTTGCGGCAGGTATGATGTACCTAATGTAGCAAAACACGTGCGCTATTTTCTCGAGTTACTTTTTCGTTTTCTTTTAAGATGATTTTACCTAAAATTTATTTTGTGCCGTGTAGTGAGTGCCGGCTTAGAATGTCACTACCCCGTTCTACTCACGGGTGTCGTAAGAGACTACTAAGGGTATGCGGCTTTGTAATTGGTTTTTGGGCAATGCGGTTGGAGACCCATGACCAACGATACTATATTCCTATTCCTACCATCTTGTCCCCCCCCCTATCAACTTTCGAATGGGGCTGAGTAGTTTCTAGCTCTGAGGGCTACCCCTTTTTTGAGATTTATGGCCGTGAGTAAATGTATCTATGTTTTATTCAAGACTATGACTTTTAAATAAACTTTACCGATAACTGTTATAAGTGTTCTACATTAAAGAATTGGATTTAGATATGTATTCATAGTAAATAAATAGCAGCCTATGTTCTTCAACCCTAATTCTTAATTACTTATACTAACAATAATATTTTTCATTCCTGCCAAAAAACTCAAGAGGGTATCTATACGTCATGATTACTAATACAGGATAAAGGTATCGAATAAAAGTATCGATATACACAGTATTATTTGAGCCGTCATTTTATATATGAGAGGGCGCTGAAACCACTCCCCGGTGGCATGCATAGTAATCCTGCTGCTAAAAATATGATAATTTCAATTTTTTTATATTTATTTATTATATTGTTTTAACCTTTCTAAACAAAACAATCATATTAAAGTTTTGATTTATTGTTATTACTGTTTCATTAAAGAAGCTACCGCTATCTCATTAAGAAAAAACAAAACCTTCAAAAACAAGCACCAAGCCTTAGAGCATACACAGCTAGAGAGATAAAGAATACGTTACGACGAGCAAGAAAAGGATAGCTAATTATAAAACTCTTAAAAGATAGATAGAGTTAGTACAGATCCACAATCATTTCTTGGCCGGTAAGGGCGTCGCTGTCATCGATATTAGTATTGCCAGTAAATAAAAATTAACCATTATAAGGGAAATAATTTTACATCATACAGGCTAATTTATTCATGTATTGAAATGTCTTAATAAAACCATTTATATAATATTCATTTAATTAATAACTAGTTGCTGTGTAGTGTCGGCTTAGAATAGCACTACCCCATTTCTTCCGGTGGGTGTACGTAAGAGGCGACTAACGGTATTGGGGCTTTTAAGAGATTTTTTGGCGGTGCGGTTGGAGACCCATCACCAATAACCTTTATTTTACCATCTTAACTCACCTCAACTTTCCGAAAGTGGCTGAGGAGTTTCTAATTCCTTAGCTTTGGCTACCCATTCTAGAGATTTACAGCCGTGAGTATATGTATGTATGTATGTAATAACTACTATTGTAAGTAAACAAATTCGTTTTAATGTAAGCTAATTATAGACATTTATTTTTGTCCTTGTCTGGTATGTCTACCCGAATGACTGTGTATCCTAAATTTGCTGATCTTACCTCCCAAATGTTGTCTGGAATAGATTGCTTTTAGCGATAACACTGCCAATTGTACTTCTCTGAAAACTGTTTCATTATTTTATACTCAAGGGTTTGTTATTTGTGGCACTCAGAGTTAATAAGTGGGTAACTACATAAAATCATTTATTTAATCCTGTAAATCAGAGGCTTACCTTGTCGTGTACTGTCTTTTTACATTTCATATGCAGACATAGATCCCCCAAAAAAGTGGCACAGAAAAAATAATTCTAAACCTCAGATATCGTTTGGGTCATTCATTTTGCTGGGTCAGTGAATTTATGGGCACTTTTTTTATTGCTGTTAACAGCCTTGTAACATATAACATAACATTACATAAACGTTCTCGCCGAATACCCCCGAATGGGTTTGGCAGAGGGTACTAATACTTCTGAACATCTGACAAAGTCATGTCACCTGGTGTTCTGAGTACCCACGTTTTGCATGGACAGTGTACTCACGTGATAGGGGGCAGGCCTATCGTCGTTTTGTACGAATACACTATCACACGCCTAAGTACAACTCAGCCATGTGGGTTTCCTCACGGTGTTTTCCCTCACCGTTAACAACCGTGATAAATTAACCACACATATGTCTTTAGAAAAGACAAATTGGTTTAGACTCGATCCAGGATTTGAACACTAGTCGCTTGCACGTTAACCGTTATCACGTCGTATTTGCCTTGTATTTTTATATATATGTCAGACAGTTATGACTTAAGAAATGACGCATTGGCACATCCCCGCATTAGGATTAGAACCCACGCATCAGTGTATACGAAGTGAAATCTTATTTGTGTCTTATCTAAGTAGGCTACTACTTAGATAAAATTTAACAAAATAAATAATAAATTTCAAAAATTTTTATATTGAAAACTGGAAATAAAAGCGTTTATTAATAAGCAAAGATACATCATAAAAATGAAATTGACTTTAAAAAAAAAAACCACTACAAAAATTATTAATGAAATTGATAATTTATTATATACGCAGGCCACCCTATAATTTTTATTTAGTTAAGAACTAACTGACAATGACAGGCCGACAGTAGTACCAGAGTCGCCACCGGCCAAGAAAAGATTGTGGATCTGGAGGGCAATTCTCGCAAGTTCGATATCACTTCTATCATAGAAATTATATCAAGTGTTAAATGTCATGTGAAAATATCACAAAGTGAAATATATTTCTATTGATAGATTGAAACAGTATTCTCGCACACGGTAGTAATTTTTCCTTAGACATTAAAGAACGAAGACCGAAATCAATGATCCAAGCGAATGAATTGAATGAAAGGTCAGTTTAACTGTCATCTTAGGTATGAAAAGGTCTTCATATCTGTCAATATTTACATATGTTTTGGTTTGTTTAAATTTTCCTCCGCACTTGACATTGGCGAAATTATTGTGGCAACACGATAGAAGCCACAAATAAAAATAGAATAGAATAGAATAAATTTTCCATGGAAGTATTATTTAAACAGGAACGCGCGCTGGCGACCTAAAGTGTCCTGAAAAAGGATGGCTAACTAGCTAACTGTGTCTCGTTTTAAGTAGGGTGACCATCTGTTGGGGTTTTAATAAGAGTTCCTCTAAAGGATACAAAAACACTTATATTTACATATTTTGAATGTTTTTGTTCATGAAAACCTCATGTGGGGGATGCAGCCTTTGACCCGGTAGCTCAATTGGCAGAGCGACGGGGGCGTATACCCGAGGTCGCGGGTTCGATCCCCACCTGTGTCGAAATTTTTCTTTCCTTTAGTTATATTTACATAAATACATTATAAAAAAAAATATTATAAAAACACTTATATTTACATATATACATTGTTTTTGGTAAATCAACGTGTTTTTTATACATATTTATTCTTAATTAATAGATTATAAAAGAATGGGTAGCCAGTGCTTGAGAATTAAAATTTCCTCAGCCACTTTTTGAGCAAAACCAAATTCAAATCGTTTAATGCATTCATGTGGTAAAGTTCGAGATGATACAGGTTATTTTATTTATTGTTCCATAACATGAACCCATATTTATCACTATTAAATGATAAAAGCTCCAAAACACTCAAACAGATGATAAATTGTGGACACCACATTTATCTTGTTTCGATGGGGATACCCGTGACAAATATTAATATCCCTTTTGCCAAACTTAACCAATTATTTATCTCCAAATCGATAGGCGACAATAATAATTAAAATAAAATACAAAAAAGGAACAGTTTATAACCTGCTTTTTATAAAATATTCTCTATAAATAAGTTTAATTTGTTTTTCTTTGAACTTAATCTCGACTGGCAACCGTGCGAGCGGGACACACTTCTCTCTCACACGGCTCTCGTTCTAGGACGTTTCTCTGCTTGACAGTCTTTAAAAGATAACTAACTTTATTGGATGGTAATAAATTGCATTTTTGTTTACCATATTTTTGTGAGTACTCTCTCCTGTTTAGTTAGTAGCTTCATGAAATTTTCCTTTAAGTGCCCTTTGCCGGTAACTAGCAAAGTCTGAATTCCCAAATGGACCATCCGATAACCGAATTTAGTTTTGGAAATTTTATAATGGAAAAATAATATTTTTTTAATATTTTAATAATATAATTTACGTTGATCCAAGTAGACATTATTTACAACTTCTAAGACTATTTGATCTACGATCCATTTAATATATTTACCTACATTTTAATTTTTTATCTATATTCAAACAAAATTTGAAAACAAAATGGCTACCGTTCGCACGACATCTTCAAATATCATCATATCGTCTGATCGTGTGACCACTCGATATCATCCTTTGATATATATCAGCATATCGGCTGATTTTCAATAGAAAAATATCGATCGGGTGGAGTGAGAATAGCTCAAGTTAAATATCGATCGCAAAATATTATCACAAAAGTGATAAATATCGAAAGTGATATAATATCTACCGTGTGAGAATTGCCCTCCTGGAGGGCAATTCTCGCAAGTTCGATATCATTACTATCATAGAAATTATATCAAGTGTTCAATGTCATGTGAAAAATATCACTAAGTGAAATATATTTCTATTGATAAATTTAAACTGTATTCTCGCACACGGTAGTAATTTTTCCTTAGACATTAAAGAACGAAGACCGAAATCAATGATCCAAGCGAATGAATTGAACGAAAGGTCAGTTTAACTGTCATCTTAGATATGAAAAGGTCTTCATATCTGTCAATATTTTTACTCGACATTGGCGAAATAATTGTGGCAAACACGATTGAAGCCACCTTAAAAAATTGAATATTGAATTTCTCAATATTTACATGTGTTTTGGTTTGTTTAAATTTTCCTTTAAGTGTACTTTGCCGGTAACTAGCAAAGTCTGAATTCCCAAATGGACCATCCGACAACCGAATTTAGTTTTTGAATTTTTATTATGGAAAAATAATATATTTTTATATTTTAATAATATAATTAACGTTGATCCAAGTAGATATTATTTACAACTTCTAAGACTATTTGATCTATGATCCATTTAATATATTTACCTACATTTTAGTTTTCTATCTATAAGTATTCAAACAAAATTTGTAAACAAAATGGCTACCGTTCGCACGACATCTTCAAATATCATCATATCGTCTGATCGTGACCACACGATATCATCCTTTGATATATATCATCATATTGGCTGATTTCAATAGAAAAATATCGATCGGATGGAGTGAGAATAGCTCAAGTCAAATATCGATCGCAAAATATCACAAAAGTGATAAATATCGAAAGTGATATAATATCTAGCGTGTGAGAATTGCCCTCCTGTACTGTGATTTTTTGTCCCTTAGGGCCGGCGCTGACTGCCGGCATGGCATGGCGTGTCATGGCAAAGGATTTCGGTACTGATATACCCATTTTTAATCTTATAACCATTAGTATAGTATAGTATAATGTAACCTGTTTTTTGTTGGAACAAACTGTCACTCTTGACAGTTTGTAGAAAATTCAGTGTCAGAATAATAAGCTCTTTGTTTACCTTTGATGATTTAAGATTATTTTGTTCAAATACGTGCAACAAATCATATTTTGGACTCATAGGAAGTAAGCTTGTTTAGGGCAGAGACCTTGTTTATGTGATCGTGCTTTAAAAATAGGTAAATAAAAAGTTTTGGGCTGCAGTTATCGAAGCGAGTAAAAAGCCCCAGATGAATCACTTCGCAGTGGCGTATCAAAGAAAAATCGGAATATATTTACAGTTTATGAACCTTACTGGATTTACAATAGAAAATATCGTGTTATTTATACGTTTTACCTGTGTTTTTGATTTAATTCTAGACATAACCTACAACAACAACAAACAACGGCGTTGCCCACTTCAAAATCTCCATAATCCTATAGAAGTAAGAATTCGGTATTGCTGTGTAGTGTCGGCTTAGAATAGCACTACCCTATTTCTTCCGGTGGGTGTACGTAAGAGGCGACTAACGGTTTTGGGGCTTTTGATGGATTTTTGGGCGATGCGGTTGGAGACCCATCACCAACAACCTTTATTTCACCATGTTTTCCCCACACAACCTCCAAAAGTGGCTGAGGAATTTCTGATTCCTTAGCTCTGGCTACCCATTCTAGGGATTTATAGCCGTGAGTATATGTATGTATGTATGTAAGTAAGAATTCATCATGTGAATAAGATAATTATGAACAAGGAAAGTATTCGGAACCAATTAAAAAATATATTGTTTAAAAGACAGTAACTTTGATTGTTGATTAAACTATGTTGAATTTGACTAAGGTAACGTGTATTAAAATATAATGAATATTTGATTTAAAGAGTTGTTTTATTTTTAATAAAATATTATTGATCTATTACCCTATTAAAATGATTATTAAACTACGTTTTTATTCCCACCGAGTAGCCATGGTACAGATTTTGGTGGTACTTTTCGGGAAGAAAACACAAAAATCTGGTGATTGTTGTCTATTTATTGATTAGTCATTGTTAGTAGGTATGGGTCGGCGCTGACTGCCGGCATGGCATGGCAAAGGATTTCGGTACAGATATAGCATTTTTAATCTTATTACCATGCATATAGAATTCATTTTGACACAACGATGCCGAGGGAGGCCGCGGTAGGACAGAACGTCGGCATCGTTGTGTCAAAATAAAGTAAAATGAATTCTATACTTATGGTAATAAGATTAAAAATGCTATATCTGTACCGAAATCCTTTGCCATGCCATGCCAGCAGTCAGCGCCGGCCCTAAGTGTTGCATTTTAGTTTATTGTTTGCTCATAATTTATCTATTTATAAACTTATTTATCTATTTATTATTATTAATTGAGGATATTTGCCATATATGTTCGGTAACATTATATGTTTGTCGTTATTGAAAGCATAAGAAAAGCCTTACCACAAATTTATTCGAATTCCTGCCCCTAGTTGTGTTTATTACAATGCCGGGCTTAAAAGCCTTATTACACGATCGGTTTCCGACAACCGACCATGTGTCATTGGTCAGAACAACCGATTTTTGTATTCGTTCTACACGGTCGGTGGTTAGAATCAACTTGTAATTAAACTAAATTGTCCATCACAAAAACCAATCACATAACGTGAGAAGAAAAATCCTCACCAGACAATTATTCCTGGGAATAACGAGGGAAGATTTATAGCTTTACGGACACGGTCATGTGCCCGTTGGGTTCTTGTCGTTTAAAAAATCTTGAACACTGTAGTAAGATTTCTTTAAAAGCATGGCTTTAATTGCCTTTTTAAAAGATGACACAGGCAATTCCAATATGTCAGAAGGAAGTTTGTTGAACATTTTGAGGGATAGTCCCATAAAGGCCATCACACCAGCCGCTTTACCCCATAATAAAATACCGTAAGACATAATGCTATGAAAATAACTAAAATAAACAATGCGAGCTGTTTCTATGTCTGCTATTTCTCTAATCTTACGCATGGCATACACTGCTGAGCTCAGCCTTTTAGAAAGTGTTAGTATATGGGGTCCCCATTGCAACTTAGAATCGATTGTTATCCCTAGGAATTTTGTTTCTTTAACTAATTCTACTTTTTCACTGTCAATAACAATATTTGCCTCAACTTGCCTAACATTCGGTAAAGTAAATTTAATACATTTTGTTTTTTTAGCATTCAGAACTAGGTTATTTACAGTAAACCAATGCAACACCAGTGAGATAGCTTTATTTACATCGTCAAGAGATGTAAAAGATCTCGCTACATTTAATATTAAAGAAGTGTCATCTGCAAACATAACTATCTCAGAATACTTTTGTACCAAAAATGGTAAATCATTAATGTAAATCAGAAACAGTAATGGGCCAAGTATAGAACCCTGAACGCCCATCTCTATTTCAGATCCTTCCGACGTAGTTCCATTAATATCAACCTTTAAAGTTCTTTTATTAAGGCACAAAGTTAAATAAAAAAGTTTGTATCTTAATATTAATGTATAAGTTTGCTTAACTTTATCGTATTACTGATGTTACCTGCTTAGAAATAAACACATCACTGTTGTTATGGTTGCCAAGCAACTGGTTCCACAACAAAATAAACCAAAACAAACTTAAAGCATAATAGTCGGATCATTCGAGTATAATTCTAAAAATTAAAAAAAAAAAATCTTCAAAGCACGAGTATTATAATGAAATTGAAGTATTCTAAAACTATTTTAGAAGCACAGGTAATTCTAATTTACTTCACTAACCGATTTCATAAAAGGAGAAGATTCTCAATTCGACTGTTTAGATAATAATCTATCCATTACAGCAATACAAAAACTAAATGTGGCCAAGACATCCGCTAATATCAACTCTTAATGAGAATATAACATGGCCTTATAGCCAATAACATAATTTCTGCATAACTGTTTAAATGTGTAAACTTTGCCAAAAATACTGCCGTTTGTGCTTGAAGATTCTGAAACGGCTAACACCTATCAAATGTAGCACATACCAATGACTTACGGAAGCGTATCATTATCCTACAATAGACATATACTGATAGAGCTATTTATTGTCTGGTTCTAAATCTACCCATATTATCTCCGGAATGTCCAGTCTTGTGTTACCTTCATCCATCATTTTTATATGATTTTCTACCTTATAGCCAAAGGAAAGTCCTGTCGCTAGTATATGTTGGTCACCAAACAATGTAAAGTTCGCCGTCGCGACATGTGATCGACTAATTCTACTTTATGATCGAGAGGGAACGAGGCGAGACAAGTTCAGCACAAAACCTGCTGATGCATCTGCCGGAAAGAAGTCTTATGTTATCACAAGTAGGTAACATTTTACTTATATTACAACCAAAAGGGTATCTTCAAGACCGCCATGTGAATTTTCTATGCATGAATAGCTAACATTTCAGTTAATAGTTTAAACTGTGATGTCAAATAAAGAATTTATGTTATTTCCATACAAAATATGGATTGCGAGGATTATCGGATTGTTTCCGTTCGTTGTTCGCTTCAATCTAACTATTGGGACATTTCAAGTCATGGTCCATCCACCAATGACTAACTATATTTCATTATACAATCTCAACTTTCAAAAGACACTAACGAATTTACTCATTTTAAAGCTCTGGCCTTTCCTTTTTAGGATCTATAGCTGTGATATATGTAAGTAAATAAAGTAAGGAGTAAAAGCGACAAGGTTATGGTTTTTTTCACTCTAATGTAGGAAGATCGAATAATACAATGGGCTATTTGACAGGTTTTTAAAATTCATTTTATATGATGTAGTAGAGTTTAAGGAACCCAGTAAAAGTTATATTTTTTAAATCTGGTGCACATTTGCTGAAAAATATCAAATAAAAAATTGAATATTCAAATAGCGCGTCAAAACACTATTTTGACAATATGGCGCTGCAAACGGGTCTGTGACGTCACTTGCCTGTATTTAGTCTGTGGCAACAAACGAGCCACGAGGTTTATTTACAGGCATGTGACGTCATCATAAACTCGAACATTCAAGAACGTTTTGTGTCACGTGACAAACGTTTAAAAATTTGCATTTTTATTTATGTATTTTTAAAGAAATCAATTATTATTTTCAACTTACGTTAATAAATAACCATTTTTAAACTCTTAATTTATACTGATGACAGCAATTGACACTTTATTTCTCGCATTGTCAAATAGCCTATTCCTAACGTAAACTTTATTAAGTCTAAAACTCGCACTATGCCTACTGTCCTAAAAATAAGCTTGATTGCTTAGTGGCAATATCACCGCTTCTCATGCAGAAAACGTGAGAAGACGTATAAATCCTGAGTCAGGCCTAAACCAATGTGTTTTTTCGTAAGTGTTAATTTTTCAAGGCTGTTGTTAGTTGTCGGTGAGGGAAAACATCGTCAGAAAACCCACATGGCAGAGTTGTATTTATTTATGTGGCAATTTATTCGTACGCACTTGGTTCCGGAATGGTCATTGGTGACCTCTCAGAAGGCATGATCTTCGTGGCATTCCGTCAATTTTCCAACCCTGCCGAAAACTAAACTTTGTCAAGAATACGAGGAAGTTTGGGGTTTGCATGCAGCGCCCGGGAGGGATTTTTGACCGTGGATGCAGGCCGCACTCTCAGCGGGTAGTTATTATTTATCTACTTTTTTATAAATCATTGCATCTACATATCTATATACCTACACATATTGTGACTAAATAGAGATAACCGAATTTAAAAACTTTGATGACGCATAGAAGTCAGATGTAAATGTTTAGAAGGGACGAGGTGGCGAAACAAAGGATGTTAATGAGTTTCCATGCAAATTACCTTCATGTTAGAGAAAAAGCTCCTGCAAACCCATTATAAATGTATATATATATTTTTATTGTAAACCAGATACAGTTTCCAACACTATCTTTGGTATACAATGACTTAGGTATTAGGTATAGATTTACGACTTCGAATATTACAATATTTTTTCTTTCAATAAGAATTTAACTTCAATAATTTGTCCGCCATTTTAGGTATAACATTTAGCGAGAATTCTGAGATGCTTGGCGTGGCGCAGAGTGACAACATGGTGTTCGTGTACCGACTGGGCAGCGAGTGGAGCGCGAAGAAAGTCATCTGCAATAAGTTTCCGCTCTCGGGGTCACCTACCGCGTTACTGCCTGCTGAAAACGGTTTCTTTACTGGCACTTCTGATGGGAAAATAAGGTTAGAATTGTATTATTATTATTTATTCAGAAACAAAACGCAAGAAAACACATACATTATTCTCTTCGTGAGAATATGACTTTAAAAAGACACATAGGTTTAAACCCATTCAGGATTTGAACCCACGCGTCTGCTGCATGGGCTCTTTTTAACTGACAACTAAAGTAGGTATAATGTGTAATGAAAAAAAAGATTTGTATTATATTGTGTATCAGGAGTCTCGACTGCAAAACCAACAAAGGCTCGACGCTATGGTCGACGGGCGTATGCTGCGTGGCGCTGTCCCGCGCCGGCGCAGTGGCGGGCGTGACGCCGCTCGCGTCAGCGCACGTTGACGGCACGCTCTACGTCAACGGACGAATGCTCATGCGATACACCGTGC
Organism: Bedellia somnulentella; assembly: GCA_963576735.1. Classification (NCBI taxonomy): domain Eukaryota; kingdom Metazoa; phylum Arthropoda; class Insecta; order Lepidoptera; family Bedelliidae; genus Bedellia; species Bedellia somnulentella. Next base: position 7,249,546 of record OY755183.1, read on the forward strand.
CTGCTACAGCGCTCGCTTTGCTGCCCCCCTATGTAGGTATTTACATCACGGAAATTGCTCTTCATAGCATAGTGACTGCTTGGTAATGTAAATTGTAGTTATCATAGAAAGCAAGGCAAAGAATGTGGTCGGGTGTTACTCGGCTCGCGTCAGCTCGCTCGACGCCTGCTCATGCGGTGCATTAGCAATTCAGTCTCCTTCGGAATCCAGAAATGGCGCCTCTGAAACCGTTTTCACGTACTGTCACATTTATAAGTTTGCATTTTTGTCATCCAAATAACGTAACAAATCTTTAGGACCAGCCTTAAAAATTTCAGTGTTCTTTGCCATCGTCCTTAATTATGATCCAAATTAAAACATCTTAATATGACACTTTCTTCCTTCGAATATAAACATTGCATTAAATCTCTTCCAGATGGTAGTAGGCGGTTGCGACGGCCGCATCTCAGTGTACGAGATGCATCGCGGCGCTCTACTGCGCAGCGTGGAGCCGCAGCTGCCCGCCGACAGGAGGGACCTGGCCATGGCCGTCGCCAGCCCGTCGGGACAGGTGATCAAAACTATTTGTAATAATATAAGAACGGTCACGTGTGATTTGGCTTGAAGGAAGGGTTCTGTACTATTTTAATCTCGGTGTACGAGATGCAGCGCGGCGCTTTTCTCTGTAGCTGCCCGCGGACAAGAGGGACCTGGCCATGGCCGTCGCCAGCCCTTCGGGACAGGTAATGGAGGCTGATTCTGTGAGGCAGGACCAGCAACCGGTATGCTTGTACTTATTGGGGTCGACAAAGGCTTGGCTTACCCATCATTGTTTTAAACGCTCGTGGCTCACCTTTTATGCTTCATATACAGTCATCCATGTTTCGTAAAAGCTTTTTTTTGTGACACTTGCTTTTTCTCCTTTGGTTCAAATGCGCCTGTTTTGTCTCCCTCGGCTAATATTACTTACATTCATTCCAAATGTGATCGATGAGTTTCTAATGCAGAAAGAGAAGCAACCGTGATAGCCCAGTGGGTAGAACACTCGGTTATCGTGTAAACGACTAGTGTTCAAATCCTGGGTCGGGCCTACACCAATTTGTCTTTTCTAAAGGCATATGTGTGGTTAATTTATCATGGTTGTTAACGGTGAGGGAAAACATCGTGAGGAAACCCACATGGCTGAGTTGTACTTAGTCATGTGACAGTGTATTCGTACAAAACGGCGATAGGCCTGCCCCCTATCACGTGAGTACACTGTCCATGCAAAACGTGGGTACTCTGAACACCAGGTGACAAAGTCACGTGATGTTCAGAAGTATTAGTACCTCTGCCAACCCCTTCGGGGATATTTGGCGTGAACGTTTATGTTTTATGTTATGAGTTTCTAATACTAAAGCTCTGGCTTAAGCTTTTTGGGATTTATAGCCATGAATGTATGAATAATATCACCATAGCTGAGCCAATAACATTCACATGATTAAAGCCTCGTCAACTACTTACCAGACTGTAGCATTCGGCGTGTTCGACGGCTGTCTGCTAGGCGAGCTGAAGGAGTCAGGCGCACTGGAGCTGACGTTGCTGCCGATTCACAACCTGTACGCGGCGCGCGGCCTAGCCTGGACCGGCGACGGCACCAAGCTGGCCGTGGCTTCGCACACCGGCGCTGTCTTGCTGCTTGAGGCTGTGCTTAGGTAAATTATATGAACAAATACTTTCAGCAATTTAGTACGAAGAGCTAAAACAATTTTCTGTATTGGAAATTCCTCAGGCACATTTGGAAGTTCAGTGAGGAGGGTGGTTGGTGATTTATCTCCAACTAAATCGTCCAAAATATCACTTAAAAGGCCATCATACGTTAAGTTGCAAAATGTGGCGAAAGTGATATAATGTAAATTAATGGTCAAGTAAATAGAAAATGCCCAGTGATCTCATAAAGGGGGGGGGGGCAAAGTGAGATAAATGGAAAAGCACAAACTGTATCGTAAAAGATTAGTAGATGACGAATTTTAAATAACTACTGACATCCCAAATCACACACAAACATTTTTCAATTTTATAGTTGTAATATGTTAGTGCTCCTGTTGTAACTTTTAATTTAGTCATAATTTAAGTATCTACGTATGACCACTTATAAACTCTCAAGGCAGCGTAATTAGAAATGAAATTGGGATTTATCTTTAAAAAATTTAACCGATTTAAGAAACTAAAAGCACAACTGTACGAACCTTCAATCATCTAAGATCTAGACACGCGGCAGCGTGTCAAGCCAAGTAAAAGTGAAGAACTGACGACCCGCACCGTGTGTAATATCACACGAACCATTTGGAGCCACTTTTGACTCCCTCATAAATCAAAAACTATTTCACATTAACGTAACAAATTTGGCTCATATATTGAGACTTGCGAGATACATACGTGTTCATATATGAATAACACCTTTCGCAAGTTCTAAACCTACAAGTATTTGTCGGTTCTTATTTTATAATTCCGAAAATTTGGATTGTTGGTAAAAACTAGCGATCGAACGTAATAATTCGTTGGTAGGTTTATAAAAACTAGCCAAATCAGACCTTAGGCTATGATATGTTATACTATCTGCTATTATACTGCTTATATAAGAAGATATGATATGTTATACTGTTACTTATAAATAAATTTCAGGACTGACCATTGAATCTGGCACCCATTTAGATCTCACTTCTTTTGTTTTCTAAGATTTTCACGATGCACATTATAATAGAAACAACTATTGATTTTCGGTTATTTTAATCGGGTGTTATTACATTATTTAATGTTTTTTGACATGAATTCCTCATGTGGGGATTATTACTCATAAATAAAAGATGTTATTAAAGGAAAGAAAAATTTCGACACTGGCGGGATTCGAACCCGCGACCTTCGGGTATACGCCCCCGTCGCTCTGCCAACTGAGCTACAGTGTCAGTTGGCATCCAGCGCGAAATTTCTCTATCCTTTGTTTCTTTTTTACACGTTCAAGCAGTGTTTGCGTTTCCTACCTCCTTCGGGTATACGGGGGCGTATACCCGAAGGTCGCGGGTTCGAATCCCGCCAGTGTCGAAATTTTTCTTTCCTTTAATAACATCTTTTATTTATGAGTAATAATCCCCACATGAGGAATTCATGTCAAAAAACATTAAATTATGTGATAGTTAGGCGTTTCCAACATTTGCATTCTATCTGAAAAGGTAGACAAGTGGCCGTCCGAATTAGTTAAAATTCGGTGGTAGGAAACGCAAACACTGCTTGAACGTGTAAAAAAGAAACAAAGGATAGAGAAATTTCGCGCTGGATGCCAACTGACACTGTAGCTCAGTTGGCAGAGCGACGGGGGCGTATACCCGAAGGTCGCGGGTTCGAAGCCCGCCAGTGTCGAAATTTTTCTTTCCTTTAATAACATCTTTTATTTATGAGTAATAATCCCCACATGAGGAATTCATGTCAAAAAACATTAAATTATGTGATAGTTAGGCGTTTCCAACATTTGCATTCTATCTGAAAAGGTAGACAAGTGGCCGTCCGAATTAGTTAAAATTCGGAGGTAGGAAACGCAAACACTGCTTGAACGTGTAAAAAAGAAACAAAGGATAGAGAAATTTCGCGCTGGATGCCAACTGACACTGTAGCTCAGTTGGCAGAGCGACGGGGGCGTATACCCGAAGGTCGCGGGTTCGAATCCCGCCAGTGTCGAATTTTTTCTTTCCTTTAATAACATCTTTTATTTATGAGTAATAATCCCCACATGAGGAATTCATGTCAAAAAACATTAAATTATGTGATAGTTAGGCGTTTCCAACATTTGCATTCTATCTGAAAAGGTAGACAAGTGGCCGTCCGAATTAGTTAAAATTCGGAGGTTGGAAACGCAAACACTACTTGAACGTGTAAAAAAGAAACAAAGGATAGAGAAATTTCGCGCTGGATGCCAACTGACACTGTAGCTCAGTTGGCAGAGCGACGGGGGCGTATACCCGAAGGTCGCGGGTTCGAATCCCGCCAGTGTCGAAATTTTTCTTTCCTTTAATAACATCTTTTATTTATGAGTAATAATCCCCACATGAGGAATTCATGTCAAAAAACATTAAATTATGTGATAGTTAGGCGTTTCCAACATTTGCATTCTATCTGAAAAGGTAGACAAGTGGCCGTCCGAATTAGTTAAAATTCGGAGGTAGGAAACGCAAACACTGCTTGAACGTGTAAAAAAGAAACAAAGGATAGAGAAATTTCGCGCTGGATGCCAACTGACACTGTAGCTCAGTTGGCAGAGCGACGGGGGCGTATACCCGAAGGTCGCGGGTTCGAATCCCGCCAGTGTCGAAATTTTTCTTTCCTTTAATAACATCTTTTATTTATGAGTAATAATCCCCACATGAGGAATTCATGTCAAAAAACATTAAATTATGTGATAGTTAGGCGTTTCCAACATTTGCATTCTATCTGAAAAGGTAGACAAGTGGCCGTCCGAATTAGTTAAAATTCGGAGGTAGGAAACGCAAACACTGCTTGAACGTGTAAAAAAGAAACAAAGGATAGAGAAATTTCGCGCTGGATGCCTACTGACACTGTAGCTCAGTTGGCAGAGCGACGGGGGCGTATACCCGAAGGTCGCGGGTTCGAATCCCGCCAGTGTCGAAATTTTTCTTTCCTTTAATAACATCTTTTATTTATGAGTAATAATCCCCACATGAGGAATTCATGTCAAAAAACATTAAATTATGTGATAGTTAGGCGTTTCCAACATTTGCATTCTATCTGAAAAGGTAGACAAGTGGCCGTCCGAATTAGTTAAAATTCGGAGGTAGGAAACGCAAACACTGCTTGAACGTGTAAAAAAGAAACAAAGGATAGAGAAATTTCGCGCTGGATGCCAACTGACACTGTAGCTCAGTTGGCAGAGCGACGGGGGCGTATACCCGAAGGTCGCGGGTTCGAATCCCGCCAGTGTCGAAAAAAAAATTTTTCTTTCCTTTAATAACATCTTTTATTTATGAGTAATAATCCCCACATGAGGAATTCATGTCAAAAAACATTAAATTATGTGATAGTTAGGCGTTTCCAACATTTGCATTCTATCTGAAAAGGTAGACAAGTGGCCGTCCGAATTAGTTAAAATTCGGAGGTAGGAAACGCAAACACTGCTTGAACGTGTAAAAAAGAAACAAAGGATAGAGAAATTTCGCGCTGGATGCCAACTGACACTGTAGCTCAGTTGGCAGAGCGACGGGGGCGTATACCCGAAGGTCGCGGGTTCGAATCCCGCCAGTGTCGAAATTTTTCTTTCCTTTAATAACATCTTTTATTTATGAGTAATAATCCCCACATGAGGAATTCATGTCAAAAAACATTAAATTATGTGATAGTTAGGCGTTTCCAACATTTGCATTCTATCTGAAAAGGTAGACAAGTGGCCGTCCGAATTAGTTAAAATTCGGAGGTTGGAAACGCAAACACTACTTGAACGTGTAAAAAAGAAACAAAGGATAGAGAAATTTCGCGCTGGATGCCAACTGACACTGTAGCTCAGTTGGCAGAGCGACGGGGGCGTATACCCGAAGGTCGCGGGTTCGAATCCCGCCAGTGTCGAAATTTTTCTTTCCTTTAATAACATCTTTTATTTATGAGTAATAATCCCCACATGAGGAATTCATGTCAAAAAACATTAAATTATTTGATAGTTAGGCGTTTCCAACATTTGCATTCTATCTGAAAAGGTAGACAAGTGGCCGTCCGAATTAGTTAAAATTCGGAGGTAGGAAACGCAAACACTGCTTGAACGTGTAAAAAAGAAACAAAGGATAGAGAAATTTCGCGCTGGATGCCAACTGACACTGTAGCTCAGTTGGCAGAGCGACGGGGGCGTATACCCGAAGGTCGCGGGTTCGAATCCCGCCAGTGTCGAAAAAAAAATTTTTCTTTCCTTTAATAACATCTTTTATTTATGAGTAATAATCCCCACATGAGGAATTCATGTCAAAAAACATTAAATTATGTGATAGTTAGGCGTTTCCAACATTTGCATTCTATCTGAAAAGGTAGACAAGTGGCCGTCCGAATTAGTTAAAATTCGGAGGTAGGAAACGCAAACACTGCTTGAACGTGTAAAAAAGAAACAAAGGATAGAGAAATTTCGCGCTGGATGCCAACTGACACTGTAGCTCAGTTGGCAGAGCGACGGGGGCGTATACCCGAAGGTCGCGGGTTCGAATCCCGCCAGTGTCGAAATTTTTCTTTCCTTTAATAACATCTTTTATTTATGAGTAATAATCCCCACATGAGGAATTCATGTCAAAAAACATTAAATTATGTGATAGTTAGGCGTTTCCAACATTTGCATTCTATCTGAAAAGGTAGACAAGTGGCCGTCCGAATTAGTTAAAATTCGGAGGTTGGAAACGCAAACACTACTTGAACGTGTAAAAAAGAAACAAAGGATAGAGAAATTTCGCGCTGGATGCCAACTGACACTGTAGCTCAGTTGGCAGAGCGACGGGGGCGTATACCCGAAGGTCGCGGGTTCGAATCCCGCCAGTGTCGAAATTTTTCTTTCCTTTAATAACATCTTTTATTTATGAGTAATAATCCCCACATGAGGAATTCATGTCAAAAAACATTAAATTATTTGATAGTTAGGCGTTTCCAACATTTGCATTCTATCTGAAAAGGTAGACAAGTGGCCGTCCGAATTAGTTAAAATTCGGAGGTAGGAAACGCAAACACTGCTTGAACGTGTAAAAAAGAAACAAAGGATAGAGAAATTTCGCGCTGGATGCCAACTGACACTGTAGCTCAGTTGGCAGAGCGACGGGGGCGTATACCCGAAGGTCGCGGGTTCGAATCCCGCCAGTGTCGAAAAAAAATTTTTCTTTCCTTTAATAACATCTTTTATTTATGAGTAATAATCCCCACATGAGGAATTCATGTCAAAAAACATTAAATTATGTGATAGTTAGGCGTTTCCAACATTTGCATTCTATCTGAAAAGGTAGACAAGTGGCCGTCCGAATTAGTTAAAATTCGGAGGTAGGAAACGCAAACACTGCTTGAACGTGTAAAAAAGAAACAAAGGATAGAGAAATTTCGCGCTGGATGCCAACTGACACTGTAGCTCAGTTGGCAGAGCGACGGGGGCGTATACCCGAAGGTCGCGGGTTCGAATCCCGCCAGTGTCGAAATTTTTCTTTCCTTTAATAACATCTTTTATTTATGTTATTACATTATTTTTAAAGCTCGACGTTTCGAAAACTTTTCAGTTATCATGGTCACGGGAAGACTGAGGAATAATAAAGGAAATAAGGAATTCTGATGACTCAATTAGTCACACAGTTTATAGGAAACCTACCCACACTGATAGGTACCTCAATGGTGACTCACACCACCATCCATCTCAGTTAGCTACTGTTGGTAAAACTTTGTTTCAGATAGCCAAACATCTTTGTGACGAACGCCATCTTGCTGGAGAGCTCAGTCATGTGAAACAAGTTCTTCACAACAACAAGCTGAAATTGCCCCGCCAACGTCACTGCTCCTCCGATAAACCACCTACTGTCGAAAGACTCCCTGCAACTCTACCTTTTGTAAAGGGTGTAACAGACAAAATTAGTACTGTGTTACAGAGTGCTTACATTAAGACCTACTTCAAGCCGCACCAAAAGATAAGTCAGTTTTTAAGACCTATCAAACGTCAGATACCTTTACAAGATGCAGGTGTTTATAAACTAGACTGTGAGTGTGGTCTTTCATACATCGGCCAAACAAAGCGTAGTGTAGGAACTAGCGTAAGAGAACATATTGCTGATATGAAGAATAGGCGTCCTGGAAGATCTGCTTTGTGTGAACACACCTTCGATAAGCCAAACCACCACATACGTTTTGACAAACCTACAATTCTAGCAAAAGAGAATCGATTGATACCTAGAATGATACGCGAGTCTATTGAAATAAAGAAACATCCAAACTTCAATAGAGATGATGGTTGGCAATTACCACCTGCTTGGAACCCGATCATAAGCACAACTAAGCAAGGGAAGAACACTAGCAAAACTCCAGATAACATTAGCTCTTTTTGTACATAGCAAATATTAAACGCAAATGTAACTTACAATTTTGTGAAGATAGTTAGTATTAATAATTTTATAGTACTGTATAATGACAAATAACACCTCAGTCTTCCCGTGACCATGATAACTGAAAAGTTTTCGAAACATCGGGCTTTAAAAAGAAAAAAGAAATATAATATAATAAAATAAAATAAGTCAACAACCAAGGCAACTTGGCTCTCATTCACATGTATGTTTTTGATTGGATTAATTATTTAGTAATTAATTGTATGATTGGGTATTGTAACCTAATGAAACCTGATTTATGAGTAGTACTGACGTGTGTGTGTGTTGAACAGACGCTGGGTGTGGCGCGACACGGTGGAGGTCCAGCACGTGGGTCCGCGGCAGCTGGTGATCACCAGGCTGGCCAACGACGCGCCGCCCGCCACCGTCAGCAGCCGCGACCAGGATATACTGCATGTGCGGTTCATTGGTGAGGTTGCAATTCATAAATACATATACTCACGGCTATGAATTCCTAACGGGGTACCCAGAGTTTAGGAATTTCTCAGACACTTTTGGAAAAGTTGAGTGGGGAAAAGACGGAAAATAAAGGTTGTTAGTGATGGGTCTCCGACCGCATTGCCCAAAAATAACCTAAAAGCGTCACCGTCAGCAGCCACGACCAGGATATAACTGCATGTGTGGTTCATTGGTAAGGTTGCAATTCATACACACATTTAGTCACGGCTGTAAATCTCTAGAAGGGGTAGCCAGAGCTAAGGAATTCGAAATTCCTCAGAGACTTTTGGAAAAGTCGAGTGGGGAAAATACGGCAAAATTAAGGTCGTTGGTGATCGGTCTCCAACCGCATTGCCCAAAAATCTCTTAAAAGCCCCAATACCATCAGTCACCTCTTACGTACACCACCGGAAGAAATGGGGTAGGGCTATTCTAAGCCGAAACTACACAGCAGGTTATAAAAGCCAAAGCGGGGTAACTTGACCTTCGGAATTAAAAACTTTTTAGCCACTTTTGGAAGTTGCCTGGGGAAAAGATGGTAAAATAAAGGATGGTTGGTGGTGGGGCTGCTTTCTGATCGCCCAACTAACGCTTAAAAGGTCCCAAACTAAACTGGACTGGAAAAAGAAACTGATATTTGTTTTTTTTATTTTATAAGAACTCAGTTGCAAGTGAAAAGTAGATAGTATGGAATAACGTAGGTGCTACTTACCCATGCTATATTTTTTAGCATTTACAATTTGGACACTAATCTGAAATTTATACCATTATAGTTATAGAAATAATATCATAAGTATTAATCATTTTCTGGATAGGGCAAAAGATACTGAAAAACCGAAAATGGTGGAAGACGATAATCTCCTCTAATTTTTTTCATGAAATTAGTAATCTATGTTTAGGTGCTTAGTCACAATCAGGCTAGTTCCATTTTAAGCCTAACTGATGATAATATAATATAAGACGTATTTTGATGTTATATTTACATTTTACAGGTAATGACTGGTATGCAGTTTGTCGCACTAACAATTCTCTTATTTTGTGCGATATTTTACGGGGATTATCGAGTGAAGTAAGATTTATTGAAATATTTAATCATACTTAATACTCTTTGAATAATTTTAAGTAGCAAATCTTTGTAGCCTTGTGGTGATGGTGCTTTATTTATATTTGTGTCAAAATATAAATAATAATAATAATAAAAACTCTTTATTGTACATCACAAAAAAACAACAATTACAAAAAAAAGATCGGTACAAAAGCCAAAGTACAACTGGCGGTCTTATCACTAAGAGCGATCTCTTCCAGACAACCCATGAATGGAAAGATTTGCTGGATTAAAACATGTTCGGTAGATGTCCAATAAATTAAACTGATAAATTATTAGTAGCTACTCAAAAACTGTTAACTATAAAAGCTATATTTCCATGAGTAGCATCGTAAAATCAAACGATCATAAAAAAATAACACTAAGGTCTTATAGTTGCCTCATTTAGGTGCTCTACGAGTAATATCTTAATTAAAACTAAGCACCTGAGAGACAAAACCATTACCACAGTTAAAATGCTGTTCTAAATATTTGATAAATTATAGATTCCTTGGTCGGGCACAGGGGAGCGTATTTATGCGGCTGTCGGCGGAGCGTGTCTCATCCATCGCGCGGGGGAGCTCAGCGTGGTGGAGTATGGACTCGACAAAGTATTGCATACGGTAAGATTGAACAGTCACGCGTCGTTTATGTAAACTGAATATTTTTTTGGCATTTTCTTAGCTGTTAAAAGAACCATATTATTTATAAGTAGCGTTTTGAGATTGTATGGTGCCAACCTATTTACGCATATACCTACTGTTACCGATGACTAAATGACTAAACCGATGACTTAACTTGAGAGAATAGTGGTGAAAGAGAGATATAAATATGAAGCTATATATGGATTCTGTTTTGAGATAAGGGCATCCATGCAGGTTGAGTCTGAATCATATAGGAAACTTATATAGTCAAAATTCGGTTCCTACTTTGTTTGACGAGCCAAGTTTGCTAATAACGTTTATTGCATTTCAGAATAACTTTCAAGGTTAATAGCATTTAATAACGAGACTATACTTTCATTCTTCAATACAAAATGTACAGTTTATATCGAATAGAGTCATAAAGTTTGTAAACAAACCATATTGCCGGGTATAAAATCTTTGATTTCGATTTCATCAAGAAACTACTTGCACATCACTTATATTTTACATCCGTCAATCAGGAAAAACAGTTTTCCACTTATTATACAAAATTTAAGTATTAATTGGAGCTAAATAAGTTGATTTAGACTTTTTTAATACCAATACCTCACTGTTTAAAAAAAATATGGCAAATTTATTCTTTTAGAATGATCACAAATCTTTCTATTTCTATCCAGTTCATTATTACAGCTACAATTCTTTTTTTATTGTCAAATTTGTTAATCTACTATCTTTCCTAGTTCTTATATTGTTAGTTAATTTACAGTAATACTTAATTAAGCGCATGTTCGTTACCAATATTTGAAAACTGTTTCTGGCTATGTTTTAATTTTTATTCTTTTTTGCTAATTGTTGTGTTAAAGCTGTTTGTTTTCCGTAAATAAATAAATAAATCTTGCGAAACTCTAAAAATAAGTTTAGATGAAAAACATGTAAGTTATTTGTTATTTTTTCTAATGCAAAAATTGTGATGGGTATTGAATATTGAAGGAATGACAGTAATCGATACTACAAGGTTCAATATATCTATATAAATCGCAGTGAATATTATCTCGAACACTATCAAGCATTGTATTTTAAACAATAAGAATAATATGTAATATATACTAGCTGTTGCCCGCGACTTTGTACGCGTCAATTTCTATTATTATGATCGCGATTAAGAATTGTTTAAAATAATATATTTTAAATTAATTTTGTGTAAACGATACTTATAGTTTAATATTCTTGCGGCAGAAATACACACTGATTTTTTCCGCAACCCGATCTTGGCAACGGCACATATATTTGGCCGTATGTAGAGCAATCTTGACGTAAATCGATTTCAACGTGATTAAAAGTTTGTTCCTGTGATTTATTAATTGTTAAAAGAAAGAATGTAGGAAATTTTAACTTACCCAAACCGTATCTCGTAATAAAAAAAAACAAACATAAGTTGAATAATAAGGTACCTAATAATTTATACCCGCTTCTAGTACGTATATCCGATAAAATATATGCCAAAGGAATTACCTTAAAATGACTACAGAAATAAATAATAAGTAATGGAAATTAATTAAATATTATAAAGGTAGGTGGGCTCAATTCCCACTGGTACTACATAGAACTAATGGGACATAGTTGAAATTGTGGTGTATGTGTTCATTTCAGAATGTTTGTTGGTGCATTAAATTGAACTGTTTTTCCAAATACTTTTACCAACTCGAAATTAAATCTTTTTTTACGAGAGATATGTGCAATATTCTATGCAATGAGAGTATTAAAAGGTGACATCGTCTTTGAGTCGGTGTTATACACCCTAAATTATGCATTAATACCTAAGTTCTTCTTGCCTAAATTACTAAAATAACCCATTTTCAATTTTCATCATATAAATATAAATGTTAAATTGTTTGCTGTCATCTAGTCTAACAAAAAAATCAAATCTGTGTGCTGACCATACAATAACTATTATTTCATATTTTTCAATGAAATTTTGACCATATGTTGGTTTTATGTAGTCTAATACCCTAATAATTATATAAGAAATATATTTACATCAAAATAAAATTACTATTTGTACTAATTAAATTTTATATTCACAAGTAAATCAAAAATGAAAACGTTTAAAGTAAAAAAATATGCCACAAGTAAAATAGCGGCAAAAACTGTACTACAGTTCTATATAGAACTGTTGAGATGAAAGTCGGAAGCATCGAAAGTGCCCCAACAGTATAGTTCGGAACTAATGGGATGCACCCGTGTTTGCTTGTCTTACAAACAAAATAAGGTTTGTTATTCCATTCACCACTATAGTTATTGGTTATTGAGAATGAAAATTTACGCTATCAAGGCTTTTCTTGTAATCATAAATAACATATTTGGTAGTTAAGACTGTTATGTTTCGAGGAAATAAATTTATGATAAAATACTGTACTAATTATAATGATGGTCTCTGCCTACCTATATGGGAACTAACGGCTTGAGTATTATATTAGGATGTACGTATGTAATAATAAGGGACGTATTCTGTAGTTTACGTCTGTTTTATAAGTATACTATAAAATTGGATCAAAAAATTTACTTGCAATTAGTAGCGTATTCGATTTTTACGTCGCGTCGCCGTCAATAATATTGGCAACAACACTAAAATACTAAAAGGTCATTGACGTTTCATTGTTTACAAAGTTATTTTTTCAAATTTCATAATTCTCTTATAATTTATCGGTCTTGTTTTTGCTATGTAAATGTAATAGTAAGAATACATACATACACTCACGGCTATAAATCCCTAGAAGGGGTAGCTAGAGATAAGGAATTAGAAATTCCTCAGCCACTTTTCGGAAGTTAAGTGGGGAAAAAAATGGGTCTCCAACCGCATCGCCCAAAAATCCATTAAAAAGCCCCAATACCCTTAGTCGCCTCTTACGTACACCCACGGGGAAAACGGGGTAGTGCTATTATAAGCCAACACTGCAAAATATAGATAGATAATAGTAAGAATGCAATCTCTAACTGTGGCAGGTTCGTACAGAGCGCGTGAACCCGCATGTGCTCAGCGTCCGCATCAACGAGGCGCGGGCGGCGGCGGCGGCGGAGCGCAAACACCTCGCCTACCTGCTGGACCGACAGACGGTGGCAGTGTTGGACCTTGTCAATGGTATACTTCAACTAACTTGCTTTCTTAAATATCATAGCTCCTCGACAAAAGGAACTTTTTCATGTTTCTCATAGTCGAACAAAAACAATGCCACTTATTATAAACACCTCGCCCGGCAGTCGGTGGCAGTGCTGAACCTCGTTACCGGTACATTCAACTAACTAAATATCATAGCATATAGCACTCGGAATAACTTGACAAAATGAACTTTTTCATGTTCCTCATAGTCGAACAAAAGCAGTTCCACTTATAAGCACCTCGCCTACCTTCTGAATCAGCAGACGGTGGCCGTGCTGGACCTCGTTATCGGTATAGTCAACTGACTTGCTCTCCCGAATATCATTGCATATAACCGGAATAACTCGATAAAATGAACTTTTTGATGAATGATAATTTTCTCATAGTCGAACAAAAGCAGTGCTACTTATAATAAACACCTCGCCTACTTGCTGGACTGGCAGACGGTGGCAGTGCTGGACCTAGTCTCCGGTATATTCGACTAACCTGCTTTCCTAAAAATCATTGCATGTAACAGGAATAACTCGACAAAAGGAACTTTTTCATGTTCTTCATAGTCGTACAAACGTTGGTCTAAGAGTCCCTCTGCACAGAATCAGTGGCACTTGCGTACTGTTGCGCAGATGGTAGCCGTGCTGGATCTTGGCACCGGCATACTAGCCACTAATTCTATATTGCTGTAGAGTTGGCAGATAGTTTTGTGTGTCTGAACTTTCGTGTATAAAAATGAAAACGGATTGCCTTAACGAAAATGGATTCTTCTCTACCTTCTATACATAAACTGCAGTTCTTTTAAATATTTTCATATGAAGTGTGTCACTGTGTTAGGTAACGTAGTTGATTAATTTAAGCGTTTTATCCAGGAATACAAATTGGGCAATGGTGGCATGAAGCTCGTATCGATTGGTTGGAGTTAAATGAGAGTGGTCATTTACTTTTGATGAGAGATACGAGGAGAAGATTAATTCTGCTAAACTTAGATAATGGCGATAAGGTATAGTATTCTTGAAAATGTGAAATGTTAAATTTTTTTAGATAAACTGAAAATTATTTGGCCTACCTTCAATTATTTACGTTACAGGAAATTATAGCAAGTGCTGTTGGGTTCGTGCAATGGATCGAAAACAGCGATGCTGTAGTTGCTCAAACACCGACACACCTACTAATTTGGTAAGCTTTAGTATTAAACTGCTAAATCGCAAAAATATATAAAGTAAAACCCGCTTAAGACGATTTCCCAGGGTCCCCACAACAACGCGTCTTAAGCGAGAAATTGTTTTATGCGGGTTAGGGAAAATAAAACGAACGTACTACATTTTTTACATTCAATACATTATTTAAAATAATGATTATTTTGGTTCGACAGTAAGGTTTTAATGCATTAGGAATTAAAGAACTTCAACATAAAAAAACTTTTGCAGTGCGTCTTTACTTCAAAGAAGCATCATAGCGTTTTAAATCTAGCTGATAATGCCTAAGACGCTTTCTCGCATATTATAGGGCCACTTATGGGCAGTTTTGAAGCTCGTGCTTGATGAAGCCATTCGACCAAAACTTTTTCTAATTTATCAAACTTTCCTACCTTTTGCTTTTCTTATATCTTTCTTTAATTCCTTCTTAATTCTTTAAAATAATACGTAACGTAAAAAAGGTAAGTGAAGCTCAGCAGCTAACTGAGTTTGATTCGTTGTTTGAGACTTTTTATCAAAAACTTTCAATATTTCAATTTTTTTGTAAGTGACAAATGGCATTAAATTGTAGTCATATTGTAACAAACAAATGATGCACTACTACAAAACAATCAAAGCGTACGCGCGACAAGTCAAGAAATTAGTATTGGGCAGGGGCGTATTAAACGGGAAGACGATCGTATTAAGCGTTAAGAAATGTATGAAAATTTGTTTCAAGTTGCAGGGACTGGCGTAAAGCGGCATATTATGCGAGAAAACGTATTAAGCGTGATCGTATTAAACGGTTTCTACTCTATTAATTTTTCCTTAATAATCTAAACTTGAATCGGAATACAATAAAAACAAAACGGCACTATGAAATTCGAAATATTGCACTAAAATGGCACGAGGCCGAAATCTGGGACTGAATTTCGATTGCTATCTACATCTTCCACTTAATACATAAAAACTACCAGATTTTATATTTTATTGGGATTGGGAATGTGAATGCTAAGTATTCTGAATTGAGGGTATAAAGAAGCCCACCAATTTTCAGTATTTTCTTTCAGTAAAGTTGCAACTTGACCGTTTTAAAAAGTGCCTGAAATAACTCCCAAGAATATTCAATTAATAGGTACAGTATCTGGGACACCAGCAGCGTTGAGATGGTGGACTGTGGCGGCGGCACGGCTGTGGAGGTGAACGGGTTGAAAGTTGTACTCGAAAATGGACAGGCGCCTTTGTATCAGTTGGATGAACTGAGGCTCGCTTTCAGTAAGTACTTGTGGGAAGCTCTGTGTGATGAAAATAAGAGCAATTTTTTCCAGAAGTTACATAATTAAAATCAAGTTAAGTCATGTGTTTATTGTTTGGTACTTCATTTTATGTTCGATGATTTTGTAACTATATCTGCATTGCTAGTACGAACGACCTTTTAACTATATCGCGTGATATACTGTCATCTTGTTCTAACCGATATCATGTCGATAAAATAACGCTCGTTCTAGGCCTCCTGAAACAGTGAATGATATAAGCAAACTGCTCAATCACATGACTTTAATTTATTGACTTCTCTCTCTCTATTATATAATCTCATTCAATATTTTTTTGCACTCAAGTTAGCAATATATCGATACACGATCTTGATATGTTTTGATTTCAGACATTGCATTACGTAATGGGAACTTGACTGGATGTGCTCGATATTTGGATCAAGTCAGTAACAACATGGACATATCTGTCCTTTGGAGGCAACTAGCTGAAAAATCGTTGGAAAATCAAGATATCACGGTAAAATTCTATCAGTTAATCAGAAAGTCTCAACGTAAATAAATAATTGACGGTGAAATTCAGTTTTACATATATTTATTTTATTTTATCATCATCTGTTAATGTTAATTTCAGCTGTTTTGGGTCGGCTATGAAAACCAGTAATATATTTTTTCCTATAGGTGTCGTATGAGGCTACTTTATATGTGTATCTCAGGCAATGTGGCTGGAGACACATCAACATCTATCCTTTATTTTACAATCTGTTCCCCACTCAGGCAGACAGAGCTATCTTCATTCTAAGTTCTACCTTAACTTTTTAGTATGCTACTGGAAGTACGTAGTTAAGGATATTTTTAGGTTTTCATTTGTAACATATTATTTGATAATGTTATTTAATTTCAGCTGGCTGCGAAGTGTTACCAAGAATTAAACGATGACGCCCGTTCTTTTTACTTGAAGGAAACGATTGAATTAGCAAATCAAGAAGGCGAGGGGAACTTAAATACCGGTAATTTAAATTACATGCTGATTAGAGTGTCTAAATGAAAAATTGAAGGATATAATTATCAGGAAAATTGAATGCGCAGGACTCTAAATTTATTCGTTGATTTGTATTTGATGATACTTTCTCATTTATTTTTAACCGACTTCAAAAATAGGACGTTCTCAGTTCGATTGTTTGTATGTACGTTTGTCCGCGATTATTGTTATTTTTTTAAATTTTATATACTAAGAACATAATAACTCTATATGTCATGAAAAAAGGTAAAACTCTCACTTCATAAATCTAGTTATTTTGCTTGTATGAATAATTGCTCTAAATCTGGCCACCTGTCTTATTGCTGTTGAACTGTAATAATAAATATTAATCTGTATTGATAAAATACGTACAATTTTGCAGGTTTAGCTTCACCATTGGTTCAAGCTAATTTAGCTATATTTTCCGGAGATCTCCATGCTGCCGAGGAGTTCTACTCAAAGAAAGCTGGAAGACCAGAACTTGTTCTAAATATGTACAAGCGATTCAATAGGTGGACGGATGCTATTGCTTTCGCAGAAAAAATGGATCGCTCCTCTGTAGCGTTGCTAAAACAACAGAACATGGATTATCTTACATCTACAGGTAATTACGTTGTTGCTAGTCATAATAAATTATCACTTAATATGCTTTATCACTTAATGATTGTAAACCAGTAAATATGCCTGCTGCGTCTCTACACGTAGAGTAGAGTGTAACGTTCATTTAAGTGTGTAGTGTATTACACGAGCCAACTGTAGCACGAGTCCCCCCCTAACAAAGAAGCCTCCTCAAATAAGAGTACCTTATTTATAACTCTCTAGTGAGGGTTCCTCTTTCCTAAAAATGACACGAGAGTCTTTTCCTCAAGTTGCCTTATCACACTACACTTTCACTTGCTACAGTGCTCTTTACCATACCAGTACAATATAACGCACACATGATTCAAACCCGCGTCTCCCGTAGGTCGCCTAGGCACTGCAGGCGCTGTGCTGGCGGGCGACGGAGACGTGCGCGGCGCGGTGCGGCTGTGGCTGCGCGGAGGGCGCGCCAAGCGGGCCGCCGCCGCGCTGCTCACTGCGCCGGCGCTCTTGAAGGACCACGACCTCGTGGATACCGTGCATAGTCATTTGGTGCAGGTGAGTAATTGTTTGAAGATTGACGGATGGGCTCTGGCTGAAAATGTGATATATGTGAGATAAGTTTCCAGAGTAAGCGAGCGAGTTAGAGGCGAGCTGGATTCCTGCGCTGCTCACCGCGCCCGCGTTCTTGAAGGACCACGACCTAATTGGTACCGCGCATAGTCATTTGGTGCAGGTGAGTAATTGTTTGCAGATTGACGGATGGGCACTGGCTGAAAATGTGATATATGTGAGATAAGTTTCCAAAGTAAGCGAGCGAGTTAGAGGCGAGCTGGATTCCTGCGCTGCTCACCGCGCCCGCGCTCTTGAAGGACCACGACCTAATTGGTACCGCGCATAGTCATTTGGTGCACGTGAGTAATTGTTTGCAGATTGACGGATGGGCTCTGGCTGAAAATGTGATATATGTGAGATAAGTTTCCAAAGTAAGCGAGCGAGTTAGAGGCGAGCTGGATTCCTGCGCTGCTCACCGCGCCCGCGCTCTTGAAGGACCACGACCTAATTGGTACCGCGCATAGTCATTTGGTGCACGTGAGTAATTGTTTGCAGATTGACGGATGGGCTCTGGCTGAAAATGTGATATATGTGAGATAAGTTTCCAAAGTTAGCGAGCGAGTTAGAGTAGAGGCGAGCTGGATTCCTGCGCTGCTCACCGCGCCCGCGCTCTTGAAGGACCACGACCTAATTGGTACCGCGCATAGTCATTTGGTGCACGTGAGTAATTGTTTGCAGATTGACGGATGGGCTCTGGCTGAAAATGTGATATATGTGAGATAAGTTTCCAAAGTTAGCGAGCGAGTTAGAGGCGAGCTGGATTCCTGCGCTGCTTACCGCGCCCGCGCTCTTGAAGGACCACGACCTCGTTGGTACCGCGCATAGTCATTTGGTGCAGGTGAGTTTGGTGGTGATTGGTGGTGGAGAGTGGTCATTGATAGATTGTTTCTGGCAAAAAATGTGATACATGTGTGCAAAGTTGACGAAGTTAATCGTAGATGAGTTGGATTCCCGCGCTGCTCACCGCGCCCGTACTCTTGAAGTACCACAACCTTGTTGATACCGTGCATATAGCTATTTGGTGCAGGTGAGTATATGTATGCTGATTGATGGATGGGCTCTGGTTGAAAATGATGATATATGTAAGCTAAGATGTCAAATTTAGTCAGAGGTGAGGTAGATTCCTGTGCTACTCACCGCGCACGCGCTCTTGAAGGATGACGACCTTGTGGATACCGTGCATAGTCATAGGTGGTGATTGGTGGTGGTGAGGGTCATTGATAGATTGTCTCTGGCTTCAAAATGTGATACATGTGTGCAAAGTTGACGAAGTTATTCAGAGGTGAACTGGATTCCTGCGCTGCTTAGAGCGCCCGCACTCTAGAAGGACCACGACCTCGTTGATACCGTGCATAGTCATTTGGTGCAGGTGTGTAATTGTTTGCAGATTGATAAATGGGCTCTAGCTGAAAATCATTTGTGAGCTAAGATGCTAAAGTTAGTCAGGGGCGAGCTGGATTCCTGTGCTGCTCACCGTGCCAGTGCTGCGAGTATGACTTATTTGATATCTTGCATACGCATTAGTACAGGTGATGTTAGGTTATAGTGATTAATGCATGGTCCTTGGCTAAAAATATGATAAAGATATCGTGCATGCGCATTTAGTTCAGTCGAGTTTATGTTATCGCTGTCTAGTATGGGCTAGAACAACACTAATCCATTTCAGCACTGTTCCCGCGAGTGCCGTAAGGGACGACTAAGGGGATACTGGGGCTTTTCTTGATTTGTTTCCATAAAGAGCAATACACATTGAGCCCGCCGAGTCGCTGACATTGCCCGGCACCACAACCCAGAGG
>OY755183.1:10030065-10094430 GCA_963576735.1 Bedellia somnulentella
CGTATCGCGCACGCGCGGCACGCTCTAATCTCGTTCTCTTTCTCTCTACTGAACTCATGAGGCGTAAGAGCGGGAAAGGGGCGCACGAGTAATGCAATTGTTTTGATTTTAAATATTAGAAATTAGTGCACGCCGGGACGCGATTGATCATTTGTTAGGTTTATATTATTTACAAGGTTTTCTGATAAATTACTTTTGTATTAATGTTTATTATATTAATTTTAAAAAGAAAAATGTATTAGGGCGCCATCTATGAATAAAACGGAAATAAGGAAAGGGGTTGACTTCTAGAATAAATACACTCGTCCCACTGACTAGTGACAGTTGTCTTGATAAATTTAAAGAGTTAACTTGTGCAATATTTTACTTTTACTCGAGATTGGCGAAATAATTGTGGCAACACGATTGAAGCCACTTAATGAAAAATGGAATTTAAAATGGAGATTTTACTGTGTTGGTGGAATAAATAAATCTATCTCCTGAACCTGAGTTTTATTGAAGAGCTCGTTACTGAGTATTATAACACATTTAAGTTTCTGTTCCGTGATTCAATGCCGCCGACAGTGAAAAAGCGAACTTGTAAATTCACTGAAGATTTACAAAAAGAATTTCCGTTCTTGCAAAAGTGTTTAACTCCTTCGGAAGTGCGGTGTAACAAATGCAATGGAACCTTTTCTGTTGCTCATGGCGGTAAAAATGGATATACAAAGGCATTTGTCTTCGGAAAAGCATAAGAAATCCCTTACTGCTGCAAGTTCGTCGTCATCACTTACAACTTACTTCCGTCATGAAAAATATGGTGACAAAGAAGCAGAGCTGGCAAAAGCTGAAGGTTTGTGGGCTTTCCATTCTGTATGTCACAATCACAGTTTTCGATCGATGGATTGCACTTCCAAATTAATTCAAAAAGTTTTTGATAAGAAGTTTAGCTGTGGGAAAACCAAGTGCGAAGCTATTGCAACGAATGTGATCGCGCCGTATTCTGCAGATATTCTTAAGATAGAACTGAATGATGTCCCATTTATCTGCATATATACTGATGCTTCAAACCATAAAGATGTCAAAATATTTCCAACGTTAGTGAGATATTTTCATCCCACAACCGGCATCAACGTCAAAATATTAGATCTCGTGAATTTACCTGGTGAAACCGCAGAAATGATTTACGTTTCTTTAATGGAGATTCTTGAAAAGCACAACCTTAAAGATAAAGTGATTGGATTTTGTGCTGATAATGCTAACACTAATTTTGGCGGGGTTGAACGTTCAGGTCAATGTAACGTTTTTAGAAAACTTCAAGAAGGTTTAGGCAGACAAATAGTTGGAGTGGGATGCGCAGCGCATATCGCTCACAACGCTATTCAAACAGCAGCAGATTTATTGCCATTGGACGTAGAACATATAGTTACGAAGATTTATTCGTACTTTTATATATATACTGTGCGTGTAGAAAACCTCAAGGAATTTTGCGAAGAAGCAGAGATGCAATATAAAAAAATGTTGGGATACAGCAAAACTCGATGGCTAGCACTATCTTCTTCAGTTGAGAGAATTTTACAGATGTATTCGCCATTAAAATCGTACTTTTTATCTCAAGAAAAATGCCCTGCTGCGCTGCATAATTTTTTCTCAAACGAATGCTCAGAGCTGTGGTTGAAATTTGTCCATGTGCAAGCATCATTATTTACCGATTCTGTGAAAATGATGGAAGGAGACAAGACTAGCATTACGGAAGTTTGCCACTTCTTAGTTGATTTAAAAAACAAATATTCAAACCGTTTAGAAAATGAGTATATTCCACTGACAATAAGAAATGAGTTGACAAATCTTGTAGAGAGTGGCCATATCAACAGAGATTATTTTATGGGACATATTCGAAACTTTTATAACAATTGTATCCAGTATTTGGAAAAGTATATGCATCAATATGACGGGTTCAAAACGTCTACCTGGATTCAACTAAAACAAAGTCTGAAATGGAATGACGTACAGCTGACGTATCAGCAGTTATTAGTGCAGATGCCTAGTTTGGCTACGACTTTAAACGAAGATAACTTATTTGACGAAGTAAATTACGTGTCTAATTACGTAAACAGTGATATCCTTAAGGGCTGGGAGGAGAACAAGTACAGCACTGAAAAACGATGGTTGGAGGTATTTAAAAATTTTCAAACAACTGGAATACCGACAAAGAACTGCTTGCTCATTGTCCAGTATCTGCTTTGCTTACCAGGAACGAACGCGCCTACCGAAAGAGTATTTTCTTTAATGAATGCTCTTTGGACGTCTGAAAAGTCGTCACTAAAAGTGGAAACACTACGAGCTCTGCTTGTACTTAAATTTAATATGGGCAGTTGCGAAGATTTTTACGACATTCTCAATAAAAATCCTGAGCTTGTTAAAAAGTGTCACTCGAGTGATAAGTATGATTTTAAAAATAAATGACATCTATGTAAGTTTTGTGTTTTAATTATGACAGCTAACTATATCGACTATCTAATCCCTAACACCCCCCCCCCCTGGAGAAAACTTAAGTCCCGCATTCAGTTTTCGGAAAGTTGGCCGCCTTATGATAAACTGCAAAATTACACAAAATAATTTGTGCATCCCCTCAGGCAGGATAACATTTCATGACCTCTGGGTCTTGGGCTATTCACCCTCACTGTTAAATAACGAAGGCAGTTTTGATTAACACAACTTTCACTTTGATTTCAGAGAACGGACGCGAGTCGAAATGGAAACAGTGCTGTGAGGTGCATTTTGCGCCACCCTATTTCAATTCCTAAAGGCTGTTCTTACACCAAGTTATACAAGACGAAGTTAGTTATAATATATTTAATTTATAAAATTTGGAAGGTAAAAAAGTGTTGTAATTAATAAATAAATTATTCCAATTATTAAAAAGAGAGCTGGCTATGATTAGACGTAAATGCGTTGTTGTCGGAGGAGCACTCGGTACGGGCTGGGTTCCGGGTGCTCCTCCCCGTGGTTGTCTACTACAATAAATATATTTTTTGGACAATATATTGCTTTTTATTTATTTTAGAAGACTAAGTATAAAATACTGCGCTATTAGCTGAGAATAACCCTAACCCATCTCTTCTTGTGGGGGTCGCAGAGGAGACTTTGGGGTTTGTGGCTTTTTAGTTGGTAAGTTATTATCGGGCGATGTTATAACCAACCATCCTTTATTTTACAATCGTTTCCCTCTCAGCTTCCACATTCTGATGTATGTCATGAGTACATTTATGTAAGTAAGTGTGAATTACCCATATTATCATACGTCAGTTTTTAGTTTAGGGTTTTAGTAGATGTTCCAAGTGACCACCGTTTTTTTAAATACAATGGTCGACACGTTAAAGTGACGGTCGTACACGTCTATGACATGGTTCCTAAATAGATTTTTGTATTTCTTATAGTTTCAGACTTTCCCATACTGACATATTTCAAAGAGACCTCCTGTATATTGCATAAAATCATAGCAAAAGAAGAAACAAGACCGACAGACAAAACAGATAAGGTATCCTAAAGTAATAATAAATATACATTCATATAATTACGGCCATAAATTCCAATAAGGGGTAGCCAGAGCTTCAGACCTAGAAACTCCTCAGCCACATTCGGAAGTTGATAGGGGATAGGGGACAAGATGGTAGAAATAAAGTATCATTGGTGATGGACTTTCAGCCGCATCTACCAAAAACTACTGAAAAAGCTCCATACCTTTAGTCGCCTCTTACGTCACCCGTGGGTAGAAAGGGGTGGTGACATTCTAAGCCAACACTATACGGCATAGCAAAGGAATTTAATGCCTTGGATTGGAAATTCTGTTGTTGAGCGACGACACCTCTGCCTTACGAGTCCCAATCCCGCTCTACTCTCATCTTTTTCGAATATGTGGCTTGAACATTTCTCTTCCCTCACACGGGTGCAAGTGCAAGGTAGGTGGAACATCTATGTATGGAGAAAATACGTTCCTTTTTTTATTTTCTAATAGTTAATAGTGAGGGATCTGTGTGAAATTATACTGTCAATACTTATGCAAATATTTCATGACATTTATAAAGTTTGCTGTGTAGTGTCGGCTTAGAATATCACTACCCCATTTCTTCCGGTGGGTGTACGTAAGAGGCGACTAACGGTATTGGGGCTTTTAAGGGATTTTTGGGCGACGCGTTGGAGACCCATCACCGACAACCTTTATTTCACCATCTTTTCCCCACGCAACTTCCAAAGATGGCTGAGGAATGTCTCATTCCCTAGCTCTGGCTACCCCTTCAAAGGATTTATAGCCGTGAGTATATGTATGTATGTATTTATAAAGTTCACCTGCCTCCCGCACAGACTATGAAGATTAACCTTTTTAATTTTCTGCAATAATGCAATCCTAAATGTAGAGTAAGATATCCTTAAAATCATATTAATTAAACACAAAAAAACATTTTTTCATTTATTTACTACTAAATAGCAAAATAATATAAAATTTTGAATCAAAAACATACCTACATATTTATGAGAAAAAACCCCAGACCAGAATAAGCTACATACAACAAATAAAAGAGAAAGCATGTCGTATCAAGAGGGGAAGGAGAAGGCTAAGAACACAGAAGAATGGCGACTACTCCACAGACAAGAGCGTAGCTCTTAAATTTAAGAGAAAAAAGTATATATGAATTGGTAATCGTGCCTCGCAAAACTGTTATTATATACTTAAATCTTGAATACTGTTTTATCTATTTCAACCTGTAAGGGATTAAAGCTTACCATATCTAGAATTAATGTTGATGTGTAACTAATTGGGTAATAAGAATAAATCCCATACATTTTAAGGTATAAGGATCTTTAAATAAAGTGTTTTCACCACCAATATTAAGTATACCGAACATGCACTCAAATTAAAAGTATATCAAAAGACTGATCGCTTGTTTGTCACAAAGTTTTCCAAAAAAAAGCATATTATTATAATTTTACCGATACATCTAATTCCGGTGGACTGTTATAGACACTTTTAATTTTACTTGTTAAAAATATCAGTTAATAATTACTGCATAAATAAAAAATAACATAAAACTCAACTCATAAATGTAGCACCAGGTATAACCACCACTATAATGAGAATATGTATACAGACCTATTGGTAGTTTTCGCGTTTAACGCGTTCAGAAAGACGCGGCTAGAGGACTTCTTTTTACAATATGTAATGATACACAATAGTTACTACAAATAACTTACTCATTGAAGATACATTTCTTCTATAATTTCTATAATTGGTAGACATATAAATTCTCAGCATCATCTTTATTCAGCCAATAGACGTCTACTGCACATAGGCCTCCCCATAAGATTTCCACATGGACCAGTCCTGCGCTGCCCTCGCCCATCGGCTTTCCGCGACCAACCAAGTTGTCGAGACCTTGTGGCAGGCTTACCACACTCGCAACTCTAGATTAAGACTAGACTAAAATTAGATTGTTTTTTTTTTTCATTAAAACCTCATGTGGTGATTATTTCTAATAAATGAAGGAAAGAAAAATTACGACACCAGCGGGGATCGAACCCACGACCTCCGGGTCACGGTTGACACTATAGCTCAATTGGCAGAGCGACGGGGGCGTATACCCGGAGGTCATGGGTTCGAACCCCGCTGGTGCCGAAATTTTTCTTTCCTTTATTTATCCTTTACCTATTTATTAGAAAGATGATTTTTTTTATTGTAGGTAGGTGGTACAAAAAGAGAAAAGTTCGGCAATTGTGAATGAAAAATGATATCCAGCAAATAAGCACCACGCCCAGTACGACCACGCACGCATGCAGTAGTAAATTCTGTCATCAAAAATTTTGATCACTTTTTGGCAAAATGTCAGGTTTATTCGGCTATCACATCACGTGTCTTGCGTTTTAAGGCTGCAATCGATTCGATTGGTTCCGTATAGACTCCGTCCTTACGATAGCTTGACAAAAATATGCAAGACCCTTGTTGAAAGACCCTGTATAAAAATTTGTATTTATGTTATGTTATATATGGTTTAAAAATATATGATATATTTTTTCTCCTAAGGGGGGAAAATATGGGAGTTAAGTAAAACATCTATCACAGAGAAATATTTTAATTTAACTGTATGAGAATTATTTTAGTATATATGTGAAATGAAGAAGTTGGTTTCTGTCTACTTATTGGATGAGAGCTTCTTATTAATTTTATAGGCGATATGGGTGGATCATCACAGAAATAATTTGTTTTGTAAATAAAAAAAAAATCATTCTGTAAAAATTAGCTTTGGCATATATGGTTGTAAATGAGAATAGGTGAGATAGTGTTTCAGTTCTTAACAAATCGGATGCAAATAAGTAATAGTAATAAAATAAGTCTACGCGGACGTAGTCGCCGGCCCATAGCTATTTGTACATATAAAATTGTTATAGTATGTTAAAATATGGTTTTCGACCGTGTGCCAGCTTTAAAAAAAACCGCTTAGATGTAAAATACTCACGGCTATAAAACCCAAGAAGGGGTAGCAGAAGCCTCAGAATTAAAAACTCCCCAGCCATTTATGGAATCTATCCGATCTAGTTTAGGTACACTCCTTTGCCCCGCCTGGGCGGCCCTCAGCTTCCCGGCATACATAAAGTCATATGGTGAAGCTGCACAGGCCACAGGGCCAGCAGCAACCATGCCATTGGAAGTTGAGTAGGAAAAATATGGTAGAATAAACGCTGTTTGGGGATGGTTCTCTATCTACACACCCCAATGATCTCTTAAAAAGCAGCAACACCTTTAGTCGAATTATATGACAAGAAATGGATAAGTGCTATTTGAGCCGACACTATACCGCTTTAAAAAACTAATAAACTTTAAATCACTGTTTTGTTGGCATTGCTGATTACATAGCATAGCATTAAAGCTAGTAAACGGTCGGATGCATGTGTTACTGACGATGTAGTGCAGACAAGTGAAGATGAATATAAGAGAGTTAAGAATGAGGTAAAGAAGAAAATAGAAAAGAAAAAGCGGGATTTGCAAGAGTGGTGTGAGAGGAAACTTTCTGATGATTTCCGGAATAACCAAAAGTTATTCTGGAAGTATATCCGGAAAGAAAAGGGAGTTTCCCAAAACACGAGAGTGAGTGTAATACGAGATGAACAGGGTGAATTGGCGACGGATGAAAGTAGCATGAAACGGGTATGGAAGAATTATTTTGAGGGACTGTTTGAGAAAGAGGATGCATCCATTTCTTCGCCAATCGACAGTTATGTTGATTGGAACGGGGAGATGGGTGAATTTAGTGACAGCGAGATTAGTATGGAAGAAATAATGAAAGCAATGAAAAGTATGAAATTAGGGAAGGCGGCAGGGTATGATAGGATTACTATCGAAATGCTGAGGGCTGGTAAAGGGTAGGTGGCTTCTTGGTTGTACTTCCTTTTCCAAAAATGCTGGCCGAGTGGCAAAGTTCCACGAGACTGGTGCAAGGCGGTGATTGTGCCTCTATATAAAGGAAAGGGGTCACACCAAGAGGCTAAAAACTACCGCGGCATCAGCTTACTCAGCATTGTTGGTAAATTGTATGCTAAGGTACTGATTGAAAGAGTGATGAATGAAACTGATGAGAAAATATGGGATGTGCAAGCGGGATTTACGAAAGGAATGGGATGTATGGATCAAATCTTCTCTCTAAGGAGCATCACCGAAAAGTTCTTAGCTAAGAACCAAAAGGTGTATTGCTCCTTCATTGATTTAGAGAAGGCGTATGATAGGGTGGTAAGAAAGTGTTTATGGGAGGTAAGTAAGTAAGTAAAGTGTAAGTAAAGTTTATTAAGTAATTAAGCCTAATACAAATCAGCTAACATACAATATATGAAAAATACATTGTGAAATTGGACATATGGTTGGCTTGAGGGGTTATACATTATACATTGATGCCTATAATAGACGTAAGTCTGTGCTATAGGCTTCAAACACTGCATTAAATCAGTGCCAGCTTACAAATGTTTCTTAAAAAATGCTCTTGGCTCACAATAATCTTTATAATTTAAAATAAACTATGCTAATAAATAAAACAAAAAGTAAAGAAAACAATTTTGAAGAAATCTACTCTTACAAATATAGAAAAAAACAATGAACTAAACCATTAGAACCCATGTTATTTTTGTGGGAGAAGGAGTAATTCAGTACTATTATAATCAATTTTTTTTAGCCAGGATACTATCAGTCTTTTACATTCCATACGATTAAGGTGGACAACAGGAAAAGCTTTATTTACTATATTAAACAGGAAGGGACCCAAGAAGCAGTAAAAACGGTTGCTGAATTTAGTTTTCAGTCGTATGGAGGGCACTATCATTCTATTGCGCTTTGTTAGGATCTCGTTGGGAGGGGTTAGAGGTGTTATCCAAGTTCGGTTTGGTGAGTCAACTTATACGTGCATTGGTATCACTCTATGAGGATTCTAGTGCATGTGTAAGAGTAAACGTGGAAAACACTGACTGGTTCGGAATCTCTAGGGGTGTCCGACAGGGATGTGTAGCTTCTCCGTGGCTCTTCAATTTGTTCATGGATGACTGTTTGACAGAGTTGCGTGAAAGTGATTATGGACTAAGAATGAGTGGATTCATCATTAAACGCCTCCTGTATGCTGACGATCAAGTGCTACTTGCATCGTCGCACAGTGATTCGATTAGAACAAGCTAGCTGGACAAAAGTCATTGTTGAATTTCCCGGAATTCCTCGCCTAAGCCCCTAGCTAACACCCCCAATGACCCAATTCCAAGAATTGTTTGCGCCAGATGTCAACCACTGATCAGGTAATTCAGCGAGTATAAATAGAAAGGGCTAAAAAATGATTAAATAATTGCGATTTTGCGCTAACACAAGTAACATCATACGAGTATGTCAGTGAAATCAAGTGTTTTAAAAAGTTTTAGTAATGGATCTTCAAGTTAAAGGTATGTCCTTCTTAATTATAACTAGTAATGGATATTTTGTAAACTCACTTTAATTTCAGAGCTCGTTTTTTTAAAAAAAAGTCAGTTTTTTTACGATTTTATCTTTTTATTGGACTAGAAAGTACTTGTATCCTCATGTATCCGGGCTAGACTTTTTATATGTAGTAACCATAACTGTAAGCTATAAAATTTTATTAATTTTAGCCTGCACACTCGAGTCCATCTTAGTTTTTTTTTCCGTTTTCCAGAATACGAATTCTCAGTGGCAAAAATGGAGTTCTTTGATGAATGGCTCCAACACCCCAAACAAAATCGTAATAGCAGAATTTTTGATTTTCTATCACTGAAAAATGATTTTGCTAACATTACGGAGGCATCTGCGAGAGAAATAAGGATGAGAATTGCTAGTTTATCAGTGAAATTAGAACAAAAATGGAAAACTTCTGGAAAGAGTATCAATCGCTTGCAGTCTGAGTGGTTAGCTGGGTTCTACATATTTAAAGTATCCGTTTACCACTCAGCACCATCAGCATCTGGAAAACGTCCACAACATCCTGGACGTCCATCAGTTAATTTCCCTGAAGCAAGTGAAAAAACGAAAAGGAGGCGCGTGGACGATCTTCTTCAAACACGGGACGTAAACGATCATAATTAGTTAGGTTTTTATTTACTTTTGTCATAAGTTTTTCATTGTTATTGTGTATTTCGCAGAAAGAATAATAATAAGTTAAGATTTTTAACACGCTTTTATTAGGTCGACCTGTATGTATGTAACTATGTAATCAAATCTAAGAAAACTAATTTAACCATCTTCTAAAAGTCATAGCGTTATGAAAATTGGCAGTTGTTTGTGATTTCGATGACAATACAATAATATGGCACTGTCGAGCTGATCTGATGATGGAGCCGGAAGATATGAACTGGAACTTCATGATGGATGATCGTATCATAGCCGTGTTTGGACTTGTTAAAAAGGTCTTGTCATGAACGTTGACCATGATTAGGTTTCAAGGTCTGATGATGAAGCCGGAAGATAGGCACTAGCATTCCATGATAAAATATCGTATCATAGCCGTGTTTGGACTTGTTAGAAAGGTCTTGTAATGAACCTTGACCACGATTAGGTTTCAAGGTCTAAATACAATAATATGGTACTGTCGAGCTCATCTGATGATGGAGCCGGAAGATTTGAACTGGAACTTCATTATGAATATTAGCATACGATGTATCGTTACCAGCCCATAACGTCCCACTGCTGGGCACGGGTGTCTTCCGTGAGGAAGGTATTAGCCATACTTCACCACGGGGGCCAGCCGGGTTGGTGGAGGTTTGTAGGGCTAGTGGTCACCTTACCGTTAGATGTTATCAAGCCGCCCGTTTGGGTCTCTGACAAAGCATTGTTCTAAGCTGACAGGTAAGACACCATGCAATACAGACGCACTGGCGGAGATGGAGAGGATGAGGGCTCATTCGTCTATTTGAAATAAATGTTTAAAATATGCCATTAGCAAAGACTAAAAAGCATAAAACAAAATAAATAGTTTAAAAAACACTAAAAAACACGCTTTTATAAGTGCACTTAAAAGTCAAAAATAAATTACGGGTCGTACAAGTTGTCTCTATTTCTGGGCTGAAGTGTAAACTATGTGCTTTTAATTATAATATTTGATTGTAAAAGCGTGGGGCGCTGGAGCAGGAAAAACTTTCTTGTAAACAAATACACGAACAAGAACTCTACATTTTGCCACTGTTGACTAGTACTTTGAACAGACTATTTAATATAGAGCCTCCAACTAGTGGTGCTGCAACTCTAGTTAGAGTGCCGATCTCTGTAACCTGCTTCCCGAAACATCGCTTAACTTGATTTCTTAGCAAGGTAAACAAAAAATCTTTCTTTTTCCAGCGCCCCACGCTTTTACAATCAAATATTATAATTAAAAGCACATAGTTTACACTTCAGCCCAGAAATAGAGACAACTTGTACGACCCGTAATTTATTTTTGACTTTTAAGTGCACTTATAAAAGCGTGTTTTTTAGTGTTTTTTAAACTATTTATTTTGTTTTGTTCCTACTTTTGTGATATTTTTTTATTGTTATTTAACTACCTAACTCAATATACGAAATATCTATAATATTTTTTTGTTTCTTTGGTTCCCGTGACCTTAACTTAGGGTGATTATGTTATGTTCATGCAATTCAAGTAAAAAATAAAAACCCGCATACCGTGAGGTATGTGTTGCACCCTAAAACGGCGAATGGGTTCACCACCTATCACGTTGGGTCTCTAAATACGCTTGGTGAACCGTGGGTACTTACTATGCAAGTGGCTATGCCTACCCTGCATGGAAATAAGGGCGTGAGTGTATTTATTTATTTTATTTAAAAAAAAAACTCAAAAAAAAAAATGACCTAAAAAAAAAATTGACCTAAAACCTAATAAACACATCATAAGAAAGCCGTATGAAGAAAAAAATCCACAAAAATAATTTTGTCTAGCTAGCTTGTTCTAATCGAATCACTGTGCGTCGGCAGAAGAGTTGCAAGAGATGATGAATATTGCATGTGAGTCTTTTGTAAGAAAGGGAATGAGGGTGAATGTGGATAAGACCAAAACGATGGTTTTTGAGAGACAGGAAGATGTGACAGAATGCGTGATTGCGATTGATGGTAAGGATGTGGAACAGGTGAAGGGGTTTGTATATCTGGGAAGTTTGTTTACAAGGGATGGAAAATGTGATGAAGATATTGAAAGAAGAGTGAAAAAGGGTAATGCGGTAAATGGAGCAATGAATAGCCTAATGACCTGTCAATCGGTGTCTGAAAAGGCCCGAATGGCTGTGCATGATGCTGTTCTTGTTCCTACGCTTATGTATGGAAGCGAATGTTGGGTGTGGCAGAAGAAGCATGAGAGCAGAGTGAATGCAGTAGAGATGAGGTCCCTCAGAAAAAATTGTAATGTTAGATTATGTGACCGAGTGAGAAATAGTGTTATTCGTGAAAAGTGTGGTGTGAAAGATGATATTGTAAGAAAGATAGAAAAAGGAATGTTGAGATGGTTTGGGCACATAGAGAGGATGGATGATAGAAAATTGGTAAAAGGGATCTAAAGAGCTAGTGTGGATGGTAATGTTAGTAGAGGACGACCACGGAGAACACACTTGGACCAAATTGAGAGTGTGCTCAAAAAGGCTGGCGTCCGAAGTATCAAGAATAAAAGAGCATGTATGAAAAGATTGATGGATGTAAACGAAGCCCGAGAGGTTTGTCAGGATCGTGCGAAGTGGCGATCAATAGTCTCTGCCTACCCGAATGGGAACTAATGGCGTGAGTATATGTATGTATGTATGTATGCTGATTACATATTTTCATAGAATTGAAACAACATTATTCTTGTTTGCCCGAGAGAGTGCAATGGGAGGAACACCAGCCTTTCACCTGTATGGGTTCAAATCCCGGGTTGGGAACAATTTGTCTTTTCTAAAGTCATATGTGTGGTTTTGTTTTCATGGTTGTTAATGGTGAGGGAAAACATCGTGAGGGTACTTAGCCATGTGACAGCGTATTCATACAAAATGGCTGTTGGCCTGTCCCTATCACGTGAGTACGCTGTCCAAGCAAAACGTGGGTACTCTGAATGTGAGTATATTGTATGGATTAAAAAATAAACAAATATTTATGTGTTTTCAGGTTAACCGCAATAGGCTATACAATGCAAGATAAGGCAGTTTTCTGATAAAGCAAATGTCTTTTCTAAATCCGCTATTAATCTTTATGACACACAATTGCCACAGCTCTGATAAGTTCCCAAACTAATATTTTAAAATCTTGGTGGTTAATTTTGCTGAATGCTTGAACTAAACTGTTTACTACATAACGAGAGTGTCATAGATTTGTTACCAAATAGTACCTGAAGGTCGTTGCGTTGCGTAAAAATTGCGTAATTATTTTGACAGTGAATGTCATTGTACAATGTATAACAATCAGCAAATATACAGCAACTAGTGTCGGTCAAAGAGGAAACAAACCAAACCGTTGATGCTGGGATGCCGCGATACGGTAGATGAGTGACATCTATTACCTCGCCATGACGCGGCACACTTCAGTCACCTGATTTTTATCTCAATGTTGGTGTCACTGCAGTTTATTCAGCGAGTGCCTTGAAACAGGTTAACTCGATACATAATTTTATCCATGATCCGATATGTTCAACTCAATGGAATAGTTCTAGTCAAGAAAAATTAATTAAGTGAAATAAAAATGAACTACGTACAAAAGTTACTTGATCAATTCCACATCAAAGAAAATGATAAAACAGAGCCCAATTCCAGTAATGTTTTGCTATATTGCAATCACTATAGTTTTTACTCACAAAAAGTAAGTACCTTTTTATATATGTTTCGAATATAGTTTAGGAATATCGTTTAGTCATATTTATACATTCGAATACTGAAAAAAAACCGAAAAAATGTACCCACGCACCGGTAACTAAAACTACCTAAGTAGTTATAGTTATGCCCTGTCTTTAGGATAGAACCAATGTAGTCATAAATATAAATTTTAACCTAAACATAATCTTGCCTGGGAAATAAAAATTAAAACAATATAATAAGGGTGCAAGCGTTTAATATTAAATCTCACATACTTATAAAAAAATATAATAATTTTCATTAACTTTAGCTATATTATTTCATTAAATTTAACCGAATTAAAGAAACTAGCTACGACCCTGCCCCTATAGTCCAGCGGTGCAGCGTTCATCTCATGATACGGAGGTCTCGGGTTCGAATCATGAGGAAAGTCACAAATGGAATTGACTAATACTATTTAATCACGAGGATAAATTTTACTTATTTAACCAAATCACCTGATTATCCAAAAATTAAGAGATCTCCATGTTTTAGAAGTAATAGTATTTAGTCTGAATGATTCAAAATAATGAGTCATTTTTATCGGAAGGGAAGATTACATAAATATCAGAAGATTTTATAAGGAATATTATAACCTAACAATAGTTGCAATTTTTCGTAACCGATAGTGGTCCCAATAACAGTGTGTTTTTAGGGTTCCGTAGCCAAATGGCAAAAACGGGACCCTTATAGATTCGTCATGTCTGTCTGTCCGTCCGTCCGTCCGTATGTCACAGCCAGTTTATTCCGAAACTATAAGAACTACATTATTGGAAATTGGTGCGTAGATGTATTCTGTAAACCGCATTAAGATTTTAAAATAAAATCTGAAAAAAAAACCAAAATTTTTAGGGTTCCCCATACATAGAACTGAAACTCAAAATTTTTTTTTTCATCAAACCTATACGTGTGGGGTATCTATCAAAAGGTATTTGAAAATGATGTTGAGGTTTCTTATATCATTTTTTTCAAAACTGAATAGTTTGCGCGAGAGACTTTTTCAAAGTGCTAAAATGTGTGTCCCCCCCCCCGTAACTTCTAAAATATGGGCATGATAATACTGAAAAAAATATATGATGTGTATTACTATACAAACTACTAACGAAAATTGGTTTGAATGAGATCTAGCCCGTAGTTCTATTTTTAAACGTCATAAATCAAATTACTTACCTAATTTGGCTCCCATGATTTTCACACAAACGGGATTTTCTATATATATGATAGTACGGAACCCTTAGTGCGCGATCCGACTCGCACTTGGTCGGTTTTTTTTGTTCTGAATCAAAAACAAAGCTCTACTAAAAGTAAATTTTGCACGTTTTGATTCAGGGAATACACTTCGAGTTTCTCATGACTTTGGAACTTCCATTCACGTCACGACATCTAATTGCTCAAATAAATAAGTCTTGCTGTAGAGATATATTTATCGTATTGAATCAATATGAGCTTTAAATAGCACTTGTTTATCTATAACCAATCTCCTAAAAAATCAGTAGTCGTATTATTTATTAAACTATATTTATTTATTTAACCGCTAATAATATTATTTAAGCACAGGATATCCAAGAAGGTTTAGTGATCGCTCAAACAGTGGATGATTTTGGGTGGGATTATTGTTCCGCAATGCAGAATTCGCTGTCATTCCAAAACCTTTTTTAGGCGACGGGGTTTGGGCAATGGACGGAAGGAGCGACCGTAGGAATTTATTTCTGAAGGAAATTATGAATATTTAAATTCTATCTTACTCTTGGATATCTAGAGTTGTGTCTTAGATTTGGATACCTTACCAAAAATCATTATTGCGCTTTTCTAGGGGCTAACTTTATTCTTTACATTTTTATTTTTTACTAGTGGTCCGCCCTGGTTTCGCACGGCTGG
Organism: Bedellia somnulentella; assembly: GCA_963576735.1. Taxonomy (NCBI): domain Eukaryota; kingdom Metazoa; phylum Arthropoda; class Insecta; order Lepidoptera; family Bedelliidae; genus Bedellia; species Bedellia somnulentella. The sequence goes on from OY755183.1 coordinate 10,045,294, forward strand.
TGTTAAGTATTTTTCACTGCTTACTCCCTACCATATTTAGCTTGATGAGAAATAACCTATGTTACTTCTGAAAGTTTTAGCTTTACATTCGAAATCAGTGAAATTGTTGCGGAGCCTTTTCATTACCAACACACAGACATACAAATCTTAATCTTAATAAAAATCTTCGCTACTTTTAATATTATAAAAATTATCTTATGTCCATTCCCTGGTTCTACGCAACCTCGCCACCAATTTTCAGCCATATCGGTTCATTTCTTTTATAAATATAGATTTATTCCGCTATATTAAGACAATTGAATATTTAATAGTTTTTCTATATTTATCTTTCAAAATTAAAGTCAAAGCTGTGGCAGAGGTACTTATATTTGTGTGATATGGGGTAGGCCGGTCGCTGATTTATAAGAAGACACTGTCATATGATTAATTTTAACTTAGCCATGCGGATTTACTCACGATATGTTCTCTGAAAAGACAAAAAGGCGAAGGCCCGGCCAAGGATTATCTGCATGATGGAAGGGTACCCATTGAGCTATCATGGTTGATTATTTTTATATTAACGTCTAATAAAAAGCATAACGGTGTGAACCCATAACCCAAGTATGATCCTATTTCTCATTTGCAGGTGTTAATGGCACTATATGAGAAGAATGTAGACTTCGAACCATATATAATCGACATAACAAAAGGCGAACAATACTCGTCTTGGTTCTTGAAGATAAACCCTAGTGGAGAAATTCCTGTACTAAAAGTGGATAATGACATAATACCAGACTCAACAAGGATTCTTGACTACTTGGACAAGTACTTTAATCCAGGTATTGAACTTAAAATGTGTCTTATAGCTGTTGGCAGTAAAATAGTCTGGAGTACATACTCGGTGATAGTTTGAGGGCAAATCAAAGTACTGTTTGTTAATTCGTAATAATTTATCTGGAACGCTTTGGCATTGAGGAAAATTCCTGAAAAAATATAATCAGAATAATTTAACTTACGAAAACTAACACTAACACTTTACTAAAAACGGTCTTGCTTTGTCGGCATCAATACGCTTCTCGTGACATGCAATGTAGTTGTGTAGCGTTGGACCACAACGGCAGCTCCCAACTTTGACCCATTCTTATCTTACTCGTAAGTTCGTTTTTTAGTTAATCTAACCTATTACTAAATATTTATGTTAAAAAATAAACCTTACAGATTGAACTATCATTTCATTGAAATCCAGCTACCTTAAAAAAAATTACACCTACAAGTGTTTTAAAAAATGAGATACATGGTGAGATAATCTGGTATAGATATAATATAAATTCCTACTGATTATGCTCATCTTGCGTTATGTTACATAGTGTTGAGTGCAACAAGTTAAACTTGCAATCCTTTTTCAGATTTGCCATCTTTGACGAACGTTTCTTCGGACCCGAAAGTATTAAACAACATTGCGAAATTCCGAGAGCTAATAGAAGCACTGCCAGCTGGCGTCATCACTGTGGGGTCGTTCTTCTTTCCTCATTTGTGTGGTCGGCCGAAGCTGCCTTTCATATTGCCAATTCGAGAACGTTTGAAAAGTATGTTCATTTCATTTAGACACGACCAAATCGTTCATTTTATATTATAATTGCATTTCAAGGTTTGAAAAAACTGTATTTTTATGAGAGATGGAGATGAAAAGTATACTGGCGAGAGGATATGATTTTATAAATTAGGGTAAATTAACGAAATCAAATAACCATTAATTAAGCTTATTTTTTTACTTACTACTTACTTACTTATACTCACGCCCATTATTCCCATTGGGGTAGGCAGAGACTATCGATCGCCACTTAGTACGATCTTGACAAACCTCTCTTGCTTCCCTTACATTCATTATTCTTCTCATACATGCTCTTTTATTCTTCTCACTTCAGACCCCCGCCTTTATAAGAACGTTTTCTATCTGGTCAAGAAACGTTTTACGAGGCCGTCCTCTACTAACATTCCCATCCACATTGGCTCTAAATATCTCTTTCGCTACTTTATTTTCATCCATCCTCTCTATGTGCCCAAACCACCTGAACATTCCTTTTTCTATCTTGCATACTACGTCATCTTTCAAACCTACTCGTTCACGGATCACAGTATTTCTCACTCTATCACACAGCCTAACATTACATATACTTCTGAGGGATCACATTTCTATATGAGAAATAATTTGGGCAGAGATTTTTGCTGCTATTGATGTGATTGAAACCAGATTTCCAAACCTTTTTAAATTGTGTACTTGGTTTTGGTTATTACCGGGCCCTAAGTTAGTTTCTATAAACAAACAAAGATTTCAAATAAAATAATAACAGAATTCGATAACAGATCTGCCAAAATAATAATGATAACGACCACCATAAAATTTATTTATATGAAACATTCTGCTCAAATTTTGTCTCTTATCCCCATTCCATTAGGAAATGATAACAACAATAGGCTTTTCCATTGAGCTATAATAACGGTTGTTAAGACTTGTTGCCGAGTTAGAAAAATAACGAAATTAAGCCCTGTGAACATCCGTTGTTTATATTAAAACTACTCCTATTGATTCAGAGATTTTTTTCTGTGTATTCCACGGCTTAGAATAAGAGGACAATATTTGCATCAAAAAGTTATTGGCATCAATCAAGTATTACTATAGCTACTCAGGTCCATACCTGAATATATCCATACCTGATATTTTTCTAACTGGGTAACAAGTCTTAACAACCATTAATAATAATATAATATAATAATAATTTATTTATTTCACAAAAGGTAGACCATTACACTTGTTACATTAATACATTACGATTACAATATGTACTATATGAGGAAGCTTGTTATTTACAGCTAAGTATCTACATACTAATTCAATTTTGTAAATGCAGCCATAAGCTTCCAAAATAAAATATAAAAATTATATAATATAACAAGGAAAAGTGAATTTTCATGTTACGGAATGAGTGGGTGTGTGTTTGTGTGTGTGTGTGTGGGTGTGTGTGTGTGTTTGTGTGTGTGTGTGTGCGTGTGCGAATGAATGCTATTGAAATTTAAAGAAAATTTTCTAATTTATTCACAACAGGGTCTGATAAAATTTTGCTCCCTGCCCTCCAAACTAGGTACAACCTGTATTTTAGAAGGCAGTGATTAGCCGTGGTCCTATTTTCATTGTGTGCTCATACTGATTCAGTTTATGGTCAACTTTGTGTAATTGGTAATATATATATATATAAGTAAGTAAGTATTTTTATTTATGTGATAGAGGTTATTATTAATTTTTCTGTGTCGTAATAATCTAGTTTCTGGAGCCATTTTGTGACTTTAGATTTTATTTCATGACTATTCAAAATGTTAATATTTAATTTTTTATCGATATTATTATAAAGGATAGAGCTTAGTATATAGAATTGGTGTTCCGCGAACGCAGTTTTGTGCGGTGGCACTTGAAACGCAAATCTACGAGCACGCAAACGCGATGTACACTGTGGGATGGACTGATTTGATACATTCCTATGTTTTCGTAGTATGGACCGGAGCACATAGAGCTGGCGAACTGTAAGAACTTGGCAATCACGGTAAAGTTGCGCCGTTGGATACCGGAACGGTTTTTTTTGTCATAACTTTAAGCACAGCTCTCTGCGCCCGCTCCAATCCCAAGAAGTTCGTTTTGTAAGCCACACCCCACACAGTGATGCAATATGTAATGACGGATTGGGACAGTGTCAAATAAACCATTTTAAGTATATCAGGTGATGTTGATTCTCTCAATATTTTAAATATGTATATTATGTTTCGTACTCTGGCGGTCAGTATTTCTAGTTGTTTATCCCATTTCAGTTTACTGTCTATTATTACTCCCAAATATTTCACGCTCTTAACTTTTGTGAGAAAAAGGCAGTCGCAAGATGTTGTAGAACTTTTACAGGTATGAGCTTGGATAGAAACCATTATTATAGCTCAATGGATAAGAAACTCCCTCCGTCATACTATACCAATTTGTCTTTTCTAAAGACATATGTGTGGTCAATTTATCATGGTTGTTAACGGTCACCGTTAAACGGTGACAGTGTATTCGCGCAAAACGGCCATAGGCCTGCCCCCTATAACGTGAGAAGACTGTCCAAGCAAAACGTGGCTACTCTTAACACCAGGTGTCAATAATGTAACGTCATGTTCATGTCAGTATTAGTACCTCTGCCAACCCCTTCGGGGATATTTGGCGTGAACCTTTGAGTCTAATTGGGTAATAATTTAAATGATACATACATATAATTAGTGCTATAAATCCCTAAAAGGATTAGCAAGAACATCAGACTGCTTAACCACTTTTGGAAGTTGAGTGGTGAAAAGTTTGTAAGATACGAGTAAAGGTAATTAGGGACAAGATCTCCAACCAATAACGATATGATAGTCCAATGGGTAGAACACCCGCCCGTAAACAGACAGGCGTGAGCTCAAATCCCGGGTCGGGCCTACACCAATTTGTCTTTTCTAAAGTCATATGTGTGGTTAATTTATCATGGTTGTTAACGGTGAGGGAAAACATCGTGAGGGAACCCACATGGCCGAGTTGTACTTAGCCATGTGACAGTGTATTCGTACAAATACGGCGATAGGCCTGCCTCCTATCACGTGAGTACTGTACACTGCCTAAGCAAAACGTGGGTACCTACTTTGGACACTAGGTGGCGCAGTCACGTGATGTTCAGAAGTATTAGTACCTCTGAGAACCCCTTCGGGGATAAACGGCGTAAACCTTTATGTTATGTTATCTCCAACGATCGCCCAAAAATCACTTAAAATGCCTCAATACTTTTTGATGCCTCTTACGAACACACGCGGGAAGAAACGGGGTAGAGCTATTCTAAGAGACTACACAGCAGTGTTTGACTTTGAATGTCATTGACTACTTAATTTATTTATTTTATTTTCTTTGGAAGATTAACAGACCAATACAAACAATATAATACTAATTATGAATACACAATGCCATTTACAAATCTTCACCTATAGAAAAATTACATAATACTTACAGAACTAAAAAGATTTAGATAAAAATTAAATAATTATAATGTTGAGGTTAGTGAAAAAATTATTGGCCGAAATATAAATTAGTTAATAATTTTCTTACTCTTGTAGTGCTTGTATCGAAAATATCTAAATCTACTATTGATTCATTAAATTTAGTACATGCACGTAATAGAAATGAGTTACGCCTATAATTGGTATTAGCTTTTGGGACACTTAAGACGGGTCGTTTCCTTAAGGCCTTTTGGTTGGTGCGTAAGTAAATTTTGCTAAGCAACTCGGGACAATCCACTACTCCTCTAACAATATCAAACAAGTAACATATGTCACTTATATGGCGCCTGGCTTCAAGCTTCAATACTTATATTTAAACAGGCAATGTCTCATTTACTGCGTCTAAGAGAAATGTACAATTGCCTCAAACAACATCATTTTTAATGTTCGCAAAGAAGAGCTGACCTCAGCAAATGTTTCATTGATATGCTTTTTCCTTGGTAAGCCTCATTCATAGCTCTAGATTCTGCATATTATTATGATCATTTAACATTATTTAAATCTTTTTGTTTGCAACAGCTATTAAATAATAATAATAATAATAAATCTTTATTATCAGAACATGGTTCCATTTCTTGTTAGTATTACAACTTAATCAATGTGTTAGTATGCACATCAATTATATCTAATATCTATATACAATTAAAATATTTATTACAATTAATTAAAAACGAAAGTTATGTTTTTGAGAGATACAGCTATAATCATAATTGCCAGACATACAGTAGACGAATACTAAAAACACAATAACGAGAAGAAAAAATTTACGCTATTATTTAAACTTTACTGCTAGTATTTATATGCTTTAATTTCTATACAGGTGGAGACTTAAATGGTGTTGAAACTCTAAAAGAGCGAGCAGAAGAAAACCCAGAAGCTAAACATATACTACTCTACAAAGCAAAGATTCAAGAAAAAAAGCGCGAAATAATTACACACGAAGATGAGTACTTGAAGGTGTTGAATGTTGTGGACCAAGTTTTAGAAGAAGTAGAAAATCAACTAAAAGATCAATTGGAAGGTAAATACGCTTATGAATGTTTTTAGTTTAACTATGGTCTTATAAATTACCCACCAACCCACCCCGCACCGACCGAATGAATCCCTATATGTGGGGTAGATAGATAGATAGATAGATAGATAACTCGTTTATTTATGTTAACATAACACCACATACAATATGAAAAACAATACACAAAGTGAAAAAAAAAACAATATTTTAAACTTAAAATTAGTGCTATGGTAACACAAACTAGGTCCTAACTCAGTGCTTGATATTGCCAAGTGGCAAAACACTGGTTTTCAGTTAAGGCCTACACTACACTACACATAATTAATTAATATATAAACAAAATAATCTGTGTCTGCCACATTTGAAGTAAACAAAATTGAATAAATAGTAAAGGAACAGACAGTAAACTAAACAAATGCACAACAAAAAAAATAAAATAAAAAACAATATATTTTAAAATTATCTTTAAACATATTCGCTTAGTCTCAGAACATTAAATAATTAAAAGAACAAGAAAACATTATCAGCATTCACAAATTCTCAAGTAAAGGTTCACATGAGAAAACCAAGCAATACATTTATACATTAGTTATTTTTATTATTTTTATTATTTTACTGGAAGTTTACTTGTTGGGTAGGTTTGTATCGAACCCTAGATTTCGGATTTGATTGGGAAATTATATAAATATAAGCTGTAATTGTAGCCATTATTGCCATATTTATTTATACCACATTCATGTTTTATAATTTGGTATATTCAAAACAAACGACAAATTTCTTCTTGACTCAAGGGTCATTTAGCAATGACGCAGACAGACAGATAGAGAGAGACATATAACCTATCCATTTTGGTTACTTACGTAAAAATTCTTAACCTTTAGTCTCGGCTACGGATATAATACAAAAATGAAATTATAATCAGAGCTTCTGAATCAAACATTATTCAGATACTTTTAGAAGTTGGGTAATTAAAAGACGTTAAGAAATGAAAGAACTTATGGTTACAGGTTTGATTGAAAGAAACAACTATCACATGTTTTATTTAATTATTTCAGTAACCCTACAGACAATATAATACTATACTAGCTAACACTAAGCACTAATATGTTGATTTATATATACTGCATGTGCGTAAGTCAAGTACCCGTCGCGAGTGGTGGTAAAACATGGTCTAATAATCTTTAACAACTTTGAAAAATATACGGAAATTATTACGCTAAGATTCCGCAAGCCTCCCAGGCAAGTCCTGTTAGGGGCGGGCAGCAGCATAATAAACATTAATATTATCTTGTAATATTTTTAAAATTTTAGGTAACTGGTTATGCTGCGATCAGTTCACCATGGCAGATATCAATTTGAGTGTCCTACTGCAGCGGCTATGGGAACTTGGTTTGGAAGATAGGTTCTGGACCGGAGGACTACGGCCACTTGTAGAACAATATTACCACAGAGTTGCTCAAAGAGAATCCTTTAGGAAGACCATTCCTGGAATAAGCGACCATGTTAAAATAGCTTTTTCAACACAACCTCCTGCAAGCATTGGGGTTGCGGGGTTAATATCAGTTGGTATAATTGTTGCTGTCTTTTGCGTAATTAAAAAACTTGTACATTCTTGAAATTGAATAATGCTTACACTTATTTTGGAAAATATATATAGATTCTCAATATTTTTTGTCACAATCTGAAATAATAAATGCTTTTGTTAGATGCTAAGTGATTTATTGTGATGTCAAAATGAAGTACTTAATTATAAATAATTTTATCTTCTTTACTTATTATAAAAATTGAAGGTGTGTTTATCTACAATGAATTGGAATTGGATCTGAAAACACTCAACTCTTCAAAACTCCTTCCACTAATGAATAGTAATAACTTCCAGAAGAAACATGGTAATATACCATCACACTAAATGTCAATATGATCGAGTGAGAAATAGCGTGATTCGTGAAAATTGCGATGTCAAAAAACTCAAGCGTTCACGCCGAATATCCCCGAAGGGGTTGGCAGAGGTACTAATACTTCTGAACATCACGTGACATTGTCACCTGGTGTTCCGAGTACCCACGTTTTGCTTGGACTGTGTACTCATGTGATAGGTGCGATGTTTTAGTTGAAAATAAAGTTTAAGAACCAAAAATGTGAACAATATATGTGTATACCTTTGTTGGGTATTAACGTTGAGTCACTTTGAGCAAAATAGTAAATTTTCTGCTGAAAATTTATTTTAATGTTTTATAATAATATTTTAATATATAAATACACTTGCTTATGCAGGTAACTTAAATCATACTCACTTTTTTACCTGAACAGTGCATTAGGAGATTAAGGAGATAGCGGTTACGACAATCTCCGTTTCTTAGGAACACGCTAGTATATACCTATGGATAGCTAACTAAGAAGAGTTCATTCTCTAGTTGTTAGCAGTAGCAGTAGTCGTAGTTTAGTAGTAGTTCTAGTGGGTTTCTCATGTTTTCCCTCACCGTTAACAGTTTTATAAATAAACCACCCATGATATGTGTAGGTTTATTATGAATTTGTAAAAGACTCAGTTTTTGTGGATAAATTACATTTACAATGAGTAATGAGTGCCGTGTAGTGCCGGCTTAGAATGTCACCACCCCTTTCTACCCACGCGGGAGTCTTTTTTTAAGTGGTTTTTGGGCGATGCGGTTGGAGACCCCTTCTTCTTGAGATCTTGCCCCTATCAATAAATAGTTTCTCAAATAAATAAAGAGTTTCTAGCTCTGAAGCATTGGCTACCCCTTTCTTCGATTTATGGCCGTGAGTTCATGTGCGTACAGTGAGTATACGAATAAAGAGTATTCTTGTAGAGTGATACCACCCCGCCATGTATAAGTTGACTCCGCAAACCAAAGTTGGACAACGCCCGCACAAATGCATTCTTATCAAATTATGATTACCAGGATTTTTGTTTTTATATACTCTTATACTTTTGAACATCACGTGATCAGTGCCTCCTGGTTTTGAGAGTGACTAAGTACAACAAAAACCGTGTGGGTTTCCTCATTATATTTTCCCTCACCGTTAACAACCATGATAAATTAACCACCACACATTTGACTTTAGAAAAGACAAATGGGCTATTCGACAATGCGAGTAATAAAGTGTCAATTGCTGTCATCTCATCAGTATAAATTAAGAGTTTAAAAATGGTTATTTATTAACGAAAATTGAAAATAATAATTGATTTCTTTAAAAATCCATAAATAAAAATGCAAATTTTTAAACGTTTGTCACGTGACACAAAACGTTCTTGAATGGTCGAGTTTATGATGACGTCACATGCCTGTAAATAAACCTCGTGGCTCGTTTGTTGCCTTAGACCAAATACAGGCAAGTAACGTCACTGACCCGTTTGCAGCGCCATATTGTCAAAATAGTGTTTTGACGCGCTATTTGAATATTAAATTTTTAATTTGATATTTTTCAGCAAATGTGCACCAGATTTAAAAAATATTACTTTTACTGGGTTCCTTGAACTCTACTTCATCATATAAAATGGATTTTAAAAACCTGTCAAATAGCCCATTGGTGTAGGCCCGATCCGGGAATTGAAAACAAGCCTGTGTGCATGAAAGGCGGTTTTAGGTATCTCGGTTCAATTTCTATTATAGTTTCGGCGACACTACACAGCTAAAAAAAAGTAATAATTGCAATACTGAATGGCACATCAATTAAGTAAGACACCAACTGGGTAAATATAATAAACAAATAAATGTAGTTTACCTTTTTAATAACAAAAAGTATTAAAATGTTTTAAAACTTAACTATATAATATAACTTATACAATACTACTTATTTCTGATAGCACTCCAAATAAATATAAAATCCCATTGTAACCCACTTAATAAATGTTTGAGCTTTCCCCATCCAATGCCTTAACTATCTTAATAATAGAACAAAGGCATGTCTTTATCTAGGATCATCACTGGTTTTTTCCGGATTGTCCGAACTTCTATTGATTGGCATACCCATAAAGTGTTTCCCATTGGGAGCACTCATTCTTTTTCTAGCAGGTGCCACTACTGGCTGTTTTTCTTTGTTATATCTAAACAATCCTATTCCAGGCAGTTTCGGTACAGTTTTTGGCAATGTATACCACATTCTATAGGTCACAAACCAGGTTAATACGGCTATGACACCACTTATAAACTTCTCTACCATAATATGATAATACAGAATAGTAGAGACCAACATGACATCCCATAACACTTGAAGAGCTGTGATTGCTATCAGTAACCCACGAACATATGGTGTATAACTTTCATATGACTTCTTCAATACAATGAGTTCATCGGTACTGATGTTTTTAAGTGGATTTACACTGAGACTCTTATCATCAATGCTTCTGGAATATTCTTCATCTCTAATATAATCTTTAATGTACTCCCATCCTTTTATCACTCTTGATTCTTCAATCAGTATTAAACTTGAATATATTAGAATAAAACAATGGCCAGATATATCAAAACCATTCCAAAAATGACCATTTTTCAGACAGGAGCTCTTGTCCCCAAAGTTTTTCGCATTACATTTGCCATACTTTGTTTCAATAACATTGAATAGTGTAGTCCATAGGTACCAAAACCCAGTAGCTATTATTAGTCTTGATAAATGTTGAACTAAGACTAATCGCCGGTTTCCACAACATATTGTAAAGGAAGTAAGCGCTACATAAGGCCCCGTCAAGAATAATGTCCAAAACCATCCAATTTTCACAAAATATTGATTTAATAAATTGTCACTTCTTGAAAAATAACCTTTTGGAAATGTCAATACATCTGCTATTAGTGAAAGTAAGAAGAGAGCTCCCAAGTATATGGCTATTTTTAAATTGGTGTCGTAAAAAAGTACCTTCTTACAAATGTGCATTATCATTAGAACTAAAACTTCAAACACGGAAGCTGCTTCACGTATGGGTTTATTACCTTTAAATTCGGTAGACTCATTTTGTTGATATTTATAATTCATTCGGTTACTTTTGAAACTAGCTCTGCTCGTCATATTTAATTTTCTAAAGTTTTTTCTAATAATATGTCACATCCAGCAGCTGTCCATGTCCATGACAAGCATAGCAAGCTTTATATTTTTCAAAATAAATTACACGACTTGGTTTCTAGCCTCTTTGAGCCATTTTTTTTTTGTTTACTGGTGGGGACTTTGCCTATAAACACTATAGACAGAGTCATAATGCAACGGGAGAGTACCTATATTTTTCCCTGTAATGTTGCGATCACTAGAAAACAATTACCCCAAAATACTATAATCACCATTCTAAAAGCTACTTTTTAATTTAAATTTGATTACGTCAATTTATTGTTTAATTAAAGGTTTACTGTTTACTATATTATTTCCTGCAATCATATAATTATACATACTTGCTCCTAGTATTATACAATCTTTTTTGTTTAATTTTACCATTTATACTGATGTTTAATACACCGTGAAATCTAAAGCATTGTACTAACTATCAGGGATGAATCTTCCCATGATTACGAATAATTTTTTGTACGGGACTAACTTCGTTATTGGACAAAAAAAACAGCTGTTCCATAAGAGCAAGTTATGTAAATATCATACGGGTCATCATGGGTATAGTGGGGTCTATGTTTGTATTTTGAAAAATAAAAGACAGCACTATTTTGTACATGAGTTTTATTGCATTATTTACTATTGACCTTTAAACAAAATCAGTTTCGTGTGAAAATTTCGAATTCATTCGTCTATTTCAGTCACATTTTTCAAAAGATGATGTATTCGTACATCTAAGTATTTTAAAGCTATAGCCTTTATTAACAGCACGAGGTGGTTTTCGAACGGATTTTGCTCTCTGATGTGGTCGTTTAATGTCGGAAATATTCTTTTACCTAAATTCTTGGTGCCTTTCAATTTTATAGTATGCCTCAAAACTTTGGTTGATTTCCAATTGCATCTTCCAGTGGCCGTAATCCATTTTTCTCGTAGATTCGGGTCTTTAGGAAAACTGTAATGAATACGAAGAAATTAAATAAATATAACAAATTTATTACTTACTAATTCCGTAGATAACAATTGGAAATCAGTCAGCGTCGCTATAGCGCGACGAAATTCATAATATACTCACTCATTAACATCAGTTTACTAATTTGAAAATTTTACCCTAACGACAGGGTAGGATGAAAACGTGAATTATGGCAACACTGAGATACTGCATATTTTTAGGTTATACTATTAAAAAATTGCTCAAAATAACTAAAGAAAATGCTAGTAATCTAGTTCAACGTAATTAACATTTGAATCACTTATTTTCCGATCGCGCAATGTATTTATTATGTATTTATCTGTAGAAAAACATTAAAAAACTCACTCACTTGTGGAAAGTCAATCCTTCGATGTGTTTTTCGCTGTGGCTTCCGCAGCCAAGCACGCTACACCCAACCATACCTCATTAAATAATAACTTAACTAATGGAGTCTCTTTTGTCACAATAACAATATACAAATGAATAAAATCTTTCTCAAAATCAAAAGAAAACCAAAATCGCTCACAAGTCGACGCTTTGTTTGTCACAATTTAAAAGTGTGACATCAACAAAACGGGTTACGCGATCGATAGAAATGACAATAAATATTTGTGTCTCTTTTTAACATATAAGAACTTAAATAAGGGCTTCTCTTTTTAAAATGGATGACGTAACATCGCTCTGTCTATAGTGTCTATAGTCAAAGGGTGGGGAAATCGTCCGTCGTCTCTCGAGCGACGGGGGTATGTCGGACTCTTACCGACTAAAACCCCACCGGTTCGGTGCTGCTGGCCCTGCGGCCTATGCGGCGTCACCTTGACGTTTGTTTTGCCGGGCGGCTGAAGGCCGCCCTGGCGGTGCAAAGGAGTGTACCTAAGCTAAGTCGAATAGGGTGAGTATAAAAATAAAATAGACTCTAGTTGAGTCTGGTGTGACTCTAAAGTTAGTGTTAAGTTCTACGACCTCGCCGGCGGGGTCGGTGTCGGCAGTGGTAGTAATTGTTGGTGTGACCGTGAGCGCCGGTGGCCCCTGAGGCCTCGAGCTCGCGGGTGATAAGCCTCTTTGAGCCAAGCCAAGGGTAGCTAGGAAGAGGGAAATAATAGTTGTCAAAATTTTGTTTTCTTCTTTCCTACCTCTAGCCAGGTTGGCTGTATAGAGTAGGATTAGAATAGCATCGGGGGTGATCGTAAGAAGCAGGTAAGGGTGTTGGAGCTTTTGAGTAGGTCTGTCTGTACTATAAAAGCCTAGTGTATCGCGCAACCAACGGCACGGCAACGGGGCGTAACACAACTTTAATGCTAGCAGATTTTTAAGTTTCGATGCCGTTCAGAAATTCTTATTCAGTGTCGTAACAAATCAATTTATTTACAGCTCAACAACCATTGGCCTAGACCTCGTTTTTAAAACATACCTTTTTTTTATTTTACAATGGTAAAGACATCAAACCAAACAACTTTGTCTATGGAATGCTTAACTAAAATATTGTAATTTTTAAAATCATTAAAAATTAATAATGTCACTGTCTAGATCAAACTGAAAAAATTTAGGGAGTTTTTTAGCCTAAGCTTAAATAAAAATAATAACTATATGGTCAAATCCATGGAAGTACTATTTAAACAGGAATGCGCTCTGGCGTCCTAAAGTGTCCTGAACAAGGATGGCTTACTAGTAGGCTGTGTCTCGTATTAAGTAGGGTGGCCATCTGTTAGTGTTTTAATGAGAGTTCCTCTAAAAGTTACAATAACACTTATATTTACATACATTCATATTCTTAATTAGTAGATTATAAAAGAAGGGGTAGACAGGGCTTGAGAATTAAAATTTCCTCAGCCGCTTTATGAAGTTGAGTGGAGAAAAAGTAGTAATTAAAGGATGGTGTTATAAAGTATCAAGTAAATAAGATCAAAAGCCCCAAACCAAAAGCCTTAGTTGCTTTTTACGATGGGCGGGTAGAAAAATATTTGTGCTATGTTAAGCCGACACTACACGGCATTTTCGCGCCAAACATGTACTCGCGGCTTTGGCATACTCTATTTAGTCTGCGATTGACAGATCGATTGACAGTTGAGTTGAGATAAAAAAAATAACTCTGGACTTGCGCTTTGGATTTTTGAATTGAATTGGGGCGTATTGAAAATTGTAATTGATTTGTATAATTTTGAGTATTGTGATATTAATATTTTGATAGTATATATTGTGAATCGGTGAAATTGTGGACGATAGCAAAGTTATCGCACTGGAAACAAAAACCTTTGATGTGCTTTGAGAGCATTGGACCCGACAAACAGCTGTCGAAGATATTAGTAAAATACGCAAGGAAAGAATAAAAGGACACGATATTCCTTGGACAGGGAATCGTATTATTGATCCCAGACTGAATGCATTCAGATCTCCACAAATTACTGAAGATAGCCAGCAAACCACTTGGAAGAACTAAGGACTGAACACCTCACCAGTTCCAGCCTAATGATCAGAGTTTCCTCATTTCACTGATTTGAAGCTAAAAGGAAACTTGATTGATGTGCTGCCGGCCAGTGTAGCGGTAAGCCTTCCATCACTGAAGAACCAACATCACTTGGAATAACACAGAAACACGAACATAATTGTTGGTAGCAGAGAAAACACGAACACGGCATCTTATATTTATTTGAAATAGAAAGGTATTTAGTTAAATGGTTAAAGCTTCGAAACACACGAAAAGATGATAAATTATGGACACCTTATTTATCTTGTTTCCATGGGGATAACCGTTATAAGTGTTATTTTACCGATTACCAAACTTAATAGATTATTTATATTGAAGTTGATAGACGACGACAATAATTAAAACAATTTATTAAAAAGGAATAGTTGGTAACTAATGGAATGCATATCTAAATTATTGTAATTTTCAAATAATTAATAATTAAGAAGTGTCGTACCTAGATAAAACTGAGAAAGTATAGTGAGGTTCTTAGCCTCAGCTGAAATAAAAAAAAACATTTGACCATGAAGCTACACACTAAACAGGAGAGCGCACTCAGAAAAATATTGTACACAAAAATGCAATTTATTACCATCCGATAAAGTTAATTATCTTTTGAACACTGTCAAGCAGAGAAACGTCCTTGAACGAGAGCCCGAATAAGAGGAGTGTGTTGCCAGTAGAGATTAAGTTAAAAGAAAAACAAATTCAAACTTATTTATAGGGAATATTTTATAAGAAGCAGGTTACTAACTATTCCTTTTTAATAAATTGTTTTAATTATTATCATCGTCTATCAACTTAGAGGTAAATGATTTATTAAATTTGGTATTCTGTAAAATCATAGTTAAAACGGGTATCGCAATGGAAACCATAAAAATAAGGTGTCCAAAATTAATCATCTTTTAGTGTGTTTTGGAGCTTTTATCATTTAACTAAGAAAAAAGTTAGCAGAGCAAAATATGGTGAAAATTATTGTGACCTTTCTATTTCAAAAAAAATATATAAGTGAAATAAGATGCCGTGTAGTGTCGGCTTAACATAGCACAAATATTTCTCTACACGCGCATCGTAAAAAGTAACTTAGGCTTTCGATTTGGGATTTTTGAAGTTATTTACTAGATACTTTATCATCCTTTTAATACCACCATCCTTTACTTACTATTTTTTCTTTACTCAACTTCAAAAAGTAGCTGCGGAAATTTTATTTATTAGCACTAGCTACCCCTTCTTTTATATTCTTTTAATTAAGAATATGTATTTATGTAAATATATGTGTTCTAGTAACGTTTAGAGGAACTCTCATTAAAACACCAACAGGTAGTCACCCTACTTAAAACGAGACACAGCTATCTCGTTAGCCATCCTTGTTCAGGACACTTTAGGACGCCAGTACGCATTCCTAATTAAGATAGTTCTTCCATGGATTTGACCATATGTTTTTTATTTTTATTTTAGTTTAAGTTAACGACCGATTTCTGAATTGAGTATTCCAGCTGAGAACAACTTAAGTATCGCTCTGTCGCATTGAAATCTTAACAACTGAATGAGACAAATAGTTAAGTAATTCTCAGCTTCATTACTCAATTAAGAAATCGGGCGTAAGAAACTCACCATACTTTCTCTAAAACTTTTCTCTTTCTCTTTTAAAAAAAACCCTTTTTATATTTCAAATTGATAAAAGACATCAAAATAAACAACTTTACCTTTGGAATGCTTATCTAAAATAATGTAATTTTCAAAATAATTAATAATTAAAAAGTGTCGTACCTAGATCAAACTGAGAAAATATAGTGAGGTTCTTAGCCTCAGTTGAAATAGAAAAAAACATCATGTGATTTGACCTTAGAGCATCCACAACTAGAGAGATAAAGAATACGTCACGACGAGCAAGAAAAGGATGGCTAATTATAAAACTATTAAAGATAGAAAGAGCTAGTACTGTGTTTTTTTGTCCCTTACGGTTTAACCTGTTTTTCGATTGTGGCAAACTGTCCAAAGTGACAGTTTGCCACAATCTTGTTAGAGAAATAATAAACGCTTTGTTTACTTCATCGATTTAAGATAATATTGTGCAAATACGTGAAACAAATGATATTTTGGAATCGTAGGAAGTAAGCTTGTTTAGGGCAGAGACCTTGTTTATGTGATCGTGCTTTAAAAATAGGTAAATAAAAATATTGTTTAAAAGACAGTAACTTTGATTGTTGATTTAAACTATGTTGAATATGACTAAGGTAACGTGTATTAAATTATAATGAATATTTGATTGAAAGAGTTGTTTTATTTTAACAAAAATATTATTGATCTATTACCCTATTAGAATGATTTTTAAACTAAGTTTTTATTCCCACTGAGTAGCCATGGTACAGATTTTGGTGGTACTCGTTGGGAAGAAAACACAAAAATCTGGTGATTGTTGTCTATTTGTTGATTAGTCATTGTTAGTAGTATGTGTTGTATTTTAGTTTATTGTTTGCTCATAATTATCTATTTATAAACTTATTAATTGAGGATATTTGCCATATATATTCGGTAACATTATGTGTTTGTCGTTATTGAAAGCATGAGAAAAGCCTTACCAAATCACCACAAGCGAAGCGAAATTGTTTTAGTGTCAACACCGATTGTGCGAAGGAGAGACATATAGGGTGCCACGCGCGTTATCTGTCTATAGGTAGTTGGTCTGAGGAAGGTCTGAGGATTTGACCATATGTTTTATTTTTATTTTAGCTGAGGCTAAGAACCTCACTATACTTTCTCAGTTTCATTTAGGTACGGTACGACACTTTTTAATTATTTTGAAATTACAATATTTTAGATAAGTATTCCTTGGGCAAAGTTGTTCAGTTTGTTGTCTTTTATCGATTTAAAATATAAAAAGGGTATGTTTTAAAAACGAGGTCTAGGCTAATTCATCATCGAATCAAATTCCGTTACTGATAATTTATGACATGCACTTAACCACTCTATATACATATCGTCTCCCGACGCTCGGCGAACACGATCGTTGCCGAATAGTGACGAAGATTTCTATGCGCATTATTATTTTTGGAAAACTGTATATTGTGTTACTATGGGTTATTAGAAAAATCATAAAGGGCGCTCCATTTTCTCAAGCAAGCATTCTCAGCGAAAACTGTAGCAAGGACTTCTTTGGGTACACACACTCACAAAGCTCTCAAATAGTTTTCACTACAGTTCTCGCGCTCGATGAAGATGGACGCAGAAGTAACCACTGCGACAAGTTTTTTGTTATGCGCATTCGCATATTATAAGTCGGCGGGTCACGCGCTCCTTTGTCTTGCGCCAAAAAACCGACAAAAAGTGGAGAAGAGCCGGAGAGCAACGCGAGAACTTCTGAAGAATACGCGAATCGCTTCCACATCCACGTTTCTCGCATGTTTCTCGCTTCCTAAAGCGGCCAGTACACAATGGCCCATGATGGGCCACTGCTCGCCATCGCCACTGTGTGCAGGGGGCAATGGTGCATGATGGCGGAAAATTGCCGATCGTGGCGCGCAATGGTGAAGTTGTCGGTTTTTCGGGCACTCTTCAAACGAATCGTGGCGTAGCGTGGCCGGTGGTGTTTCCACAGTGGGCCATTGTTTAGTTCGTCACCGGCCGCTCATAGATACTTATACTTTTTTGGAACATTTTATTTATTTCTAATCACTATATGACGTAAAAATGACATAAATTGCGCCAAAATAAAAATAAATTACATACATAATAATAAATAAGTTTGCCGTGTAGTGCCGGCTTAGAATGTCACTACCCCTTTCTACCCACGGGTCTCGTAAAAGGCGACTAAGGGTATTGGGGCTTTTTATTGGATTTTTGGGCGATGCGGTTGGAGACCCATCACCAAAAACCTTTATTTTTACCATCTTTTCCCCACTCAACTTCCAAAAGTGGCTGAGGAATTTATAATCCTTAGCTCTGGCTACCCCTAGGGAAATATAGCCGTGAGTATATGTATGTATGTATAATAATAAATAAATAGCTGCAGCCATAATTACTTCGACGTCCATCGCAAGTGGATTGCCAGGCAGTAATGAGCAATGGGCAATGAGTGAACACCAAGTGATCGTGGCCTACAATTGGCCTAGACCTCGCTTTTATAACATATTATATTATAAATCGATAAAGGACATCAAACTAAACAACTTTGCCCATGGAATGCCTATCTAAAATATTGTAATTTTCAAAAAAATATAATCATTAAAAATTGTCGTACCTAGTTCAAACTGAGAATGTATAGAATGAGAATCTTTGCTTCAGTGAAAATAAGAAATAAAAAAAAACATTTCATCTATGGTGTAAACAAAAACATAACCTCTTTCGGTATTTTCCAGTTCAATCGCTCGCTTACCGGTTTATTTTCATGATATTATTTTTCAACGACGATCAATACAACTGTTCTTAATCTTTGCTTCAGTGAAAATAAGAAATAAAAAAAAACATTTGATCTATGCTTTTCGCTCTGTAAACAAAAATATAACTTCTTTCGGCATTTTCCAGATGTATTGATCGTCGTTGAAAAATAATATCATGAAAATAAACCGGTAAGCGATCGATTGAACTGGAAAATACCGAAAGAGGTTATGTTTTTGTTTACACCATAGATGAAATGTTTTTTTTTATTTCTTATTTTCACTGAAGCAAAGAATCTAGTTCTATACATTCTCAGTTTGAACTAGGTACGACAATTTTTAATTATCATTTTTTTTTTTAAATTACAATATTTTAGATAGGCATTCCATGGGCAAAGTTTTTAAGTATGATGTTCTTTATCGATTTATAATATAAAAAGGGTATGTTATAAAAGCGAGGTCTAGGCCAATTGGCCTAGACCTAACTGGAAAATACCAAAAGAAGTTATGTTTTTGTTTACAGAGCAAAAAGCATAGATCAGATGTTTTTTTTTTATTTCTTATTTTCACTGAAGCAAGGAATCTCATTCTATACATTCTCAGTTTGAACTAGGTATATGATATTTTTCATTATGAAATATTTAGATAATAACAATATTTTAGATAGGCATTCCATAGGCGAAGTTGTTAAGTTTGATGTCCTTTATCGATTTATAATATAAAAAAGGTATGTTAAAAAAGCGAGGTCTAGGCCAATGAGAGGTTTTCCTTTTTTTCTTTTTTTCTTCTTCCCTGTTCTCAGGATAGATGGCGCCAGACTTGCTATGTTACTGGTAGGAACGGAACGTCACACCGTTTTTCACAATTGGATGTAAAGATATCGTAAAACGGAACGTACATAAAAACGTTCTGACTTGAAAGTCTAAATAAATATCAGTTTAAGCCAAGATAGCTTAAAAGTAAATAAACAAAGACGGTATTTATATTTAACATTCTTTTTGTTGTGTTTACTCGACAAAAAGTTACTCTTTGGTGATGTGACACATGTTTTTAAAGTTGACATTGGCGAAATTATTGTGGCAACACGATTGAGGCCACGAAGAAAAAATTGAAGAAAGTAACGTAGTACAGATCCACAATCTTTTCTTGGCCGGTGGCGACTCTGGTACTACTGTCGCCATTTTGAAATTTCGGCCTGTCATTGTCAGTTAGTTCTCAACTAAATAAAAATTATAGGGTGACCTGCGTATATAATAAATTATCAATTTCATTACTATTTTTTGTAGTGGTTTTTTTTAAGTCAATTATTTTTATGATGTATCTTTGCTTATTAATAAACGCTTTTATTTTCATTATTCAATATAATTTTTTTTAAAAATTATTATTTATTTTGTTAAATTTTATCTAAGTAGGCTAACACAAATAAGATTTCACTTCGTATACACTGATGCGTGGGTTCTAATCCTAATGCGGGGATGTACCAATGTGTCATTTCTTAAGTCATAACTGTCTGACATATATATAAAAATACAAGGCAAATACGACGTGATAGCTTAATGGGTAGAACACCGGTTAACGTGCAAGCGACTAGTGTTCAAATCCCGGATCGGGCTAAACCAATTTGTCTTTTCTAAAGACATATGTGTGGTTAATTTATCACGGTTGTTAACGGTGAGGGAAAACACCGTGAGGAAACCCACATGGCTGAGTTGTACTTAGGCGTGTGATAGTGTATTCGTACAAAACGGCGATAGGCCTGCCCCCTATCACGTGAGTACACTGTCCATGCAAAACGTGGGTACTCAGAACACCAGGTGACAAAGTCACGTGATGTTCAGAAGTACCCTCTGCCAAACCCATTCGGGGGTATTTGGCGTGAAAGTTTATCTTATGTTATATGTTACAAGGCTGTTAACAGCAATAAAAAAATGCCCATAATTTCACTGACCCAGCAAAATGAATGACCCAAACGATATCTGATGTTTAGAATTATTTTTTCTGTGCCACCTTTTTGGGGGATCTATGTGTGAATATGAAATGTAAAAGATAGTACACGACATGGTAAGCCTCTGATTTACAGGATTAAATAAATGATTTTATGTAGTTACCCACTTATTAACTCTGAGTGTTACAAATAACAAACCCTTGAGTATAAAATAATGAAACAGTTTGCAGAGAAGTACAATTGGCAGTGTTATCGCTAAAAGCAATCTCTTTCAGACAACATTTGGGAGGTAAGATCAGCAAATTTAGGATACACAGTCATTCGGGTAGACATACCAGACAAGGGCAAAAATAAATATATATAATTAGCTTACATTAAAACGAACTTGTTTACTTACAATAATAGTTATTACATACATACATACATATACTCACGGCTGTAAATCTCTAGAAGGGGTAGCCAAAGATAAGGAATTAGAAACTCCTCAACCACTTTTGGAAAGTTGAGTAGAGTTAAGATGGTAAAATAAAGGTTATTGGTGATGGGTCTCCAACCGCATCACCCAAAAATCTCTTAAAAGCCCCAACACCGTAAGTCGCCTCTTACGTACACCCACCGGAAGAAATGGGGTAGTGCTATTCTAAGCTGTTCCATAAGTGCAAGTTATGTAAATATCATACGGGTCATCATGGGTATAGTGGGGTCTATGTTTGTATTTTGAAAAATAAAAGACAGCACTATTTTGTACATGAGTTTTATTGCATTATTTACTATTGACCTTTAAACAAAATCAGTTTCGTGTGAAAATTTCGAATTCATTCGTCTATTTCAGTCACATTTTTCAAAAGATGATGTATTCGTACATCTAAGTATTTTATATTTGGTTGATTTCCAATTGCATCTTCCAGTGGCCGCAATCCATTTTTCTCGTAGATTCGGGTCTTTAGGAAAACTGTAATGAATACGAAGAAATTAAATAAATATAACAAATTTATTACTTACTAATTCCGTAGATAACAATTGGAAATCATTCAGCGTCGCTATAGCGCGACGAAATTCATAATATACTCACTCATTAACATCAGTTTACTAATTTGAAAATTTTACCCTAACGACAGGGTAGGATGAAAAACGTGAATTATGGGAACACTGAGATACTGCATATTTTTAGGTTATGCTATTAAAAAATTGCTCAAAATAACTAAAGAAAATGCTAGTAATCTAGTTCAACGTAATTAACATTTGAATCACTTTTTTTCTGATCGCGCAATGTATTTATTATGTATTTATCTGTAGAAAAACATTAAAAAACTCACTCACTTCAGAAAGTCAATCCTTCGATGTGTTTTTCGCTGCGGCTTCCGCAGCCAAGCACGCTACATCCAACCATACCTCACTAAATAATAAGTTTGACTAATGGAGTCTCTTTTATCACAATAACAATATACAAATGAATAAAATCTTTCTCAAAATCAAAAGAAAACCTAAATCGCTCACAAGTCGACGCTTTGTTTGTCAAGCTTTAAAAGCGTGACATCAACAAAACGGGTTACGCGATAGAGATGACAATAAAGGTTTTGTGTCTCTTTTTAACATATAAGAACTTAAATAAGGGCTTCTCTTTTTAAAATGGATGACGTAACATCGCTCTATCTATAGTGTTCATAATCAAAGACATCTGCATATATTTTGTTTCACTCGCACTAGACGGAGAAAATAAATATTAAAAATACTAAGAGTAAGTGAGACATGACCATATAATTTGCTGTCCCTTACTGCTGGCCAAGCCGGCAAAGTACTTTGCTAAACAAACCGTTTGACATTTTCAAAATAAACAAACCGTTTTTGAATTGAAAAGCAGAAAAATTAAGAATTTCGTTGATTTTTTAGTTAATTATTTATGTGAGATCGGTTCTGGCAATAAATAGAAATATAATTTAACATTAGAAATAATTAAACATTCAATAAAATGGTCAGGTGCAGTGTTATATCGTGTAAAAGTAATAGCGAAACTAAGCAACCAGATTTGTCTTTCCACTCGTAAGTACCATTTAGTTATAGAAGAATAACAGTGTAAAATTATTATATTTTCTATTTATGACACATACATATCTAATTTATGCAGAAAAATAAACTGCAAATGCATGAAAATTATATTTAAAATTTGATAACCTAAAATCTCTATCATTGTAATGTTGCCAGCACAAGTATTTTATTTACCCTAAAACCCTGTATTAAATAAAAAATATGTATTTCAATATACTAATATAAGTTATATAAAGGATGTTTATTATTTAGTTCTTAAAAAGGATTCCATGGCATGTACTATTTTCCAAATGAAGATAATATTATCTTAAGAGAATGGATTCTATCAACTGGAAAAATTAACTGGAGTCCTATTAAATACTCCAAAATTTGTAGTCTTCATTTTGAAAAAAAGTATTTATTTAAGAAAAAAAAATTACGTTTATTATTACCTGGTGCTGTTCCAACCTTAGTAAGTTAAAAAAATATCATCTCATACTTGATCATATTATTAAGTGTTTAATTCACGTCCCCAAGTCCTGTACAATAATTATATTTTGATTTCAGATTAATGAATCTAATGATAACATTGATACAATGAAAAATTTTCAGCCTACTGCGTCATCATCAAATTTTCGTCTCGTTACCATGCACCCACACACACTTGTAATAATGTACTAATGTAATAATGTTAAAGAATTAAACCTTTTCAGTAATACATTCGATTGTTTTCTTTATTTCGCAAATACATATAGTACTATGTATCTAATTAAACGATCTGCATTCCCTTCGGAGGGTTGACCTTATTTTGATGGATGGTAAATATTTTTTGCTCTAATTTGATATAGTTTTCGGATGTGTGTGATCTATGCGCGGGACTCATCAGCCCCCGATGACGACGAGCATGCAGATCGTTTGGATACACGGTTCATAGGTTTACTTCTATATGTTTTGGACTTACTTTGACTAATAACCAATAAAAAACTACTATAATGATAATAATTATCAAATAATTGATTGGAAAATTTCGAAGATAAAGTTCAAAAAAAAATTGTAAAATTACCCACAATACGAGGAAAACTATTTTGAGTAACAACACTATTTTGTATTACCCATCTCACTTGCCGACACGCTTCCCCTGGGTCTATTGTAATTCTCTGTCTACGAGTTACATCAACGCCTTCTACAGAGCTCTAGGAAACTATGTTGTTTTTTTATTTCTCAAAAAGAAAACCTCTCATTGTGCATTGCGGAGCGTGGCCCATCACTGGCCATTGTGTATGTGTACAGGGGGCTTTAAGGGGAAGAGTGAAATCAAAATCAAATCTGGTAACACTGTCTTGTTTCTTGTATTATATTGTATGCCTTGCCGCCATTTTTAATTTCTATTGGGTCGACTGTGGCACTAAAATATTTTTATCATCTATTTTGCAAGTGTGTGAAATAAAACTATGAGGAAAGTATCGAAGAGTCGCACAGATGATGATGTCATATCATCTACAAATGGGTCTGTTACGAATGATGTGGAAGAGCAGGACAACGGAGTAGCTGAAGCTAAAGATGATGCCGCCTCTCAGGATGAGTTGGTGACTGACGCCGATACCGGTAATGATAAAACTGACGACACAGAAGATGAACCAGTAAAAACTGCGTCAAAACGAAAGGTTGGAAGAGGTAGACCGAAGAAGAAAACATCTAAGTCTAAAGACTCCGTGAATGATTCCAATGAGGTATAAAAACTGCTTACTTCACCATTTTTTAGTTTGCATGCTCAAGCAGCGCAAGATATGTAAAGAAATACAAGCTAATATGAGCTTATAGTTACATACAGTAGATCCCTATCAAATCAAGTCAATTTTAAATCCTAAGTAACCTACTCATGGGGCTTATTTTCTTAATGTTTTATTGTTTCTGTTTGTTGTTAAATCCAGACACTAGACCTTTCTTCGATTGGACTCAAACTGGAAAAGACTCAACCCACACTTACACAGTGACTTAAGTTTGCTAATGTTTTACTGTGGTTCGAATCTATTAAGTAGTAAAAACTCATTTGCAAGTAAACAGTTTATTTTAAAAACCCCAACCTAACTGACAGTAGAAAAAGTTAAGTAAAGTACAAAATTCAAATTCTCATACCATTTTGTGGTTTGAATCCTTTCTGCTTATCTACATCCAGTAGATTAAACAAATGCTGAGTTTTAAGCATTTTTCCATTACTAATTTATCCCGACCTAAAAAATAGATTTAATATTACAATTTTGATCTACTTTACTAACTTCACTTAACTGTGATTTCTGTCTCAGTTTGTATCTGACAAGTGTATGTTGACACAATGCCAATTCACCTCAAGCATGATGCTATTTGTCTTTTATATTATAGGAAGTTATTCATTCTATTTGTTGTCCAAATTTCTTCTATTCAAGCATCACTCCTTTTAAATAGCTTCACCAGTTTCTACCAAACTGCATGATGCTCATAAATAATTTTTATGTTTTTTTTTCCATTGAGGAATAAATACCCTTAAAAGTTTCCCATGTAAGTCTATGGGAAACAACTGTAAACAAAGCTTTGCTCCAATTTGGCATCACAAAGCTTTTATGCCCATTTAGTTAAGATAGTCTCAAAGCAGTTAGTCAAACTAGTTTCCTATGAATAGTCAAACAATATTTTTTATATAGATGCTTAACTGTTGTTACTACTTTATATGTAAGAATTAATTGTGGCCTAGAGAAGAGCTATAAATTTAATGTGCCTCTGAATTTATTTTTTTAGGATTCTAATGAAAAGGATGATGATTCTGGGCATGGTGATGAAAATCAATCGGAGGCCAATGATGAACCTCCCAAGAAAAGAGGTAGACCAAAATCGAAAAAATCTGCTAAAACTGCTGACAATAATGATGATGGTGATGATGATGATGAGGAAGAATATGAGGTAACTTTATTTCTTTAGAAGAAAAACAAATATTATAAAATACAGGGAAGGAAAAAACTAAATACACACTCCAGTACACAAACTGGAGAAAGATCTTCAAAATGATGGATCAATACCAACTTGAGGACATGCAGTGATTAAAATTCAGCCATAGATTTCAGTATGATTATATATTGTAGATTATATTACCCTCCTTGCAGTGGTCAAATTATATTATTCACAGGCAGTAATATATATATATATATATATATATATATATATATATATATATATATATATATATATATATATATATATAATAATAGTGTATGTATGTATTCCCTTTAGTGATCAGGCAGATAAATCTTTTTACTAACCCTAACAATTCATGCCAAACCACCACCCACCAAGTTTCATGTGAGCTAATAATAATGGTCTTATGGCAAGAAGTGAAAGGGCCTGGAAATTAAGCAATGTTAAATAAAGGTCAAAAATTGTTAAGGAATATATAAAAGATATGGTTTTGATGGTTGAGAATGCAGTTATGTTTCGGCAAGGAAAGAGAAGTCAAAAATAAGGAATAATCTTATCTTAAAAGCCACTATTTATTCAAACAAAAAAAACCTGGCATATTGTAAGAAGTCATTTTGATCTAAGTAATGTAATGAGTGATTAAATAAAAATGAACAATATGTTTTTAGGTAGAGAAAATCATTGACTCTAAGAAAATAAAAAACAAACTCCACTACTTGATCCGTTGGAAAGGCTATTCAGCAAGCAGTGATTCCTGGGAGCCAGCCAGCACAGTTTCATGTGCTGATCTCATAAGCAAATTTAATGAAGAGGTGAGGCCCCTTTTCTATATTTACGATCATCCATATAACTTTTTATGTTTTCATTTTCATTGGTATATTTATTTACAGAAAGCACAATCAAAAAGCAATGGTTCCAAGAAAGCAAAGAACACCAAAAGCAAAAGCAAATCAGGGAAAGGAAGTAAATCTCCAACCAAGAGAGCTAAGACTGAGTGGGATAGTGAAAATGCTGATGAGAATGCAGAATATGAGGTAAATTTCCTCCAACGGAAGTTTTTGTAAATCTTCCGAATTAAAGTTAATGTTCTTTTAAATTACAGGTTGAGCGTATTTTAGAAGTACACCATAAGAAGAATGGAGATCGCGAATTCCTTGTACATTGGAAGGGATGGTCCAACAAATTTGATTCATGGGAACCAGAAGAGAATTTAAACTGCTCAGAGTTAATAAAGAAGTTTATGGGCAAGGTTTGTCATAGCAACACTATATTTCCACTTCATTGTTTGTTCTCAACTTTTTTATGTGACAATTTTGATCCTGGCTAACTTTTACTGTTTTCCCATGAATATGACTCCAACACCATCCTCAAACTTTTGTTTGTGATTTAGACTTTAAAAAATTTGGTATAGTTGAAGTTGATAGGATAGGATAGATGGTAGAAATAATGAATTGTTGGTGATGGGTCTCAAACCACTACCAAAAACCACTTAAAAGAGCCCCATACAAGACACCTGTAGGTAGTCAGGGGTAGTGACATTCTAAGCCAGCTGTACATACTGGAAAACCCAGGACAATGGTGACTACCTATCCCAATACCTCCCATAGCCAATTAAAACATCATCCAGTTTTTCAAACCGATTTTAAATAAAAGAGGTTCTTAATTCTTATATGTTCTGTATGTTAATTATGCTTCCACAGTGATCCATTTTCATTTTCATGAGCATTTATGGATCTAAATAAAATATTACAAAATGTTTATGTTGATGACTCTGTTGATTATCAAATTTGTATGAAAAACTTGGTTGCCAATACGCAATTCTCCTGCGCTGTCAGTATTTCCCACATAGTGCATACATCACGACGACGTCGTGGCGTCGTGATGAGCATAAATGATGTTTCTTTGTCTTGGATGTTATTATATGTTTATTTTATTATACTTATCGTTGAGTTAGTATCACATACCGCAAGTCATTAAGTTGTGCTAACTTTGGGACTTACTTGATCTCTGTCATATGTCCAAATTTATTTATTATTAGCGGACCAGCCAAACTTTAGGCGTTTTTTCCGGTACTCTGAGTTCAATCAGGTGTGAATTTTATTGGTAATTTTTTACCGCGGTAAAAAGTATCCTATGCTATAATGTGGGTCATTATCTATAATTCTGCTAAATTTCAATTATAAACGTTCTGCAATTAAGAAGCCATTTGACCTCAAACACACAAACATCTAAAGTTTCACATTAATTTACAATATTAATAGGGTTTATTGATGTCAGGTGAAGAGCGCTCGTTCTTCTGATTCCAAGAGCCTGCGCGTTGCTCCGGAGAGCACGCACCGGTTCACGCTGCAAGCGCCCTCTACCGGCCGCCGCTTGTCCAAGCGACGCGGACAACGCCAGAGGTGATTATTATTACCATACATACATATAACGGTATGGGGCTTTTAAGGAATTTTTGGGCGATGCGGTTGGAGACCCATCACCAGCAACCTTTATTTTACCATCTTTTTCCCATTCAACTTTTCAAAAATGTCTGAGGAATTTCGAATTCCTTAGCTCTGGCTACCCCTTCTTGGGATTTATAGCCGTGAGTATATGTCGCACGCTTATTAATACTACAGTGACCTATGTCAAAATGTTGATGTGTTGAGTTAGTTATGTGGTAAATACTACACAGACCTTAAAATCATGCTCAACAACATATGAATACGAGACGATAAAGACCTAAGTGAAATTGAACTTTTTCATTTTAAGAATACGGGTGTTTTCTCGTGCCTATGTTGTAGAGCATGCTTTTTAAGGTCTGTGAAGTATTGTAACTCAATTCATCAAAATTTTGACATAGGCTATAAATCCCTGGAAGGGGTAGCCAGAGCTAAGGAATTCGAAATTCCTCAGCTACTTTTGAAAAGTTGAGTGGGAAAACGATGGTAAAATAAAGGTTGCTGGTGATGGGTCTTCAACCGCATCGCCCAAAAATCCCTTAAAAGCCCCAATACCGTTAGTCGCCTCTTACGTTCACCCACCGGAAGAAATGGGGTAGTGCTATTCTAAGCCGACACTACACAGCCACCTTATTACCACTTCTCATGTATCTTACCATATCTTTACATGTAAACATATATAAAATATTACTCAAGAAGCCTAGTATCAGCGCTATTTTATCGACACAGTATCGGATACAATGAGATTATGCGATACTAAGTAAGTGCGTAAGAGATGGCTGTTTTATACCACGCGATATCTAGTTAAAAGGACGCTCGTACTAGCTATGAAGAAACGGTGTGACAAGAGAAAATTGGGAATCTATCAAATAATTGCTAGAATTTAGGGGGCAAAGTTTGATAGAATGGATTTTTCGAGATTTTTAGTTCTTAAATATAATTTCAAGGTAATTTAAAACAACAATAGCTCAGTAGGTAGAAACCTATCATAAAGACAGGCATTCGGTTCAAATCCTGGGTTGGGCCTACACCAATTTTTCTTTTCTAAAGTGTGGTTAATTTGTTTTGGTTGTTAACGGTTGGACAAAACATCGTAAGGATATCCACTCGGCTAAGTTGTACTAAGTCATTCCCCTTCAGGGATGTACAATGTGGACGTTTCTGATTTTTTTGAAATGGAATATATACAAGGAAAAGATTTCGATTGTAAAAGTTAACAAAATATTCACAACTAAGTAATAAGTTGATTTATACAAAAAATATACATATAAAATCTATTTTTGCTTGATGAAAATATTGATAGTACTTTGTCTATTTTCTAATCTAGTTTAGTTCAATCCTAATATTAGAAATACGATTTAACCCTATTTATAATAAGGAGATCGGTGACAATCTATGTTGCATGAAAAATAAATGGGTAATATAACATTATTCTTATTTTTCAGAATCCGCTATGACAATGCAGAGTAAAGAAGCTATGAAGCAAGCATGCAACTATTTTTAATAACTATGTAAAGTGGAATGTGTATACATGTTAAAATATTTCGGCACTAGTGACAAGTACAATTCACTTTATTTGACTTAAACTAAACAATAAATCATATAAACTTTGTACCGATTTCTGAATTGAGTATTCCAGCTGAGAACAACTTAAGTATCGTTCTTTTGCATAATCTTAACAACTGAATGAGACAAAACAATACCTAAGTCATTCTCAGCTTGAATACTCAATTCAGAAATCGGACGTATGTCTGAAAATATTAATTGTGAAATTGGAAAAATACTTATTGTATTTTATAATTACCAAGTTAATGTCTGTATTTTATTTTCAAATAATATCATCTATTGAGTCATATTATGCATAGGATATAGTTGTATGTGTCAGGTGTGCGTGCTTATTGAATATGTTCATTTTTACATGTAAGTAAATTTCTCAATAAGAAGCATTTAGAAAGTAATGAGTGGTAGCAAAGGCTATTGAATCCAACTTCAAAAATATATTTCTATTAATTAATGTAGGCTTTGGTCTCATTGCAAGATGTATGTACTATAAAGTTAAGATTATATTTCGGTTTACATATGTATCATCAGTTATTTATCTTGTCTAAATATAAAACTGTAAAAGGAAAAAACACAATTATTCCAAAAAAAAACAAAATAATCATTCATATTGTCATCTTGTTGTGAGTTCAAGGCCTACTTATAATTTTTGTATAAGGAAAATGTTCTTTTTTTATATAGATATAGTTTAAATAAATAAAGCTAAAGATTTTAGTTGGAAACCAAAACCAACGTGTCTGTTTTAGAGAACAATTTTTTTTTATTTCACCTTGGCATGTATTGAAATTGCAACCTTCTTATCGATTCTCAGCTGTGAAATCCTAAAAGCTGTGTCCACCGTAATAAAGCTGCAGAATTAAAAAATAAAAGCTACTTTTGGAGAGCTAGAGAAAATAACAGTGTTGTATGAAACTTTAGTGTTTATTCTTCATTCCCAAACATGATCCAATTTTTCAAGACCTGCAAGGTATTTATTAATCTCATGAGTCGGGAGTCTTTACTTTTTTTGATCTAAACTGAGCCATGAACTTGAGTTGGTGGACTATAATAGTGTCCTTCATATTTATTTACTTATCGGTTTGAAATTAAATAACTTATCATATTACGTTATGACTTTTGACGTTTCCGGATCGACAACATGAGTCGTGATTTTATTAACTTTTCCGCCTATGCCAGCAGATTTAAAAGAAACTATTCTATAGGCGAACTCAGTTCAAAGTTGTCCACACTAGGCACCTTCATAGCCCTTTGTCCCCTAGGATCCACTGCCTCGATCCACTAGTGGATTGAATAGCACTCCGAAGTGTACTGTGATACACCATTGCACTCGGTGGATCCTGTAATACTTGGATGTCTTTTACGATCCACTGTCTGCTCCACTAGTGGATCGAGTTGGACTCAGAGAGATTGGCAAGGTCACTCTTCCCAGTGGAGCATATGATACTTCAGTGTCTCCTTGAATCCTTTTATACAAAGTGCTCTATTTTTTTGTGTTAGTTGCCAACATTATACATTTACGAGTGTACTTGCTCTACAGGCTACTGGGTACAACTCTACAAGTAGCTCATACGTCGCACTGCACCTCAGATTACGCAGCCAACGCCATTTTACTGTCGATGGAGAAATGTCAACAAGTAATATCTACAGATAATTAGCCTGTAGAGCAGGTACACTCGTAAATGTATAATGTTGGCATCTAACACAAAAAAATAGAGCACTTTGTAACAGAGGATCGAAGACACTGAAGTATCATAGGCTTCACTGGGAAGAGTGGTGGATTTTAGCAAACTCTCTGAGTCCAGCTCGATCCACTAGTCCTAGGCAGCGATGTCCTCACTCAGGCTGAAAAAGGCAGTGAACCTTAAAAACGACTCCCGATTCCTACACACAACAACCATTTAATACCATCCCCTACTTGCTGCGCCTTGTGATAGGATAACAAAAACTATAATAACCAAACACGAATATGCTATTGTGAAGAGGAACAGCATGACTACTCCAATACTAGGAGTTGCGAGTGTACACAAACGGCTCTAAGACTAGGGATGCCACGAATATTTGCCAACTATTCGGTATTCGGCCGAATAGTATGTGTTATTCGGTAAAGTACCGAATATCAAATCATGAAAAAAAGACGTTATATTACTCATGTTTGTATATATTTTTCAACAAATTACAGTAAATTAATGAGTGGTAATTTATGAACTATGATAAACTAGCTAACGAACAAACTTCTGAGAAAAATATTAACGATATACATATACTCACGGCTAAAAATCCCTTAACGGGGGGGGGGGGTAGCCAGAGCTTTGGAATGACAAATTCCTCAGCCACTATACCCTTAGTCGTGTCCCTCAAGCCATAATCCTCAAATTTTAAAACTTCATGAAATTGATTTTGGTCAATGCTAAAAAATAGTGCATAAACAGTAAGGCCAGATAATAGTCCAAGATCCCAGAGCGATAAGACATAACTTATTTTCATAGCTAGGGTTTGTGTGCGTTCCCTTAGCCACGTGCGCAGCTGGTTGAATGGAAGAGGTATTATGGGTTCGGGTCCGTACAGAGACATAGCCGATCCCCCTCTAGCCAGCTCATCAGCCGCATCGTTGCCTAAGGACCCACTGTGGCCTTTAATCCACTGCAGGATAATATTGTTGTCCTGCGCCACTTCCTCTAAGGCTTGGTGACATTCCAGGATTAGACCTGAAGTGTACTCGCTTCGATTGAGAGCTTGCAGGACAGAAGTGCTGTCCGATATGATTTTTATGGTCATTTCTGAGATTTTTCTTGCTTTTATGGCCTGGGCAGCTTGGATTATTCCAAGACATTCTGCCTGAAAAACAGTGTTATATTGACCCAGGCTTTTTGATATTCTTATATTTAGATCTAGGGAGTGTGTGCCAGCCCCCGTGCCTTGATTGGTCTTAGACCCATCAGTATACACACGTAACTCCTTTGAGCCAGAGAAGTCTGACTTTTCTTCGTCAAGTATTACCCGATAGTTATGTTTGGATCTAATAGTTTTGGTGATCCTATCACATGGAGCGGCCAGTAGGGGCTGGTCTTTCAACGCTTCCGTGAGAATTTCAGTATGTAGGATTCTGGAGTCATTGCTTAGGTGTCCTGCCTTCTGTAGCCTTACAGCAGAGATGGCTGCTTCTTGCTGTATGTATAAATACAGTGGGGGGAGATTTAGTAAGGCTTGTAGTGCGGCTGTAGGCGTAGTGCACATGCAGCCCGTTATTGCTAGACAAGCCTGTCGTTGCATCTTGTCTAATTCATGTTGGGCTGTAACAAGTTTCGTTCTTGGCCACCAGATCAGAGCTCCGTAGGTTATCACTGGTCTGATGATAGTGGTATAAAGCCAGTGCGTGATTCTCGGTTTGAGTCCCCAGTTCTTGCCCAAGATTCTTTTACATTGCCACAGGGTGGCGCTAGCTTTTTTTATTACCGTTTCTAAGTGTGGTTTCCAGTTTAGTTTATCATCTAGGGTGATTCCTAGATATTTCACTGTTTTCAATAAAGTTAGTTGCGTGCCAAACAACTTTGGAGGATCAAACGGCGGTAGTTTCCGTTTGCGAGTAAAGAGAATTAATTCAGTCTTTTTAGGATTAACGTGTAGGTCGAAATCTTTACACCATTTTTCAACCACCCTCAAAGCGTGACCCATTTGATTGCAGAGGGTGTTCGCATGGTTTCCGTTTATGAGAATAGTGAGGTCGTCTGCATAGCCAATAGTCAGATAGCCTTGCATGTTTAGTCTTTTAATGAGTGAGTCAAGAAGTGAAGTGGAGGTATTCCCCACCGACCAACTAAATCCGTACAACTCAAAACCGACCAACTAAACTATTCCCCACTGACCAACTAAATAGTTGGTCGGTGGGGAATGATTAAATTTGACTACTAGGTATTCCCCACCGACCAACTAATCTTTATAAAGGGTGGGTAAGTAGTTGTAAAATTTTCATCAGTATAAAAACATCAAGTGGTAAAAAAACTTAGAAATTTGGTGCAATATGTTGTCGGTTTTTATCCGTTTCTGTGACATAACCGGGTGATATAAATCCATGCATAGTACTCTCAACTTATTTTTTTTTTATTTCCAGAAACTCATAAAGTATGAATAGATCATTTCGAAAGGCTATATTTAATCACTAAAATATATTTAATATGAATCGTTTGTAAAATATTAAATATTGTAATATGTCGATGAAAGAACAATTTTCGTTGCGGATGGTTTGGTTTAATCAAATTTACAATTCTAGTCTTTATTACATTCTCAAAGTGAAAATTTTCTATTTTCTAATATTATATGGGTTCCTGGTACAAAAATTGGTATGCTGCAAATTGGTTTACTTCATAATTTTTAAGTATTAACGTCAATGTAAATATTTTTTTTACGCGGTGATGATGCAAATCAATTGCAATAAACAAAATGAGACAACACAACGCAAAAACAAGTCACATAAGTAGATTCTTAATAAAGTAACATGGTAAAAACTAAGATAATACGGTATGCAGAGTTATTTTCTCCGATTAGTTTTTCCTTTTCTATCTTTTTTTTATCCTATTTTTTTTGCATTTTGCCAAGTATTGTTTACCCAATGATAAAAGCAACCAACGACTACCGTTTCCGGAAATACAAGGGACACGACGTTTAAAATTGCTATTGTTGAAAATATGTTATTTTGGAAACCTCACCTAACATTACCTTCCACATTGGCTCTTTATATCTCTCAACCCATCTCAACATTCCTTTTTCTATCTTTCCTACAATATCATCTTTTACACCACACATTTCACGAATTACATCATTCCTTACACGATCACATAACCTTACATTACACTGTCCAAGCAAAACGTGGTTACATACTCTGGACACTAGGTGGCGCAGTCACGTGATGATTCGAAGGATTGGTACCTCTGCCAACTCCTTCGGGGATATACGGCGTGAACATTTGAATTCAAGTTTAAAAATGGTATTATAAATTAGTGAAATCTGCAGAATATATATATATACATATAAAAAACAGTTTAGCTTGTTTATTTTATTAAAGCTGCATTTATATTTATGCTACCCTGGTACTTAAAATGTAAAAAATGATCTAAATTTATTAAAAAAATTCTAAGTTATTTTACCTCTTGATGTTTTTGTACTGGCGAAAATTTTACAAGTACAAACCCATTCCTATATGAAACACCATGTATTTACTTGTTTCTATCAAAAAAAAAATAGTTGGTCGGTGGGGAACGATTAAGTATTTATTTTCTAATAATATATTAACCGTACAACTAGTTGTACGGTGGGGAAAGATTTTCAAAAATCATTTCAAACCGTACAACTAGTTGTACGGATTAGTTGGTCAGTGGGGAATACCTCAAAAGATGAAACTTAAGTTCTCAGTAGTGTCTCATGTACTCTGTATACCTGCGTGTTTGTGAAGTTTGCACAGTGACACCTGGGCAGGTACCAGGTGCGAAAGGTGACTAAAAATAAGAGTTACTTTACTTAAATTTAGATGGCTGATTTTTAGATATATTTTAAAGAATATCATTCTCAAATAGTATCGCAAGTATCAGACACTTTTCTTGGGCCAAAACTTTTGTCAGACGCCTTAAAGCTCCACCAAAAATAAATTAACTTTACTTATTTTTTAATGTCTGATTTTTTAATATGTTATCAAGATAACTATAACAAAATTATATTTAGTCAGTCAGACAAATTGGAATGACCAAAAATCCACTCAACACAAAAAATATTCGGCCGTGAATGCGAACACGAGAGCATTATGCATGCGTTTCAGAGCGAGTGAGACGTCCATAGTAACCCGGTTTTCAGCTGTTTTTGAATAATTCAATGAAAGTGATACTGGTTCTCTTCTAACGTCCAGCCATTATTTTCAGGGGTGAAGATGGTTGGTTGTTTTTCATTTGCATTATTCCATATGCTAGCAATGTAATTAGCTCGGAGATATTGTTGAAATAATTTAGTTTTGCATGGTGGTAAATTGCTAACATCATTTTTTTTAAACTTTTTGGATTAAATTCTTCGTTAACATCAGAAACGGTATAATTATTCAAAAACAGCTGAAAACCGGGTTACTATGGACGTCTCACTCGCTCTGAAACGCATGCATAATGCTCTCGCGTTCGTACTCACGGCCGAATAATTTTTGTGTTTAGTGGATTTTTGGTCATTCCAATTTGTCTGACTGACTAAATATAATTTTGTTATAGTTATCTTGATAACATATTAAAAAATCAGACATTAAAAAATAAGTAAAGTTCATTTATTTTTGGTGGAGCTTTAAAGCGTCTGACAAAAGTTTTGGCCCAAGAAAAGTGTCTAATACTTGCGATACTATTTGAGAATAATATTCTTTAAAATATATCTAAAAATCAGCCATCTAAATTTAAGTAAAGTAACTCTTATTTTTAGTCACCTTTCGCACCTGGTACCTGCCCAGGTGTCACTGGGCAAACTTCACAAACGCGCAGGTATACAGAGTACATGAGACACTACTGAGAACTTAAAGTTTCATCTTTTAGAAAATAAGTTATGTCTTAGGGCCGGCACTGACTGCCGGCATGGCACGGCGTGTCATGGCAAATGATTTCTGTACTGATATATACATTTTTAATCTTATAACCATTAGTATAGAATTCATGTTACTTTATTTTGACACAACGATGCCGAGGGAGGCTGCGGTAGGACAGAACGTGCCAAATCGCGCGTGCGCTGCATCTCGCGAGACGCACGCGCATGACACGGGCCGCCAGTACGTGGCGCAGTCCGTTCGCCGCGCGGGGGGAGGGCAAGGGTAGGAGTGTATAATACGTTAAATACTAAATCCTAGTCAATTATTATGAACACAACTGACTTTGAACATGCGCGGAGTTATTTTCCGTTTCATGCCGCGGAAGGCCGTGTTATCCTTCGGAATGCTGCAGCAGAACTTAACGTGCCATCCTGTGCCATGCCGGCAGTCAGCGCCGGCCCTTATCGCTCTGGGATCTTACTCTATAAATAGTGCTCTTATGGTTAAAAAGTTATAGCTAAAGTTTATTGAGGATTATGGCTTGAGATTCAAGCCATAATCCTCATCTCTGCAGCAAACAAACGGTGCGGCCTAGAGTCTAGGTTAAGGTTCTAGGTTAAACATACATATACATACATACATACATATTCCCACGCCGTTAGTTCCCATTGGGGTAGGCACAGACTATCGATCGCCACTTTGTACGATCCTGGCAAACCTCTCTAGCTTCATTCACATCCATCAATCTTTTCATACATGCTCTTTTATTCTTCGTACTTCGGACACCTGCCTTTTTGAGCACATTTTCTATTTGATCTAAATGTGTCCTCCGAGGTCGTCCTCTACTAATATTACCTTCCACATTGGCTCTATATATCTCTTTCACCACTTTACTGTCATCCATCCTCTCTATGTGCCCAAACCATCTCAACATTCCTTTTTCTATCTTTCTTACAATATCATCTTTTACACCACACCTTTCACGAATCACATCATTCCTCACACGATCACATAACCTTACATTACAAACTTTTCTGAGGGATCTCATTTCTACTGCATTTACTCTGCTTTCATGCTTCTTCTGCCACACCCAACATTCACTGCCATACATAAGCGTAGGAACGAGGACAGCATCATGCACAGCCATTCGGGCCTTTTCGGACACCGATTGACTAGACATGAGACTATCCAGTGCTCCATTTACCGCATTACCCTTTTTTACTCTTTCAATGTCTTCATCACACTTTCCATCCCTAGTAAACAAACTTCCCAGATATACGAACTCTTTCACTTGTTCCACTTTCTTACCATTGATCTCAATCACGCATTCAGTCATATTCTCCTCTCTCTCGAAAACCATGGTTTTGGTTTTATCCACATTTACTCTCATTCCTTTTCTTTCAAACGACGCACATGTAATATTCATCATCTCTTGCAACTCCTCAACCGACGATGCAAGTAACACTTGATCATCAGCATATAAGAGGCATTTAATGACGAATCCACCCATTCTCAGTCCATAATCCCTTTCACGCAACTCTATCAGACAGTCATCCATGAACAAGTTGAAGAGCCACGGAGAAGCTACACATCCCTGTCGGACACCCCTAGAGATACCGAACCAGTCTGTGTTTTCCCCGTTTATTCTTACACATGCACTGGAATCCTCTGTTCTAGGTTAAAGTTTAAAAAAATAACTATCTTTTGTATCATTTTATTATTTTATGTTTTATCATCATCAGGTTTGTCTGTTTTCCTCATCAGGAAACCTTAATAACTCCGGAACCAATGAACGGTTCCTTCTGGGAATTGGTATAAAGTGAGCACTATTTATGCACTATTTTTTAGTATTGATCAAAATCAATTTCATGAAGTTTTAAAATTTGAGGATTAAGGCTTGAGGGGCACCCTTAGGGCCAGTTTTTGATCCGTGGTTAACTCAACAATTTGTTAAATATCGTAACTATTAGTTAGATATCAGCAAAATGCATTTTTTGACCCGTGGTTAGAGTAACTAATGGTCAAATATCGAACCAAAATGGATTTACGATTTAACTACTGGTTAGTCATTTAACTATAGTCAATGTAACAAATGGTTATATTTTTAACTCCGGATCAAAAAACTGGCCCTTAGTCGCCTCTTATAATATCGATCTTATATAGACATAAGACATTTATTACAAGAAAAACACATTACATTAGAATTTACAATGATTCACGCACTAGGCATTGCCTGTATCGCATGAATCTAGGGAACACATTTAAAATACACAACGAATAATACAAGTCTTAATTAATTAATTAAGAGAGAAAAATAAACAAAAAACTGATTTAAATAAAAATAAAACTAACTAAATTACAAAAGCAACTAAGTAATAGTTTGTGCATATTGCGAAGTGTTTAGTTACGAGTGTATGTGTGTGTGTGTATTGGATATGTATGTGAGAATGAATGTATGTGTGACTGTGTGTATGTGCGAGGGTGAATATTTGTGAGTGAGTAAGAGTGTGTATGTATGAGTGTGTGTGTGAGAAACAACTACGAGACAACTTTTAGCAAAGCCTCTGTATGAAGTATTCATTAATTTTTTAAATAACTCTTTTTTACTCTTACGTTTATCACATTGTTTTAATGTGACAATATCTTTAACCAGTTTATTAAACACTAGCGACCCGCCCCGGCTTCGCACGGGTGCAATGCAAAATATACCTACTACAGAATGTCCTTTTGGTTAGTGCTGGAGTAAAAAATATTTACTTACTATTCGTTCGACTAAAAACAAAAGATTATCAACAACAAAATATACCTATTCTATTCAGTTCTTCTATGAACTTAACTATAATTTTCAATAATTGAAAATGCTCGCCCTAATACTAAATTGTCTTAACTCTAAATTCAAATCAAAGTCTTAATGGAAGAAATATCAAGAAATATGGTTTTAAGCTAATCCTATCTAACCTAATGTACTTACTAATAAACATAACATAACATAAACGTTCACGCCGTTTATCCCCGAAGGGGTTGGCAGAGGTACCAATACTTCTGAACTCACATGGCAGCGCCATCTACTGTCCAGAGAAAGGTACGCACGTTTTGCTTAGACAATGTACTCACGTGATAGGGGGCAGGCCTATCGCCGTTTTGTACGAATACACTGTCACATGACTAAGTACAACTCAGCCATGTGGGTTTCCTCACGATGTTTTCCCTCACCGTTAATATAATAATACTAATATAATAATAATAATAAAAATTAAAAGATAATCAACAACAAAAGATACTTATTCTATTCAGTTTAATTAATTCTTGATATTGCGCGTAAACGCGTGCGATCGCTGCAAATCATAAAGTGCTCTAAGACGAAGCGCTTTTTTTTTTTGTTTACCGGAGGGGAAATCCTCATAGGAGCGACGGGGGTATGTCGGACTCTTACCGACTAAAACCCCACCGGTTCGGTGCTGCTGGCCCTGCGGCCTGTGCGGCGTCACCTTGACTTTGTTTGCCGGGCGGCTGAAGGCCGCCCTGGCGAAGCAAAGGAGTGTACCTAAGCCAAGTCGGATAGGAGGTAAGGCGAAGCGCGGCCATCGACGCGCTATTTATAGGCACGCGCCGCCCGGCGCAAACAACTACGACCCTGCATTTTAAATTTGTAATATCTTCGGTAATATTCACTTAAATTACATGCTGTAAAAAGCATATTGATCTATAATAAATGCACAATTTATTTAAGGTACTTAATTGGATAAGGATTAATGCTGTATTGTTTAAAATCACTTCGTAAATAATCATTTTTTAGTAAAGAATAAAAATGGTTATGCTGGGTTATCCCTAAGAGATAGACATATACCATTGCGGACTTTTTTGTTGAACTTTTTAAGGTGAACAATACTGTAGTACATTATTTTGGTCTATCTCGTAGGGTTCAGCTAGCGTTTGCAATATAAGCGCAAAAAAACGTGCTTATTTATGACATCACATTAGAAATCTTTAAATTTATCAGTGTTTCTCTACTATATTATGCATTTATTATACATACAAACCTTCCTTAAGAATTACTCTATTTATTAAAAAAAACCGCATCAAAATCCGTTGCGTAGTTTTAAAGATCTAAGCATACATACGGACATACAGCGAAAGCGACTTTGTTTTATACTATGTATTGAAGAAGGGAGATAAAAAACTAGGGAACCGTTGAGCAAAAGTAGTGCGAGTCACTGGTACCGGTAACTGAAATAAACGTTTGCTAAACATATCACTGCGGTGCTGTTGGCACATGTTTTGTTTTGCAGCTAGGACAGCTCGCTGAATAAAAAGTTTGCGCACACTAAGAAAATCAGCTTCTTCATATAATGCTGAAGTGGAGTATCTTCGAGGTTTTCTTAGTAATGTCTTCAACACAGCTCTCTGGGCCCTCTCTAGGACAATCATGGTTGTAGTTGCACATCCACCCCAAACCAATATACAATAATTAAGTATAGATTGGCATAAAGCCAAATATACGGTGCGTAGTATCCTGCCATGCGTTACTTCACGTAGAGACCTTATAACAAAAATAATTTTCCGTAAGCGAGCGGAAGTGATACTAATATGCTCCTTAAAGTTAAGATGCTCATCAATTACTATGCCGAGGTATCTAATCGAGCGGCACTTAGTGATTTCGTTGCATGAGCATCCTACTGTCTCACTGCTGAATTGGAGTAAGGGACATGCAATCTGATGTACTTTAAGAGCGTCAAGATCAGAGGGCGGGGCGGACGATTCGGTTTTGTGAAAACAGATATAACATGTTTTGGTAGCATTTAATGTTAATAAGTTATCCTGAAGCCATCCCGTGATCCTGGTAAGTCCTGATTGGGCCATTCTATTCACTTCAGGCCACGTTTTACCATAAAATATTATAGCAGTGTCGTCCGCATAGCACAGAAGGTCGGTATTTAGCGTTGTCGAGGCTATTATGTCATTAATATATATAAGAAATAGAGTTGGTCCCAGTATGCTTCCTTGTGGCACACCAAATGACACACTTTGTAGGTCACTCAAGTGGGTGCCCAACTTGGTGCACTGTTTCCGATTAGTCAAGTAACTATAAAACCAGTCATATGCAATGCCTCGAATACCAGTTGCTTCCATTTTTTTTAGAAGTATGCGGATGGATACGGTGTCAAAGGCCTTTGCTAAATCCAAGAAAACACCAATAGATTTAAGGCCACGATCTAGATGAGCTGATACAATATCTACTAATAGTTTAGTAGCATCTTCAGTGGATCTTCCCCTTCGAAATCCGTATTGTCTATCCATGAGCAGTCCATTTGACTCCAAATATTCGACCAGTCTATCATTGATAAGACGTTCCAATAATTTAGAAAAAACTCCAAGTAAAGAAATGGGTCGATAGTTTTCAGGAACATCTTTCTCGCCTGATTTGTAAATGGGTTTTACAAGGGCAGTCTTCCATTGAGTCTTCCATATATTATTTTTAATTATCCGATAAAGCGTCCCGTGACGTTATTTACTCGCAATTGAAACAAACCGACATGGTCCGATTTGACTTATTATTGTTTACCTATGCATAGCGTGGCGAGCGCTCAACAAAAATGTACCTACTTGACGCCGAATATTCTGCGCTTCGAATGACATTGCTGCCGAATATTCGGTATTCGTTAAAATCATTATTCGTGGCAACTCTATATAAGCTAAGCGGCTGACATTGCTGCCGAATATTCGGTATTCGTTAAAATCATTATTTGTGGCAACTCTATATAAGACCAACCAAGGGACTGTAGCCGGCGTATACTCACAAGGCGTCAGTATTAAAACCTCCGAAAGCCAATGCCACCACAAAACGATATTCCAACCCGAGTGTCTTAGAATAACTGAGGCAGCACTGGCAGTCAAAGCCCGAGAACTGTCTGATATGCATATTAGAATCATCTTAGACAGTGCATCTGTGCTACAAGCTCTGGATCGCTATGTATTTACTTAGTTGCTAGGGCTAGTACTGCCACAGGGCTCTTGAGGAGGTAACTCAGAACAGCAGCATAACCCTACATAAGTCGATGTCTCTTTGGCTAACGACGCCGCTGACGAATTGGCTAGGGCGGGTTCGGCAAGGGATCTTCATGGTCATCTGACTTGACTGCGCGCGTGGCTAAGAGAACGCACTCACTCCCTCTCCAAGTTACACGAGCAGGAAGAGCCCGGCTGCAGACAGTCAAACAAAACCATGCCAACCCTTGACAAGAAGTGGATCGGGCACGCACTGCGACTAAGCAGAAAAGACGTGCGGACCGTGACTGAAGTACTTGCAGGATATAACACACTAAACAAACACTTACACACCCTAGGCATCACCGACAGCCCCTTGTGCTGCGCGTGCATGGAGGTTGACGAAACGGTTACTCACGTGCTTCAGGAATGCACAGAACACCGACATTTGCAACAACACAATAGGATCCATAAAGTCGCTCCCAGAGGCGGTAGCTGACCTGGATAAGCTACTCACCTTTTTAACGGAATTAGGCTGGGAGATTTAGATGACCACTAGGTCCACGCACAATGGTCCTGCCATGCCGGGCCTTTATACCTAAGGGCGAACGTTGAGAAGTGTTGC
This sequence comes from Bedellia somnulentella, assembly GCA_963576735.1. Taxonomy (NCBI): domain Eukaryota; kingdom Metazoa; phylum Arthropoda; class Insecta; order Lepidoptera; family Bedelliidae; genus Bedellia; species Bedellia somnulentella. The sequence goes on from OY755183.1 coordinate 10,088,321, forward strand.
TGACTGTGCTATTTTAATTTTAGGAATCAGTCTTGCTGTGTAGTGCCGGCTTAGAATGTCACTACCCCTTTCTACCTATACGGGTGTCGTAAGAGGCGTCTAAGGGTACAGAGCTTTAGAGTGGTTTTAAGACGATTTTGTTGAAGACCCATCACCAGCGTTACTTTATTTCTATCAGTTTCCAAATGTGGCTGAGGAGTTTCTAGCTCTGGCTACCCCTTTTTGGGATTTCTAGCCGTAAGTATATGCATGAACCAGACGTTTCTAAACCCTTCCCATTAATGGGCCCGTTTTAGAGTAATGAATTCCTCGCTCCGTCGAGAACTCTGCAAGTGAATCTTTCAGGATACGATAAGCTTCAACAAACGTAGTTCCATTGTCGCTGTAAATTATTTTTGGAACGTCACGTCCATAGATAAATCGTAAAGCTATCTAAATAGGGCAGGAAAATTACCCATCCCAACATGCTCCTACCGAGTTTTAAATACAAATAGGTGTTTTATTAAATAAAAATGGTATGTTTAACTTATTTTTTGTAAAAAGACCAATGGCAGCCAGCTATTATTTTCATAAATCCCTAGAAGGGGTAGCCAGAGCTAAGGAATTAGAAATTCCTCAGCCAATTTTGGAAATGTGAGTGGTGAAAAGATGGTAAAAATAAAGGTTGTTGGTGATGGGTCTCGAACCACATCGCCCAAAAATCCCTTAAAAGCCCCAATACCGTTAGTCGCCTCTTACGTACACCCACCGGAAGAAATGGGGTAGTGCTATTCTAAGCCGACACTACACAGCAATTTGAAATGAACTCCTAGTATCATTCATTAAAAATATATCATAAATGAAGAGTGGTTATAAATAGATACGGTTAGTTCAGTCAAATTACAAATGTGGTGCTCAGCCACCTCAGCAGAGGAAATTTTAATTAGAAATAATTTCATCGTTCCAAATGCATGAGACTTACACAGGAATTAGGTATGACGTCTTCTTTGAGTGTCCTACTTCAGTTTCTAATTGGCCTTGCTTTTATAACATACCCTTTTTATATTATAAATCGATAAAGAACATCATACTTAAAAACTTTGCCCATGGAATGCCTATCTAAAATATTGTAGTTTTCAAAAAAATTATAATTCAAAATTGTCGTACCTAGTTCAAACTGAGAATGTATAGAACTAGATTCTTTGCTTCAGTGAAAATAAGAAATAAAAAAAAACATTTGATCTATGGTGTAAACAAAAACATAACCTCTTTCGGTATTTTCCAGTTCAATCGCTCGCTTACCGGTTTATTTTCATGATATTATTTTTCAACGACGATCAATACAACTGGAAACTACCGAAAGAAGTTATGTTTTTGTTTACAGAGCAAAAAGCATAGATCAAATGTTTTTTTTTATTTCTTATTTTCACTGAAGCAAAGATTCTCATTCTATACATTCTCAGTTTGAACTAGGTACGACAATTTTTAATTATTATATATCAGACAGTAACTGTGATTGTTGATTTAAACTATATTGAATTTGACTAAGGTAACGTGTATTAAATTATAATGAAAATTTGATTTATATATTTAGAGTTATTTTATTATATATATTTATTTAGAGTTATTTTATTTTTAAAAAAATATTGATCTATTACCTTATTATGATGATTATTATGATTTAATGATTATTAAACTACGTTTTTATTCCCACCGAGTAGCCATGGTACAGATTTTGGTGGTACTCGTTGGGAAGAAAACACAAAAATCTGGTGATTGTTGTCTATTTATTGATTAGTCATTGTTAGTAGGTATGTGTTGCATTTTAGTTTATTGTTTGCTCATAATTTATCTATTTATAAACTTATTATTTGAGGATATTTGCCATATATGTTCAGTAACATTATATGTTTGTCGTTATTGAAAGCATGAGAAAGGCCTTACCAAATTACCACAAGCGAGGCAAAATTGTTTTTGTGTCAACACCGATTGTGCGAACGAGAGACATATAGGGTGCCACGCGCGTTATCTGTCTATCTATAGGTAGTTAGTCTGAGAATGATACGTATTAAAATGACAGCTATTCATTGTGCCACGATTGTGCCGATTTGAAGCGCCCCCAATGCGGGGGAAAGGAACTAAATGCGACGTAAACCGTAAAATGGCCAGTGCTTTTTTTACCATAAAGCATAATATATCTTATGGTTAAGGGCTGTGAACATGCTGTGAAATTAAATTTTGATAAAATTTACCGATATAGGCTGTGCAGTGCTTATAGACAGATTGTTAAACAAAGATAACCTAGTAATTCACAGGCTTCTAACTAAAAATATTAGTTTGGAATTATGGCTGAAAAGTATTAATAAGTCTGGTTCACGTCCGAAAGGATAGCTACGTCCACACTGTGCCTTTTCATCTTCAACTTTCGTCTTCATCTTTCTATTCAACTTTCAATTGACGCTTACAATAAGTGAATGCGTTAATTGAAACCAACACCATACTTTATTCGTAGTTTGAGTTTCTGTTGGAAACATGTGCGACGACAATATTTTACTTGGGGGAATATATGCAGCTTACTTGGTCATAAGAAATTCCAGAAAAAAAAACCATCGTTCCTCTTTACTTTATTCGTGTAAAGTTTATTGTTAGGATCCCAAAGTTGTGGAAAGCTTCTGTAATCTTCAAAAAAACTTAATGTTAAATCTTTTTCTTCGTCCACCATCTTGTTGTTGAACGCTATGACGCACAGAAATCCACCCGACTCCGGATAACTTGCAACACAGCGCGCGCTCCGCTTTCAACTGTCATCGCGCATGCATTAAGGGCATGCCTCACGTGCGCTGTTGACTGCGCTATGACGCATGCCCTTATTGAACAAAAAAAGGCACAGTGTGGACGTAGCTATTTTGATTACATATGCTCAAAACACTTCTCTGACGACTGTTTTATTTACCATAATCATGTACTTTGAAAAAGTGATAAACTTTGTTTTTGTTTGTACTTAATATAATAAATAATAAAATAATGTTTATTTTCTATAAATACCTCACCTTATCTATTGTCTGTATTGTCACGGGCAAGTGAAACGCACAGCAGCTAATTACTTACTGAAGTTGAAGTTTCATTTTTATAAATAAACGTTCCCTATTTATTGTTGGATCTAGCTGATATATAGATGGTGTCATACACAAGTGGTGTGTAACACCACCCACATTCCCCGACTTCGGTTTATCCTACGGTTACTAAATCCTTGGTTAGTCATAGTATTAGCGATCAATTGAATTAGTTTTGACATTATCCATGATTTATGCATTAAGAGTTATATGAACCATTCCTTTAAGTAGAAGCTTTTATCGATATATTCTATGTTACTGTCCCATCCTTTCATTAGTTCCTTTCCCACCCACTGCTGCCGTAAGCGCCAAGATGGCGAAAATCAAATTGCCTCAATATGTCACGCACGGCCTTCACGGTCCAGAGTACTTATATAGTATAATGGGGGTCAGTGCATAGATACCTCGCAACTAGTTTGAATCCGGTTGGAAACGCGTTGCAGATCAATGCTTTGAAACCAGCGTGCAGGAAACTCGGATTTGGCGTCCTTTCTGTTCGACAAAATCGCTGACGACGAATGAGTGTGACTAGTTTAATCATATTTAGGTTGCAGCGTGTGTGGAAATTGTTTGAAACTGGTTTTAAACCTATAATATCAAAAGGGTTTCGTTGCAGTTGCGTTTTACCATATGTGCTGGGCCCACTGACCTCCATTATACTATATAAGTACGCTGGACTAATTATAGGCCGGGTGACAGTGAGGCGATTTGATTTTCGCCATTTTGGCGCTTACGGCAGCAGTGAAGGAACAAGGAACTAATAAAAGAGATGGGACAGGAAGATAAAATATATCGATAAAATGTTTCTGCTTAAAGGAAAGGCTAAGTTTTATCGAAACGAAACTTTACAGCACTATTGATTTATAATAGGCATGATGACAACAAGTAAATTTCATTGAAATAATTTGTGTGTATATTATTACAAAATTCCCTATTCTAAGAATCTGATTCTTTTCATGATTAAAAGCAAGATGAATATTATAATCGATAAAATAAAATCGCTAAATACGGCAGTCCGCCATGAAATGTTGAACGCCAATCAGAGCGCATGACGTCACGTCAGATTCTTTCTCTCTGTTTACATTAGAATTACTTAAGATAATACACACTCGTTCGCTTTTTTAAATTAATACGCCGTTATTAACTTCAATTTCTTTTGTGTAAATTGATTGCGCTATATTTAGTTATTTCCATAACATCCATAAGGATTTACAAAGTCTGCCAGCGCAAATTTACCAAGAATCGACTTGATAATGCTAGGAACGTTTCTGGCATCAAACAAAGATTTCTGTTCAGCAGAATTTAGAAATGTTAAAACTTCCATGTAAGTTTTGTTTATTATACAGTTAATTTATTAAAACCTATTCATTTTATTAAAACCATAAAAATAAATAGCTGTTGTACATATTTCAGTAATTTGAGGTTATACATACATACATACATATACTCACGGCTATAAATCCCTAGAAGGGGTAGCCAAAGCTAAGGAACTAGAAGTTCCTCAGCCACTTTTAGAATGTTAAGTGGGGAAAAGATGGCAAAATAAAGGTTGTTGGTGATGTGTCGTGTCGCTTAGCCCAAAATCCCTTAGAATCCCCAATACCGTTAGTCGCCTCTTACGTACACCCACCGGAAGAAATGGGGTAGTGTTATTCTAAGCCGCCACTAAACAGCAATTTGAGGTTATGTTTATGTTAAATATTTCTTTTTGCAATTAAATATTTACATATTTAGAATTTGGTAACTGAAAATGAAATAAAATACCTTATTAATAGCTCATACATACATTAAGGATTTGATAACAGTAAGTAACAGTGATTAAGAGAATCATAAACTCCAAAACGTTTGTATATCAATGTTTACTTTTTCCTATAAAATTATAATGAATTTAGCAACAAAATTCTACAAAATGAAAAGGAAATTCTGTCGTCAAAGTGATCTTCACAAAAATAAAGCTGTGTAAAGCCACTTCTTTCTTAATTTCTTATCGAAAGGAACGAAAATATATAACTTCTCATGAGTTTTTATGGACGTATGAGTACCCAGAGGGGTGGAACACCACCTATATGCTTTTGAAGTCATGTTTTAATGTAAAAATTAGTGAAATGTCTAAATTAAATATGAATTAGATAATGTTTACATATACCAAATGTTCCTTGTACTGTATAGTGACGTAAGCAAGCGACGCCATGACACTTTGATGCGTTTTGGTGCAAATTTTAAATTTATGAATCAAAAACTATTTTTTAAGTACTAAACCTATATATTTCGCAGAAAAATTATGTTTATTGTAATCAAAATTAATTTCCAAATATTATAGAATAGTTTCTCAAAATTTGTCATCATGCCTATTGTTTCTAAAAACCATAGATATATTATGCTTTATGGTAAAAAAAACACTGGCCATTTTGCAGTTTACGTCATATTTAGTTCCTCGTTCCTTCATTGGGGGCGCTTCAAATTGGCACAGTAAATAGCTGTCATTTTGATACGTATCATTAGTCCAGCGTACTTATATAGTATAATGGAGGTCAGTGGCTGGGCCCAAGAGTTCTAATACAAGGGCGGCACTAAAAATTTCGGGAATCAAGAAAGTGACACAGCATTACTATTTAAAAATGTATTTATCGCTTTTTGTAGTATTCTCCACAAAATTTGACAAATTCCATACGATGGAAGGAAACCAATCATGCAACCATTCCATTCGGTAGTTGGAGTGTCCAAAAGGGCCGATTTGCAGGCGTCCACAACTTCTTCCGGTGTAAAATTTCTCTGTTCACGCAATTCATTTTACGGAAAGCATAGAAATCATTAGGGCTTAGGTTGGAGCTGTACGGCGGATGGTCTATTATTTCTATGAGTTTTTGCTCAAAATTTTCTTTTTATCTGTGCGCAGTGTGAGACCTTGCATTGTCGTGATGGAGGATGATGCGGCGGCAGTTCAGAGCCCACCACTCTTCCGCGAAATACACAATCACATAAACGATGCTCTTTAATGATCATGGAGAGAGGTCCTTC
>OY755183.1:10094630-10171493 GCA_963576735.1 Bedellia somnulentella
CATCTGCATCTGCATCCGCATTAATCAATGCGAATGTTCATGCGGATGCGAATATTATACAAGTAACGACAGAAAGAAATTGGGCGGGGCCGGTGATTGACGCGTGCCGGTGCTAAACCATGCTTCAGAAAAAAACTGGCTATGATGTTGGATTCGTCGAGTGAAGACGAGAGTGAAAATGAGCCAGAAAATGCTTCCAGCATTGAAGCTCTACTGAAAAAGGAGTTACTTGCTTACAGAACTCAAAAGAGAATAAATGTGGATGAAAATCCTTTAAACTGGTGGAGAGTACTCGTACATCGAGAGGAATTTAAAGTATTATCGCCGATAGTACGAAGATTTTTATCTGCTCTACCGGGCAGTGTTCCTAGCGAACAACTTTTTAGTAGCGCGGGTTTAATTTACGAACCTCTGCGTAATAGACTCGCTTTAAATATAAAAATTTATAAACAATTTTAAAAAAATATTACTTCCTTCATTTTTTATTCAACATATTTTTTTATCTAATCATCTTTTTTATTTAACATATAAATAAGTAGTACTTATTTTTTTTTATTAAACTAAGTAGTTTGTGTTTCATTACAATAAAAATGTTAATAATTACGTTATCATTGCTTTAATTCTTCACTAATAGACTTTGTTTACATAATATCTTAAACATCCGCATCCGCATCCGCGGATGTGAGCCTGCAAAACTCCGCATCCGCATCCGCGGATGTGAAAAAATCGGCATCCGAAACATCCCTGCTCCGAATTTATGTAATAATCCCCGAGTAATAATCCCCACATGAGGAATTCATGTCAAAAAACATTAAATTAAGCAGTTAGAAGTTTTTGCAACGAAAAATTTAGTGACTAGGGGATTTTAAAAAAGATCTAGAGGCAAGAGTAAAAAACAAATCTGGCTTCATTGTACGGTACTGAAATATACTCGGCCCAGATAGTGATTTAGGGTAAGCTCTCTTTGTCTGAACGCTCTACCGAGCACTCCTTTTCTCGGCTGAGATAGAGCTTTTCTCATCCGTTAACTCGTATGGTGAACATAGGCTTTACGGGACATAGTAATGCTGAGGTCAGCGATACAAAGTTTTTAACAGTTGAGGGCTGGAGTTTACGAATGTGCTAACTATGTGATTAGCGCCTTTGTAATGTCCACCCTTCTTTGTTATCTTACAAGCATAGGAAGGAAATAAGATTAGCCGACAGACAGTGGATGAAGTGATTAATTGAAGGAGTTCTATCATTTGATAGTAAGTAATTCTTCAGCTAATCATTACCCAAACTTATGTTTCAATTCCTTGTGTCGTCTTGGTAGGACTCAATCTTTATGGGATGTTCGGAAAGATTTAATCTGTCCATAAATATTTCGTACCTCAGAGTTCGTAGGTAACCAATAGTGATAGGAACTCAATATATTACATTTATATATTCACACCAATAAACGTAAACTGACGCATTTCGCTTTTATAAAATTTGTTGATATTCTTTGGAGCGGAGGTCAACAAAAAGCGCCCAAGACTCGATCACTAATGATGATGGCGTTGGGCTATTCATCATATATGCTATACTTTGGCTGTTACCAAAAGACCAAGGAATTAATTTTAAAGCTATGAATACTGATACTTCACGCGGTTGTTATACAATATTTTCTACGAGATTTTTTTAATGCCTAATAGATTAGTTACCTAAAGCTGCAGCAATAGCGCCCACAGCCCTCCAGAGTCGATTACTCCTCGCAAACAGAGTTGCTCGGTGCGGATCCAGCGAGGTGAAAGGCAGTGACACTATGACCCGCTCTATTAACAAGGGTTCCCATTCTGCAAGCCGCTCGATCAACGCCTGGGATTGGTCCGGCGTCGGTGGCCTCTTATTGAAATCTTCGCGAACTATTGCATCAGCGATAGCTTCCACAAACGCTTTGTATGAGGAGCCGCGATCCCATAGTGTCGACCATAACTCGTCACTGTAATATGAAGTTGTACTGAAAATTAGAATCGGCAAAATTTCACAATAAAGTTATCGAGAGAAAACATCAGACAACAAGAGTATGGACTGAAATTAGCCTTTTGATAGAGGATGGCCAAAAATTATACTCAGTTATAGTTTCTACAAACTAGTTCTATTTGTGTGATGTATTATCAACCACATTGCCCAGTGATAATTAAAGAGAGGGGGGCCTCACATAAACCGACGCCACACTGCAATGTTTAGCAGAATAAGTTTCAATAAGTGATAGTAAAACCACAAATCACTTACATAAAATCATATTTAAGGCATAGCCTAACAAGCTCGTCGCACAGCCGTTTATCGTCCAACAGGTGCGGAGTACTAACGAAGGTATCAATAAACTCTAATGCGAGTGTTTTCGCATCTGTGGATTCATGCGCCGTGGCCAATAGTCTAAGCGCAGCGGCGGGACGAGCAGGGAGGAGTGAGCGAGCACGCGCTAGTGGGTCTCTCGCTCGCACTCGTGCTACCCCCCTCCGCCCCAGGAGAGCTAGCGCCCCCCCACTCGCGTCCGCGCCGCCTAGAGCGCTGCGCCCCGCGGCTGACATGGCGGCTGATACTCGCCCGTCTGTCCAGACACCCTGCGAAAATAAGACATTGTAGATGAGGGATGGTAAAGTGATTAAAATATTACACGATATGGTATATAACAAGGAGCACTCCCCACAGCAATAAGAATCACTTATATATGTATCGCAAAGTTGTACCAAAAAATCATTTTTAGTATGACAGGAATCAATTTTCGTAAGATAGTAATACATTTTATCTGATTCTTGGAGAGCTTTCCAACGGTTCCAGCATCACGCAAGGCCGACGAACACGCAAAGTCACGCAAGCAGATGGGGCTCTTTCCATGGTGCGTGACAGTCCAGTTAGATCTTTCAGTAGCTTCGTTTCAAAATGCAAAGAGTTTGAGGTTACCGACTCACGGTGGATACGATGACTACCACTTATTCGCTCAAAGACGTACTTAACAAAATCGAAATAATTAACATATTTTATTCTTTGTCTTTTTATGAAAGATTTATAAACAACAGTTTAACTTGAACAAAATTAATTTACCTTGAAAAAGGCGGATGCATATACGGGCTCTATTTTCGATAGATCCAACGGTTTTTCATAGTCTTCACCCCACATTCGAAGGTTTTCATTTACGTCCAAAATTGTAAGATTATCGCCGATCCATCCCAGCCAAAGCGTGTCGATTTTCAAGTCAAAACGTCTTAAAGGCCGTATATGAATGGATGTGCCATTGATTTCAACATTGAGCCATAGTAAAATTTTGGCACGGGCGCAAATTAGAACTGAATTGTCAGTTTGGGACCAAACCAGCACCGGCAGCGACGAGGCCGGGCCAGCCAGCCGCGCTCCGGACGCTCGGCCCCCGCCCACTATCACCACTCGAGTCAATGTTGCCAGAGCTAATATTCTAGCATCTCGGGCCGTCATCGCAACTACTTCTCCTCTTGCTCCGGAGAACAAACATGAGCTTCTTGCTGAGCGCACGCCGAGTGGTCTAGAAAACTTCATCAACCAAACTGATCCTCCAGTATCAAGTGCTAAGCCTGATGTACCAGCCCAAGATACACGCAATATACCCCAGGTTTCAGAACCAATGGTGACCCGCCGTAGTATTAATCCTCGTGTTGTCTCATACTGACAAACGAGGCCGCGAGCAAATCCAGCGAGAAGGCGGTCTCCATCGACATTGTACGATAGACATGATACTGCACCATGTTCGACGTTGCTGTCACAAACCCACCGTAGTACCTGGTCTTGGAATGTTAATATATTACCGTGTGCAGTACCAACTGATATTTTTCCTCCTTTAGAAATACTCAATGTGGTTGCGGAGCCTGCTGAGGATCTTTCCTGTAAGTTAAAAGAGGAAAGTGTGATCACCTATAAAATCATTTCAAATTAAATAAAACTAATGATTATACCCAAAATGCAAGGCAAGGAAGATAACACTCAGTATATTCAGTTCTTTTAGGAGGAATATTCTAGTTGTTTTACATAGGACTGCAAAACTTAAGTTTCATTCAACTCTTGTTAAGAAACTAGCTTATGGATTTGATCTGAGTGGGAAAAATTTATATGACAAATATTAATTGTTGTGTTTTAGTCTTTCGAATGTTTATAAATATATTATGACTAAACGGCATTATCTAATCATGAAGTTTGAAGTTTTTAGCTCTGCCACCGCTTTGGGCATAGAAGTTGTGATTGTTTAAGTTGAGTTAAGCTTAGAAAGTAAAAACAATTTACCTGTGCTTGCAATACTTGTTGGGAAATCCCTTGCAAAAATTCCATTTGTAATGCTGAGCATTGTGATGGTTCTTCAAGTGAATTAATTGATTCTTTGACTCTTAGTGATTTGTTTTCTTCTTCAAATGAAAGAGCCTCTTCTAAAGTGGGTGCTTCACTAGATGGTAATGCATATTCTGACTCATCCAACTATAACATAGCAAATCAACAATAAAAACATACATCCATACACTCGGCTTGATATCCCTAGAAGAGGTAGGCAAAGTAATTCCTCAGATACTATTGGAAGTTGAGTAAGGAAAAGTTTGTCAAATCAAAGGTTTTGTTGATTGGTCTCCAACTGAATAAACCAAAAATCCTTAAAAGGCCACAATACCTTTAGTGACCAACAGGAAGAAATGGGTTAGTGCAATACTAAGTCAACACTAGGCAACACTTATCTAATAGAAATTTTATACTTCTAAATATCCATTCAGGTGCATATGCTCAAATCCAACACACACACACGACTCATCACTCTTAATTAAAAAAATACATGTACTTATGCCATTAGTTGCAATTGGGGTAAGTTGAGAGTATTGATCGTCACCATGTGTCCCCTCTTTTGAGCCATATTTTATTAGAAGAAAACCATTTATTTATTTTTTAAATTTATGTTAGTCCTGAGTTATTTTAGAATGTTAAGTTGGTATAAGCCAAACTATCTTATCATAAGATTTTTTCATATTTTTATTGTGCAATTGATAATTGATATTCATCCTTAACCTTGGTTTCCGAGCTGTTGATGTCAAATTCAGCCACAAAAATACACAGTGACAAAATGAGAGTTACCAGAAATAACTATGTTGTAAATTCCAGCCTGTGGCAAACAGTTTTATTAAAATTTAGCTTTGTTTTAGCACAAACTTAATTAAAGTAAGGCGATTATAAATATATAAGTAAATAGAGTAACTGTATGTAACAACATACATAACATAACATAAACATTCACGCCAAATATCCCCGAAGGAGTTGGCAGAGATACTAATACTTCTGGACATCCCATGACTTTGTCACCTGGTGTTCAGAGTACCCACGTTTTGCTTGGAAAGTTTACTCACGTGATAGGGGGCAAGCCTATTGCCGTTTTTGATGAATACACTGTCACATGACTAAGTACAACTCAGCCATGTGGGTTTCTATTTAACAAATATATTAAATAGAGTGCTTCTATATCAATGGTATATGCTGAGGTGCTTTTTTGGGTATAGTTAGCATATCAAAATAAAGGTAAGGACAGTGAGGGAACAAATCATGAAGAAACATGGCTAAGTTGTACTAAGTAATACAAACATACATATACTCACGCCATTAGTTGCCATTCAGGTAGGCAGAGACTATCAATCATCACATTCTACAATCCTGTGAACCTATCTAAGTCATGTGACAGGGAATTCACACAAAAACTGTGATTGGCCTAACCACTATTAAGTCAGTGCTTTGACCAAGCAAAACTTGGATACTCTGAACACCAGGTGGCATTAATTCCAAATGATGTTTAGATGTATTAGTACTGCCACTCTTTTGGAGATATAGTGTGAATGTTTGAATTCAGTTCTTAGATAAAAATATAATTCGGTAATTATTGTGCTTTTATATTAACTATATTTAAAAAAGTGCCCTTTTGTTTTATTATTTAGGAATATTTTTTGACTCTAAATAAAATTTATCTCTTTTATCTATACTTATAATAAATCTGTAGAGAGGTCAATTCTGTACATGAAATATATTTTCAAAATAACCATCAGGTGGTGATTAGGGATCGATACTGATGCCAAAAATGCAATCAGTAAAATTTTTGTCTGTCTGTCTGTCTGTCTGTCTGTCGGTTTGTATGTTCCTTATGGAAACAAAAACTACTCGACGGATTTTAACGAAACTTGGTACAATTATTCTTCATACACCTGCGCAGGTTTTTGTATACTTTCCAGCAGAGTAGTAAAGGGGAATTTTGGGTAATTTTGGGAAAAAGGGAGAAGTTACTCCATTTTTTAAGCTTCCGTCGCGTGTGCAGCCTCAATGGTTAAACTTACATAGAAATCATGTATGACGGAAATAATCTTCACAAAATTATCTAAAAAAAAATCCGTAACAGTTTATGTCTATCTTTTACGGTTGACTCACAATAACACGTGTAATTCCTGATAGCTTAGCAGTTCGGATCATTCTGATTATATTTGTTTAGTCTTACGTTTGTAAACGTCTCACTCATCCCAAATTTAAAAAAGGTAACATTATTACCTATTCAATAAAAAAAGAATCATAGAAATCGGTAGACAAACACTGAAATTATACATAAAATAAGCCATCGCGCCCGTGATCAAAACCAAATCTTTACTAATTTACATATAACATACTAGATGGCGCGAGTAGTTGCATCCTGAATCACGTAATGATTTATTTTTTAGATTGTTATAAATACTTCATAGCGTTTTATTAAAAAATTTGCTATTAAACGGAAATACTGAACCGTTCATCAAAGCGCATTTAAAATCACCAAACTACACTGTTTAGGGAGTGCTATAAATTTAATAAATTGAAAACATTGTGCTGAATTTCACAATGCTTGAGCAGTGACTGAAGAAAGAAACCCCAGATATTTAAAGAAACAACGCTACCCGTGCGAATCCACTAGTTATAACTATATTTTTAAAAGAACTCACCTCTTCAATATCTAAATATTGTAGACTTTCAACTGATTCTAGGTCAGAATCAAGGAGAGATTGCAATGAAGGTGTTTTCAACATATTTTCCATATTTAATCTATTATTATTTGATTTTTTTATAATTAACCAATTTAACACAAGAACCTGAAATAATGATGATTTAATCAAAATCTGAAATAAAACACATTTTTATTCTTACTATTTCCTTGGCAAAACCCTGCAATTCAGAAATATATGAGAGACTATATATATAACCTGCTTAAGGCTTCTTTATTGATACATACATGAGACATAAAAAAGATAGCCAGAGCTTTAAAAGAAGCAATTCTTCAGCAGCTTGAAAGTTGATAAGAAAAGAAAGATTTTATAAAATATGTTTTTGGAGATGGCTCTCCAACTGTATCGCCCAAAAATCACTTAAAAAGCCCCTATATCCTTAGTGGCCTTTTACTAACACCCACAGGAGGTAATGTGATAGTGCTATTCTAAGCCGGCACTATCAATTACTTTCTATATTTTGCCATACTATGTTTACTGAATACTGGTCGGAGCCGGCCCATGTTCATAGGAATATAAGTAGTCAATTGTTCATTACGATTGGCAATTACCTTTCTTTGCTTCCCTCTTGTGCTTCTCAGTAAATACTAATTAGTAACAAGTCTCATTACACTAACCCAATGGTTCAATATGTCCTTTAAGGTAATAAACTTAGACACTACTTATTTCATATTTTCGCCCCTAATTAGTTTAAAAATCGTAAACAAAATTTAATGACGTCTTGTCTGTCTGTCTGCTTCATACAATGACAGTGACACAGTGACACTGACATATCTTTCTTTATTAATCTTAGAGTTGACGTGATATGCAGTGGTAAATATTTTAAGCGGGTTAACATTATCCAAGTAAACTGTAGGCGGCTTAGGGCCAGTTTTTTGATCCGGAGTTAAAAATACTAGGTTGGCATGGGACCGTCGGATGCCAATAAAAGGAGCAAAGCGAGTAAATGCCTGATTCTCAGATATTACTTATCGTTGAACGATTTATTCTACAAATATCTCAACACGCGTTGATATGCAATTTGTTATGATTCTTTGAATATACTTGTTGATTTACCTAAACGCGTGATTGATTCTACACAAAACTGCAATGTAGTTACAGTCCTTATTTTAGGGAAAACTTAAATTGTTTACAATTTACATTGAATAAAAAACATATCTTAATAGCTAAATACCTATTTTCTTTGAAAAAAAAAATAATAAATTTTTTTTGGGAAAAATGTTCTAGAACTCGAGTATTAGCGTTAAAAAGTTCGAAAAATTACCAACTGTCGGAGCGCAAACGGACGTGACTTTGGGACGATCGAATATGAAAAAACTAGATGAAAACCCAGCTTCGCTCGGGTGAAATCTGGCATATAATACACATCTAGGTACAAAATATAGGTAGATCGCCATGTAGTGTCGGTTTAGAATAGCATTACCCCGTTTCTACCGATGAGTGTACGTAAGAGGCGACTAACGGTATTGGGGCTTTCAAGAGCTTTTTGGGCGATGCGTTTAAAGACCCATTACCAACATCCTTGCCTTCACGTTACCAACAACCTTGCCTTCACGATCTTTCCCCACTCAATTTTCCAAAAGTGGCTGAGGAATTTCTAAATCCTTAGCTATGGCTACCCCTTCTAGGGATTTAAAGCAGTGGGTATAAGTAAGTAAGTAAGTAAGTATAGTAAGTATGTAGTCATCTGTTCTCAAGGAATATTAAAGGTATAGATTCGTCTAGATTCGTTCATTGATTTTATCTATTAATTATTATTATATTGTATATATTATATTATTATTATTATATATACTCTTTTCTTCAGTCAGCACAAACTGCCTAGGTAGACGGCAATAGTTTCTTACTGCGCACTGCCTAAGGGGGCCTATCGAACAATAAGGGGTATCCTAGCGTATGGCTAATACCGACATACATACTAAATTTGCAATCGTTACGAAGAGCCCTTCGCTGCATCCACTTGCCAGAATTGTGACAATATTTACCAAATGCAAGGCGAAACAACAAACAAATACACGATCAATGAAAGATTTTATGAAATACTTCGACTACTTCAATACGATTTTCGGCATAATGAGTACAATCAGAACAAATTTATACAAAAAGAGACGCAGAAACTGTCATTAGAATAGAATAGAAAACTCTTTATTGTACATCAAATATGGAAAAACAATTACAAATACACAGAATGAATTAACAAAAGTACAATTGGCGGTCTTATCACTAAAAGCGATCTCTTCCAGACAACCTTTGAATGGAGAGGTCAATAAATTAGAGTCATGTGAGATAGATGTACAACAACATGGTGAAACTGATAACTATGCGTTAATCTGCACAAACAATACATTAATCCAGTCATACTTAAATCTAGTTATAAAATAATAAACTACTGATAAATACTATAAACTATAACTACTAATACATTACTGACTGGAATAGATATAAGTCATGAATTCGAACAAACGTGTTCTAAGTTCCTGCTTGCGTTATTGCTAGGCTTATTGTAGTTTGGAAGTCTGCACTACAATTTGGTGATGCACTACAGCAGCGGATACAAAAGTGGCAAAAACAATATTCGCTGGGTGCGCGACGGCAGCGCCAAGTAGCGTTCACGTTTAAATTTAGTCTATGGTTTGACATGTAATTCATATCAAGGATACTCTACACTACGGATCGGCCCTAAACCGTCCCTAAACACTCTCAGAGCGTAGCAGGGGGCGTGGCCTATTGGCACTTAAAATGGCTGACCTAGGGTTGTATCATGCAAGAATCAGAATAGAAAAATATCGATAAATCTGCCAAGATGTTTTTGTTTATGTAGAAATAGTTTATTTCAACAGTGGGCAAATACTTTTAATTTAGATCTAGATATTTTAACACCAGTTTTAAACCTTCGTTTCGCCACCATGGATCACACATCACCATGGATTTAACTCATGAACATTTTCGAGCGATAATTTATTATGATTTTCGGTGTGGGGTAAGTTAAAAGCAGTGCATCGATCAGTGGTTCAGTGAAATTAATCATGGGTGTCATATGCTCAAGGACGACTTTAAATCGGTTGTCGTACACATTACATATACTTACTCACGGCTATAAATCCAAGGCTAAGGAATGACAAATTCCTCAGCCACCTTTGGGAAGTTGAGTGGGGAAAAGTTGGTAAAATAAAGGTGATGGGTGTTCAACCGCATCGCCCAAAATTCCTTTAAAATGCCGTTAAAAGTCCGTTAGTCGCCTCTTTCGTACACCCACCGGAAGAAATGGTGTAGTGCTATTCTAAGCCGACACTACACAGTTGTCGTACACGTACAACAAAATATTGTTGCTGTGCTTGACTTATATTGCAAGATCGTACATATAAATACTAAAAAAAACAACGTATTTAGATTAAAAATGTCACATTTATTCATTTTTAAATAACGTCAATTTGTAATAACGTAACGTAATAACCACGTACTGAATGAAACCTTTTCATTCGTGATTTTTATATGATAAACCATACCATTTTTTTAAAAATGCAATGCCAATTTTTATGCCGATGGTTGATGTTTTCAAAGCCAATACCATCAAGCCACTTTCTTCTCCGGGCTTCACTTGTAGGAAACCTGAAATTATTTAATTTTAGTAATCAATAACCACCTCAAAGTAACAAATGTGAAGAAAAGTGTAAACTATAAAATAATGTTACCTAAATTTTGGAAGGCATTTAGATTTTTAATAGGTTAACCAACCAACCAACTTAAACCGAATCTGATAGTACTTAAACATCAATAATACTAAATGATCAGTGTTTCACATCACTAGGTAAACAATGAGAGGAAATAATTTTGGAAGAAATCATAAAAACTAAGCCTTTTATGGCGAAAATATTACAATGATCATGAAGTTTCCTCTGATCACATCGAGGAAGCATGAAATACACCAAAAAAATACACTTGACCGAAGTGAAAAGAAAGAAAATAATTACTTACTTGTGAAAAAGTCAATTGAGGCTAATTTTCGCTATTACGGGCGCCACAATCTTTAACAGAGCAACAGGGCATTCTGCATTATATTACCCATGTAATTTTATGGTCCAAAAGTTGATTAATCAATGTCCAAAACACAATAAACACAATCAATACTTTTGTTTACAAAGCAAATTGACACATCAAATGGCGACTAAGATGACCGATCTGGGTACGCGCTATCGTCTAATCGTAACGTCTTGACGAAATTTTGCCATAAACAACAAGAAGTAAACATGTATTGTTCTCTTTTTCAAAAGATTAAACTCGAAAGGTTAGAAAGAGAAAACGGCATATGGAATATTTCTGTTGCGATATGATTATTATTTGCATAACGTTATTTAGATATAGTACCATAGGGCGCATCCGTAGTGTAGTAGAGTTAGAGTATCCTTGAATTCATATTTATTATTATCTTGTTCATTGGCCCTCGTATACAGTTTATACATTCTGCCAGCGTCAGAGTGAAATAGAAACAGCTTACTTTTTGAAATAAGTCCGATAAAAACGAAATTTAATTATTACTGTTTTTAAATATCTTAGAGTCAGAAAGAGATTAATAGATACAAATATATGTATATTTTAAGATGACATATAGAAATAAAAATAGATAATATTTTTTTAGGAATTTGATCTATGATATTATAATTTAATTCCATTAGAAGATATGAAATAACTTAAAGTTTTCACAAAGTCAGTATGAACAAGTGATAACGGTGATAACACATTTATCATGTTAGTAGGTTTAGGAATAGAAGAAGGGAGAATATCATAAAATGATGTCGTTAATTTTGAACAGTTAAAAAATAAATGATCCAAAGTTCCTTCCTCAAGTCCACATTCACATAACGAATTATCTTTAATTTTGATTTTAGCGAGAAAAACTGGAGAACAACAATGCCCGAGTCTCATTCTACATATGGTAGAGGTAGATGTCTTTGAGCATTGTTTATATTTAAAAAACCAAGGCTTAGAGGGAATTTCCGGTTGAATACCCGCGTAAAATTTTCCTTTAAACTGAATAGAATGTTTCCAATTTTCAGACCAAGAATTTTTAAGGAATACTGATGATTGGGCTACTAGGTCATGAGAATAAAGTTTATTGGTATCAATTCCTGAATCACAAGCAATCTTGGCTGCAGAATCGGCATGAGTGTTCCCTGAAATGCCACAATGGCTAGGAATCCAAGCTAAGACTATTTTAAGGTTATTAAGGAAACATCGATGTAAAGCAGTTTTCAAATCGAGGATTAATGGAAATTTGGTTTTGGCATGAAATTGATTTGATTGTAAAGCTTGTAGACAGCTTTTTGAGTCTGTAAAAATAACCGCTTTATTAATGGAATGGGATTCAATGAATTTGACGGCTTCTAAAATAGCAAGAGTTTCTCCAGTAAAAACTGAAGAATGGACAGGAGATTTCATGCTCAAAATTATTTTGCGAGAGGGAATCCAAACAGCGGATCCAACGCACTCTGAGTTCAAAAGTTTAGATGCATCAGTATAAATGACAAGCCAATCTTTCCAAAGAACATCAATTTTATATTTTAGTTCCGTACCAGGAGAGAGGGACTCTCTTTCTATACCTAAATTTAAAATGATTTCTGGGAGGTAAATTAAACAAGCAAATTGAGTAGAAAATATGGGATTCGATTGATATCTGACTAACGAAGAAAGGGAATGATTAAATTTATTTATACTTTGAAAAACACGTGGAAGGGACTTGTGAGACCAATAACGGCTGGTTCCCACTTTTAGTGAAAGAGATTGTAAAGATGGAAGTAAAGGATGAGACGAAGATTGCAAAAATTTTGTTATAAATCTATCAGATAAATACTGCCTTCGTAAATTGAGTGGGGGTTCGACACATTCTACTTGAAGGGCATTAATAGGCGAGGATTTCATAGCTCCTAAGATGATGCGGAGACACTTTGACTGAA
The DNA here is from genome assembly GCA_963576735.1 of Bedellia somnulentella. Lineage (NCBI taxonomy): Eukaryota > Metazoa > Arthropoda > Insecta > Lepidoptera > Bedelliidae > Bedellia > Bedellia somnulentella. Next base: position 10,107,619 of record OY755183.1, read on the forward strand.
TATTGTCTAATTTAACTAAATACAGCTTGCTACATGGTTCTAATAAAAAAGTACCATAATCTAAATGACTACGTATTAATGCATTATACAGAAGTTTTTGAGTAAATGGGTGGGATCCCCACCATACACCAGACAAGCATCGAAGAATATTAATATTCTTTTCACATTTATTAATAATATGTTGCATGTGAGGGATACCTGATAATTTTGAGTCAAGAATAACACCAAGAAATTTAACTTGGTCGTGAATGGGAAGAGGAATGTGGTCAGATACAATCGGAGTGGCCGGAATGTCCCGTTTTCTAGAAAAAACAACTACGCAGCATTTGGAAACAGAAAGACTGAGACCGTGATTAAATAACCATTCATTCAAATGATGTATTGCGGCATTTAAGCGAGATGTAGCAACATCAAAGTCGGACGAATCTATGTAGAGACATAAGTCATCAGCATATTGAAGTATTTTACAGAAAGGTTCAACAGACTGATGAAGATCATAGGAATATATATTAAATAGAATGGGACTTAAGACAGATCCTTGTGGAAGGCCTTTCCATATTAATCGGGATGAGAGGAACCCGTCATCTGATCTCACGGAAATAGACCTACATATGAGTAGGTTCGATATAATTGTAATTAGTTTAGGAGGGATATTTAATGACACTAACTTTTGTTGTAGAATTGCCAAAAGTACATTGTCGTATGCAGCAAAAATGTCTAGAAAAGCTCCGATAACAGATTTATTATCTGAAAAAGCGAGGCGAATATCCGTGATCAAAGTGCTTAAACTATCAATGGTGCCCACACCTTTCCGGAAGCCAAATTGTCTGTTTGATAAAATACCTCTACTTTCGATTATCCATTCTAATCGATTTTTTATAAGATGTTCCATAATTTTAGCAAGAGCTGATGATAAAGCGATTGGTCGATAAGATGTAGAATAATTACTCTGTTTTCCGGATTTTAAAATAGGGATAATAATTTGGGAGTGCCATGACTCTGGAGGTAACCCTGCATCGAATATTTTGTTCACAACGATAAGGAAGAAGTCGCGGAGAGCGGAACCACCTTTAGCAATAAATGAATAAGGAAAACCATCTATTCCAGGCGAGGAATCTCTCAAAGCATCTAAAACCATATTAAGCTCAGAAATTAAAAAAGGTCGATCAAATTCTGAAAGAGCTGATGAAACAATGACAATAGGAATACATTCTTCTCGAGTGGGAACAAAAGGAGGTGCTAATCTTTGAGAAAAATCTTGAATCCAAGTAGACCTATCATTAACTTTAATATTATTATCTATAAAAGACCCACGAAATCTTCTTATATTTTGCCAAATAAAACTAAAGAAGGATGGGTTTTGGGTGATAAACTTTCACAGTAAGCCAACCACTAATTCATATTTAAAAAGAGAATTAGGTTTTTGTTGTTGTTATGGAGACGTTAGGAAAATTTAAGATGTGAAGAAGAAGTTGTTGTACGATGTTATGGTTTTGATATAAATATACAGTGAATATTTTATAGTTGGACATTTTAGAAATACTGTGAAGTGAAATTTAATAAACAATATAAAAGATGACAATATATATATTAAAGAAAATAAGTTGAGAGTTTTATGATTGATTACCTCCTCCTGGATAGGGATGTGGATATTCCACTAATAGGTTATGGGCAAGCGTTCCCGGAGGGGGTAATGGCGTACGAGTGATAGTTGATGAATTATGAAGTTGATTATATAGTGATATAAAAAAATGGAGTATCGAAATCACGAAGAGAATACCACTGATGAGAAAACGCTGGTAAGCGAAAATGAGTACACTTTTTCGCGTAAGAAAATCAATATAATATTAAAATCAAAAGGCTTAATATCGGTTTTGGAAGAGAATGTTTTTACTAATGAAAAGGAAAGGAAAAATTACAAAATTAATGATGCAAAAGCGCAATGTATAATTTTAGATAATATTTACAAAAAATATACGAGCTATATTATTGACTGTGAATCATCACGTGCTATGCTTATGAAATTAGACCATATAATACTTGGAAACAAAGAAACGCAATTGAATAATTATTTACAAGAGTTTTACACTTTCAAATTTGAAAATCAAAATATAATTGAAGAAATAAGCCGTTTAGAAAATATTGTGTCAAGAATAAAATCTCTAAATTTCGAACTGAAAGATGTGCAAATTATTTCAAAAATACTTTGTTGCTTGCCGGAAAATATGAATGCTTTGAGAACTTCATGGGAAGCTACGCCATTTACAGACAAAACTTTGACAAATTTGATATCGAGAATAAATTTAGAATTAAAAATGAGAAAAACAGAGTTGAACATAGAACTAAAAACTGAAAATGTATTCATGACAAGAAAATGTTACAAATGCAGCAAAATTGGCCACATAGCAAGATATTGCAAACTATCGTCAAACAATATCACCTGTAATAAATGTGAAAAAGTCGGTCACAGGAATACAGACTGCAATATTAGGAACAATTGCAAATATTGTAATACAGACTCCCATTTTAGTAAATTTTGTTTAAGTAAGAAAAATTCGGTAAGCTCTGTAATAAATTCATTTAATAATAGTAATGAGCAGGAAGAACAAATTGAATTGTTATTGATTCTGGGGCAACCTGTCATTCTGTAAACATCAACCATTTATTTGAACAGAAGAAAAAATGTTCATATAAAATAATGACTGCTGATGGAAACTATCATATGATAGACACAATAAGCGATATAAAATTTAAATCTCCAAATATAGATCTTAAAAATGTGTTGTATGTTCCCAGGTTACAAAAGAACCTATTTTCGGTATCAAGACTAGCAGAAAATAATTATAAAATTGTGTTTTTCAGAAAGGAATGTAGAATTTATGATGGAAATGATATGAAGCTGCTACTGGTCGGAGAGCTCCGTAATGATGGCCTGTATTACATCCAGATGAAAGCTGTCAGGTATGGAGAAAAGATGAGTTCAGTCCATACTCCCCTTGCTTTTAATTTGGAAAAACAAAACTTTTGGCATCGTGCTTTGGCACATACACCTTTAAATAAAACAAAAAATATTGTAAGTGGCATAAATTTAGATAAAATTAATGAGGTGATAACCTGCAGGGTCTGCACACAATCAAAGTTTTGTAGGCTTCCATTTCGTACCGAAAGACGTCGTGCAAACAAACCTTTAGAAATTATTCATAGTGATATATGTGGACCAATTGGTACTGAAACATATGACGGTTTCAAATATTTTATGACGTTCTTAGATGACTATACACATTTTGTTAAAATATTTTTATTGAAATCAAAGTCTGAGGCATATAGTAAAATCGTTAGTTATATTAATAATGCGGAAAATCATTTTAATGAAAAAGTTAAAACTATTAGATGTGATAATGGTGGGGAGTACACAAGTACTCAATTCAAAAAGTTGTGTGATAATAAAGGGATAACAATAGATTATACTATACCATATACGTCCCAACACAATGGTAAGGCTGAACGACTTAACAGAACCATTATGGATAGAACTCGTGCATTACTGTTTGAATTTAAGTTGCCTAAAGTTCTTTGGGGTGAAGCAGTTCTAACAGCCGCTTATTTGACGAATAGGTGCGCTAACACTATTAATGAGAAAACACCAGCTGAAATGTGGTTTAATAGAATACCAAATATGAAACATATCAATATTTTCGGTTCATTGGCTTATTATAAAATTAATACGAAATTAAGCAAATTGGATAATAGATGTAATAGAGGTTTATTAGTTGGTTTCACTAATAATGGTTATAAGATTTGGGATGCAATGAACAATAAAATTATTTATTCACGTGATGTAAAATTCTATAATAATTATGATGATGTAAATAAGTACTTGAATGAATGTCGCTTACCAAGCTTTAGTAGAACAGTGTTTTCTAAATTGTTTGAAGATGATGAGATACATAGAGAAGATATAGTTACTGGAGAAGGAGATTGTAACTTTGAGAGGGGAAATAGAGAAAGTAGGAGTGATGTTGAAACTAGTGAAAATATAGTTACTGGCCAAGAAGATTGTAACATTGAGAGGGGAAGTAGAGAAAGGAGTAATGATGCTGTTAGGACAAGTGAGAATGAGTCTAGTGGAATAAGGCTCAGTCGAGCGAAAAGCCGTACTTTGAAAGATGTTTGTCAAGAGAGATGTACTATGAGAGATGAGTTGACGAGTAGGAATTGTGAAAATGAACTGAATGATGATGAAGGAAATGTTTTATTAGATGAAGATAGAGAGGATATTTTTGAAGATAGTATGGGAGAAGATTTTTTTAATAATGGAAGTATTGAAGTTTCGGAGGGAAGAAGAAATGAAGTATTGAGAGGGGAAGAGGTACGAGGTGCTGATGGAGCTTCAGAGGGGATACAAGAGGTTAATAATGAGGAAGTAAGTACTGTAGAAGATTTGTTTGAGGATGCTATTGAGAATGTTGGAAATGTGGAAAGAAGAATTTTACCAATGAGAAACAGAAGGCTGCCAGAAAGATTAAAGGATTATGATCTGGAGACTTCATTTTTGACATATAGTGAAGCGTTGAGGAGTAATGAAAAAGAGTTATGGTTGAATGCCATTAAGAGTGAGAAGGATTCTTTAGAAAAGAATAAAACGTGGGAAATTGTGAATAGGGCAGAAGTAAAGAATAGGAGATTAATATCTAGTAAATGGATATTTACAATAAAACCAGGGAATATTTATAAAGCTAGATTAGTTGCAAGAGGTTTTTTACAGCAATATAATGTTGATTATAAAGAAACTTACAGTCCGGTTGTGGACACGACGAGTGTCAGATTATTGTTGTCTTTAGCGGCACAAAGAAGTTATAAAATAAAACAGTTTGATGTAAAAACAGCTTTTCTTTATGGTAACTTAAATGAAGAAATTTTTATGGAAGTACCTTTAGGATTTGATGTAGGGAAAGATAAGGTGTTGAAGCTAAAGAAAAGTTTATATGGGCTAAAACAAGCTCCACTTATGTGGAATATTAAGTTGACATCAGTTTTGAAAAATTTAGGTTTGAGTCAACTGAAACAAGATCCATGTTTATTTGTGAGTGAAAATAAAGATATATTTTTAGCAATATATGTAGATGATGGGTTAGTGATAGGACCGTGTGAGATTCAGTTAAAGAATATTATGGAGAAATTGGAAAAAGAATTTGAAATAAAGAAATTTGATAAGATCAGTAAATTTATAGGAATAGATGTTGAAAAGGCTGTAGGTAGTATTAAGATCTTTCAAAAATCTTATATTGATCAGTTATTGGAGAGGTTTAATTATAAAGATTTAAAAGGTATGCCTTTTCCGAATATTTTAGTTGATACACATCAAGAGGGGAAAGTTAATAGTGATGATGTGCATCATTATCAGTGGTCGGAGTAGGTATATTGAATTAAGGTCACTGACATCAAACGTATATGTTAATATGGATACGCCTCCGAGTTTCCGGATTATTATGATCAAAATACCAAAACATCGAAATTATTACAATAATCAGAAACTTTATTTCAAATTCCCTCCATTGACATCTACAGATGTTGAACGATCATTTTCCACTTACAAATGGATTTAGATGTTAAAAGAAATAGTTGAAAATTAGAAAATATTGAAAAAAATATAGTTATTTATTTTAATTGTATAGAGACAGAAAATCAAAATGTAGAAATTGTAACCGATGAGGATTAAAAATAATCATTTTTTATAAAACTGTAATAATGATTATTTGTATTAACAATAAACAATTTTGTTTGCTTACATATGGTTTTTTATTTTATTACTCTATTTACCAATTTTTTGGTAACTCCGGTACATTCCGGAAGAAATGCATGTCCATGTTATGATATCATGACGCAAGTATCTAAAATCAATATACCTACTCCGACCACTGATCATTATAGACAATTAATTGGTTCACTGTTGTATTTGGTGAATAAAACAAGATTAGATTTGTCATTTCATGTAGGATATTGTAGTAGACATCAGGAGTGTCCGAATTTAAATGATTTTGCAAATATTAAGAGCATTTTTAGATACATTAAGAGTTCAATTAGTTCTGGTATTAAGTATGTTCGAGGGAATGATACAACTTTAAGAGCCTATTGTGATGCAGACTTTGCAGGTGATCCAGATACTAGAAAGAGTACGACTGGCTTTATTGTTATTATTATTATTAAACGGTTTTATTTAGCTCACCCCGTTTGGTTGTTTATTCTTGGGTCAAATTTAGTAATTAAAATTTCACCCTCTTCCTATCAACCGATTAATCTGAAATTTTGTATACGCTTTGGATTTTGGTGACAATACAATTATATTTATTCATTATCATTATAAATTCAAGATGGCCGCCGCTACAAAATGGCGGATAATTTAGGTTTTATTTATCCCATCAATATGGGTATCAAATGAAAGAGCTCAACAAGCAGAATACAATATACTATAAAAAAAATGAAATCCAAGATGGCGGCCGCTACAAAATGGCGGATTACGTAGGTTTTATCAATCCCATCAATATGGGTATCAAATGAATGTGCTCAACCAGTAGAATACAATGTACTATATAAAATTAAAATCCAAGATGGCGGCCTCTACAAAATGGCGGACAACTTAGGTTTTATATCAATCCCATCAACATGGGTATCAAATGAAAGTTCTCAACAAGTAGAATACAATTTACTATGCAAAATTAAAATCTAAGATGGTCGCCATACAGTGCACTACACCAAATCAATATTTTAGATGGGCGCAGCCACTAAATGGCATATAATAATAAGATTTAAATTTAGAAATAGAATCTGTTATTTATTAAGGTATCTGATTAATCCAGCCTGAATCCACCACCCAAGTCAAGATTTTGTATCGTGTTGAGGACTGTGCGGCGTTAGGGTGGCTAAAAATTATACGTCGTTAGCGGTACACCACCGTATACTTAGTTGCGAAACTGTTTGAAGAAGGTCAAGCCTACGTGGCTCTTAGTAGAGTCAGATCTTTGCAGGGACTACGTATAGAGGAGTTGGACTGCAATAAACTAACGGGCAAGAAACCTTGCAATAATGAAGCACTATATGAATTAAACAGAATGCGAAATAAAAACTAAAAACTAGAAAATAAAAATAGGTAAAAAAACTTTTTAAGTTAAACGGTTTTATTATTAACATACAGAGCAATGTTTAAGATAAATGTACTAAAAACCAAAAAATAATAATAAAATAGATACAGTCGTGGGAATTATATACATATGCATAGACTAGACTAAAATAAAACCGTGGGGCACGTCAATTTTGTCTACAAATTATCGACTTGATGTGCGATAGAAGAAACGTTTAATTCGTCGTTGGGCAGTTGACCCGCAGACGGTGAGAAATTACTTACTATTTTCTTGCTCATGGAAATTCCATTAGTCATACACTCCATGTAAATAAAAGAGATATTTCAACTAGTTTATCGTTGGAAATTTACACTGCTGGCTGGCGATGAATCGGTTCACTGCTCGCACTTTGTCTTTAATCGACAAAACATATCATAAAAGTACTACTCGCTCAACACTATGAAACCCTAAAACTCGCTTATAATCGAGCTTGCTAGCTTGTTTCCACATTCTGCCCTATTTATCACATGTCCATCGTTGTCGGTTGAACAACTGCCCAATTATAGTGTAACATTACAAAACAAACATTTTAATCAACGATTGTAGACAATTGACGTGCCCCACGGTTTTATTTTAGTCTAGTCTATGCATATGTATATAATTCCCACGACTGTATCTATTTTATTATTATTTTTTGGTTTTTAGTACATTTATCTTAAACATTGCTCTGTATGTTAATAATAAAACCGTTTAATGTAAAAATTTTTTTACCTATTTTTATTTTCTATGCTGGTGGACCTATTCATTGGTGCTCACACAAGCAATCAGTTACGGCTCTCTCCAGTACAGAGGCTGAATATATTTCTGCTGCAGAGTGTATAAAAGATTTATTGTATATTCAGAGTTTGTATAACGAAATTACAGGAGTATTACCTAAAACTGAACTGTATGTTGACAATCAATCTGCAATTGTTTTGATTAAGAATGGAATCCTGAATAGAAGAAGTAAACATATAGATGTTAAATATCATTTTATTAAAGAGAAAATTGTGCAGAATAAGATTGAGGTTTACTATTGTCCAACCAATGAAAATATCGCTGATATATTAACAAAAGGACTAGACAGAACTAAGTTCTTGCGTTTAAAGCGGCCAGTACACAATGGCGGACGATGGGCCACGCTTCGCAATTGGCGATTGTTGGCCACGATCAATTGGTGTTCACACAATGGCCCATTGCTCATTACTGCCTGGCAATCCACTTGCGACGGACGTCGAAGTAATTATGGTTGCAGCTATTTATTTATTATTATGTATGTAATTTATTTAATTTATGGCGCTATTTATGTTATTTTTACGTCATATAGTGATTATCAATACATTTTGCAATAAAATATTCCAAAGAAAGTATAAGTATCTATGAGCGGTCGGTGACGAACTAAACAATGGCCCATTGTGGAAACACCACCGGCCATGCTACGCCACGATTCCTTTGAAGTGTGCCCGAAAAACCGACAACTTCGCCATTGCGCGCCATTGCGCGCCACGATCGGCAATTGTCCGCCATCATGCACCATTGCCCCCTGTACACAGTGGCGATGGCGAGCAGTGGGCCATCGTCCGCCATTGTGTACTGGCCGCTTAAAAGATAGGATTGTGAGTGATCAGTGAAGTGTCTGTGAACTCTGTTATAGAATAAGTGGATTTAAGGTGGTTTAGGCAATTAATTTGAAATTTAGTTTTAATCGTTATTATGATAGTAAGTTAGTCATTCGAATTATTTTTATTGTTGTTGGGTGGGAAGTTCATTAAATATGGGTTTTAATATGATTTTAGAGAAGTTGAGTCTAATTTAAACTTAGAGGGGATGTTGATGATATTCTATAGAGTGAGAAGTTTAAATTTAGTCTATGGTTTGACATGTAATTCATATTTAAAAAGAGAATTAGGTTTTTGTTGTTGTTATGGAGACGTTAGGAAAATTTAAGATGTGAAGAAGAAGTTGTTGTAGAGGGCCAATGAACAAGATAATAATAATAAGTTGTTGTACGATGTTATGGTTTTGATATAAATATACAGTGAATATTTTATAGTTGGACATTTTAGAGATACTGTGAAGTGAAATTTAATAAACAATATAAAAGATGACAATATATATATTAAAGAAAATAAGTTGAGAGTTTTATGATTGATTACCTCCTCCTGGATAGGGATGTGGATATTCCACTAACAGAAATGTCAAATGGGCGGCTGTAAACAAACAAATAATTTCAAGAAAGTATCGTAATTTATATATATTCTATTTGATCATGTAAATCTATAGCGTCGATAATAATGCTGATGTTTTGTATTACCCGTCTAGAGTGACAATAAATAAATTACAGATAGTATACACGGACTTTCTCATCGCTGACTTCACGAGAAGTACAGAAATAAATAAATGTAATCGAATAATACATTTTATAAATATTGCTGATGATATTTTATGACTGTATTGTTGTAAGTAATGAACTCTTTTTATGTATTTTCAGTTAAATATGGCCAAATTAATTAAAGGAAGAAAATTAGTTTTAGCTCAACATGTGCAAGATGTGAAAGAAATTAAATCTGAAAATAATAATAAACAGATTCTGCCAAAGCGTTCTTTTACTGGTAAAAACATAACAAATCTATAAAAATTAGTAAGTTAGGTGAATACTGTTGTTGATTATCTGTTAAAGTATATTGTTCTGTTTTATTATTGTGTTATTAAATAAAAGTAAATTGTGTTATATTTTGTTTTATTGAGTTCTGCAAATTTACTAATACACAACAAATATGCAAAATTTCATCTGTATGGCAAACAATGGGTATGGGTTAATAAAGTCTCAGCCGTTGCATTATCGACATGAATCCTAACCCAAGTGAAGTGATACCGATGTAAGTAGCATCTGTCTCATCTCTTGAAAATTCCATTTTATCACTTCGAAAAGGTGGCATAACAATTCCTATTTCTTTTCTACTTTCATTTAAATTTTCTTTATTTGTGGAAGTCCTTTGTCAGCCAAAACAATGTCTCCATTTTCTAAATACCTAATCAACTAATCCTGATTCAACTGTTATTTGAGCATAGCTTTTCCTTCCACCGGCCACTTTTGATATAAAGGAAATGAAGCCTCCGGGTGTAATACCTATGAGCACCGTTGCAGTAAATCCTTTCTTGTAGCACCACACACGATAATCAACTGTAGATCGTATTTTTACTTAAAATTCTGTACCATCAATAATGGCTCTAGTGTTACTGTAATTTGGATGAAAGCAAGCCGGCATTTGCAACTTCAATTTGAACTTCAGAATCACATATATCTTTGCCACTATGTGCATAAATATTGCAGATGAATGTTTTTCCTTCATTTTCGACACGCGAAAATATATTAACATGGCATTATTTGTAAATTTTAGTACTATGAATATTTTCCATCATTTCAATTCGTAGACAGAGAATTACAATAGACATCTGCATATATTTTGTTTCACTCGCACTAGACGTAGAAAATAAATATTAAAAATAGTAAGTGAGACATGACCATATAATTTGCTGTCCCTTACTGCTGGCCAAGCCGGCAAAGTACTTTGCTAAACAAACCGTTTGACATTTTCAAAATAAATAAACCGTTTTTGAATTAAAAAGTAGAAAAATTAAGAATTTCGTTGATTTTTTAGTTAATTATTTATGTGAGATTGGTTCTGGCAATAAATAGAAATATAATTTAACATTACAAATAATTAAACATTCAATAAAATGGTCAGGTGCAGTGTTATATCGTGTAAAAGTAATAGCGAAACTAAGCAACCAGATTTGTCTTTCCACTCGTAAGTACCATTTAGTTTTAGAATAATAACAGTGTAAGATTATTATATTTTCTATTTATGTCACATAGTCACATACATATCTAATTTATGCAGAAAAATAAACTGCAATGCAAATGCATGAAAATTATATTTAAAATTTGATAACCTAAAATCTCTATCATTGTAATGTTGCCAGCACAAGTATTTTATTTACGCTAAAACCCTGGATAAAATAAAAATATGTATTTCAATATACTAATATAAGTTATATAAAGGATGTTAATTATATCGTTCTTAAAAAGGAGTCCATGGCATGTACTATTTTTCTTGTTAATGTGGGTATATGAAGAGTAGATGTTTTTACAGTGTTCCAAATGAAGATAATATTATCTTAAGAGAATGGATTCTATCAACTGGAAAAATTAACTGGACTCCTACAAAATACTCCTACAAAATACTCAAAAATTTGTAGTCTTCATTTTGAAAAAAGTATTTATTTAAGAAAAAGAAATTAACTTTATTATTACCTGGTGCTGTTCCAACCTTAGTAAGTTAAAAAATATCATCTCATACTCATACTTGACCATATTATTAAGTATTTAATCCACGTCCCCAAGTCCTGTACAATAATTATATTTTGATTTCAGATTAATGAATCTAATGATAACATTGATACAATGAAAAATTTTCAGCCTACTGCATATTTACCATGCACCCACACACACTTGTAATAATGTACTAATGTAATAATGTTAAAGAATTAAACCTTTTCAGTAATACATTCGATTGTTTTATTTATTTCGCAAATACATATAGTACTATGTATCTAATTAAACGATCTGCATTCCCTTCGGAGGGTTGACCTTATTTTGATGGATAGTAAATATTTTTTGCTCTAATTTGATATAGTTTTCGGATGTGTGTGATCTATGCGCGGAACTCATCAGCCCCCGATGACGACGAGCATGCAGATCGTTTGGATACACGGCTCATAGGTTTACTTCTATATGTTTTGGACTTACTTTGACTAATAACCAATAAAAATCTACTATAATGATAATAATTATCAAATAATTGATTGGAAAATTTCGAAGATAAAGTTCAAAAAAAAATTGTAAAATTACCCACAATACGGGGAAAACTATTTTGAGTAACAACACTATTTTGAATTACCCATCTCACTTGCCGACACGCTTCCCCTGGGTCTATTGTAATTCTCTGTCTACGTTTCAATTACACTTGATTAGCCGCCGAATGTTCCTTTTTTTGCCACAGTGCGCGCTGTGATCGATTCGAGTTCCCCCACCCCCTACTTTGCACCCAAGGAATTATCGAGAAACGTCAACGACTGAAGTATATATACTTATATTATAGTATCTAACGTCGTTTGCAATAGAAAGAATCCAACAATCATGTAAACAAACCTAATTGTCACGATTACTCCGTAATCACATACATTCGACGATCAATTATGAACATAGTCTGATTTCAACGAACGCACCATTGTTTTCACATTATCTTCAACACGATTTAACATGTATTTATAAGTTAAATTTGTTAAAATATTTGCAACGTAAAAATTTCGAAGTATTTGACAAGCTGTCATCTTAGTTTTTTACTCATCGAACTCTATAAGTCATTGAAAAGTTAGTGTTGTTAGTAATCTGAAGTTATCTTTTATTTTTAATTTAATATTATTTGAATACAATAATTTTTTTGAATCTGAAAAATGAAATGGTATTCTAAGCCATAAAAATAATGGTTAGTTTTTAAAAATTGACAGGTGGCCATTTTGTTAGAATTGTCATTCACAGTTCTGTGGGTTCGCTGTGCATTAGTGTTTTCTGTTTCCGATTTCTACGACTTTGCATTCTCATTTTGGACTTTTGTTTTGCTTTAAGATTTGGCTAGACATTTTAGACACGGCAAGCGATGACACAGTGGTTCCATTTATAATTACGGTCACCGGCGACACTTCTGATAGTGATGATGACGAAGACGAAGATTTAAATTTGTTTAATAAAAATAAAAAGCGACATGATAGTCCAGTGGGTAGAACACCCGCCCGAAAAACAGAAGGGCGTGAGTTCCAATCCTGGGACGGGCCTACACCAATTTGTCTTTTCTAAAGTCATATGTGTGGTTAATTTATCATGGTTGCTAACGGTGAGGGAAAACATCGTGAGGAAACCCACATGGCTGAGTTGTACTTAGTCATGTGACAGTGTATTCGTACAAAACGGTGATAGGCCTGCCCCCTATCACGTGAGTACACTGTCTAAGCAAAACGTGGGTACCTTCTCTGGAAACTAGATGGCGCTTGCCATGTGAGTTCAGGAGTATTGGTACCTCTGCCAACCCCTTCGGGGATAAACGGCGTGAACGTTTATGTTATGTTATGTTATGTTAATAAAAACATTTTTTATATATAATCAGTTTTATTTTATATGTTAATCTATTTAGTCAGTTTAATTTTAGTAACTATCCAACTACGGTCCATAGTCTATGACTTAAAATTAAAATAAAAAGAAAAATAAATTTAATTAAAATTAAATTAGAACACTATGACATCACTATGGGCATAAACAATACGCTGTCAATGTCAGTCCGCCATATTTGTTTACATGATTGTTGGATTCTATTGCAAACGATTTTATAATAATAATTTCGTTAAGGAGTATGGTAGACTCAATCGAAACCTCCTTGTCGTTTGCGAAACGATTGAAAAACATTATGAAACGGAACGTTTGTGTCATCGGGTGACAGTCAATATGGCGACTAAGATTTGTTTGTCAGCAATCAGCACCATTAAAATTTAGCAAAATACTCGACAATCCGAATTTTGCGGATAGATGTTGTCGACTCAAAATCATTATATTTTTATGTATTATTATTCAGGTAAGGTTTCGATCGAGTCTACCGTACCCCGTGACGAAATTATTAATATAGATCTTAGATAAAAATAAAAGAAGATGCGGCGTGAGCGTACAAATTGTCAACTAAATATGGGCCTTATCGGTTTATCACCACACTGCACTACATCCATACGAACTGATACGAACACACACGACATGACGCAAAGATAAAGATAGAGCGATGGGCTCGTATAGTCTATCTCTGTCACTTAAACATGTCAGATTTCAAGGATAAAATGGCCGAAATTAATAATATTTTGCTTGTAAATATATTTTTGGTGTATTTACGCATGAAACGTGATTCCCTGTGATTTGTTTTTACGCCTTGAATGATTTGTGCACTGAATAAAGGCACAGCCAGGCATTTTAAGCGCGAATTGTATGAAAATTTTAATTTCGATGTCAAAGATTATGTCAGCTCGTCGACTTGAAGTATCGTAGCGGACTAACTAAACTCGACTGAAGCAAACCAAGTACATTGTACTCAGTTTAGTAGGACCGCGCGCGGGCAGAGGTTGCCGCATCTTCTTCTTATTGTTTTTATCTAAGATATAGATTATATTTTCACGCGCTGGCATTGTTTACGTAATTTTTCCATATACTAACATTATATTTTTTTAATGGTGATAATTCCTCCGATTTTTATCAAAATTGACATAAACCATCTAGACATAGTCCTTGACAACCATGCAAAATTTCAGGGTTCTGAGTTGAGCCGTTTGGGAGGAGTACGATCACAACGAAATGCAAAAGTCGGGGGTAAATGGAGCTTCGCTCCAATAACCATTTGTTACATTGACTATAGTTAAATGACTAAACAGTAGTTAAATCGTAAATCCATTTTTGATGTCTTTTTAACTAAAGTCAAACTTAACAATTGGTCAATTTGTTGCCAGTGCAATGAACAATGACCAGTGATGTATAAGATATCCTATACAAAGTATCTGAAATGCAAGATGTAAGATACTTTAAAGAAAAGTATTTCAGATACAGATAAAAGTAGGTTTCTAAAAAGGTATTTGGAATACAGGATACAAAATACATATCTTTCAAATACTTTTTAAAAATAAAATAATTTTGTAAGGAAACTACATTTGATTAAACCACCACCTAATTATTATACTTTAATAAGAATGAATGAGGCAGAAAAAAATACATTAAACAATGATGCAAAAAATGATAAAGTTTGGAGATAGATTTTGAACTACTAACTGTTTTAATTCCGGCGCGTTCTTTTGCTTCAAAGTGTGCCATGTGGCTGAAGCCCCCTTCAGGGACGCTCGCTCAAGATCAAACCATTTCTTCGCTAAGTCAAAAACTGTTTTGTTGCTGCCAACGATGGTTTTTTTTTTAACGAAGTTTAATAACGCGGTTTTTGTACTTTGTATTAGTTATATGACATTCTTATTTTTAAAGATATTCCTTATACAATACTTAACAATATAACGAAACTAATCTTAGTGTGAACTTGAAAGTGGTTTTTTTATTCAATGTTACAACCATACACACGCTGAACGGAAATGCAAAATTTACATTTTGCGAAGTTTAACTTAAATAAAATTGTATTTGGTCATCCAATCAATAAACTGTCTTTATTGCTTCTTGGTTATCTAATTGGGGATTTGGAGTACAATATTTCATCACGAAATAAGTTTTTTTAGTATAGAGTATTTTAAACGGACGTCGATTCGGACCCTTCCAAATATTCACCCTAACATTACACAAATGAAAATTAATGTTAGAGGTACAACAAATGTGAATGGTCTGTAAAACATTGAAAGATGAGATCATTTCTGCAATATCGGTTAGCAGTTACTCACGAATACCTTCGTTACTGGACTGAAAATAGCTTTTTTATTAATATTAAATTTTATGTTTATAGAAACATGGGGACTTTGGAGGCTTACCAGACAACAATGGAAGATAAGTAGGTACCTAATCCTCATACAATGATTCAACAGGAATGCGAGTTTCAACGTGGAACGATATCATACATCATCGCGTTTTGGCTTTAAACTAAACATGAGTCAAACCGAGGCGACTCGCCTCGAGTCGAACTTGATCTGTAACGTGCCTTGAGCCCTTGACTCAGAGTAAAAAGCCTCAATTTGAGGCTGTTTCCGAAAAGTCCACGCAGTACCTATATTTCACGAGTGTAGGCATAGTCAGCTCATGTACTATCCGTGTCCCAGCACTTTAGGGGTAAGATGGGCATGGCCGTTGCCACGGTGGAGCAGGGTGGGATATATGCCCCACCCTGGCTCTGACCTAGTAAGTACCTTATCAATCCAAAGTCACATATTTTGTAAAAAAATACACATTATATATTACTGCTGCCCCATCCTGAGCCCACGGCTAGTTACGCCGATGATGGTGGGTCAGTACCGGGATGGTTAAAAGAGATAGCCAATGTTGATGGAATTGTTGGTAGGGGACGACCACGTAGGATACATAGATCCAAAGCGTGAAGAAAGTAAAAGAGCATGTAAGAAAAGTTTGAGAAATGAATGTGAAGCTAAAGGTTTGCCAGGATTTTACTAAGTGGCGATTGACAGTACCTGCCTACTCCAATGGGAACTATTAATAGTACTACCTCATTTCTACCCGTGGATGGGCGGTTGGAGACCCCATCACAACTTAGTTTACTTAGGGCCAGTTTTTTGATCCGTGGTTAACTCAACAATTTGTTAAATATCGTAACTATTAGTTAGATATCAGCAAAATGCATTTTTTGACCCGTGGTTAGAGTAACTAATGTCAAATATCGAACCAAAATGGATTTACGATTTGACTACTGGAGGGCAATTCTCACACGGTAGATTTTATATCACTTTCGATATTTATCACTTTTGTGATATTTTGCGATCGATATTTGACTTGAGCTATTCTCACTCCATCCGATCGATTTTTTTCTATTGAAAACCAGCCGATATGATGATATATATCAAAGGATGATATCGTGTGGTCACGATCAGACGATATGATGATATTTGAAGATGTCGTGCGAACGGTAGCCATTTTGTTTACAAATTTTGTTTGAATACTTATAGATAGAAAACTAAAATGTTGGTAAATATATAAAATGGATCATAGATCAAATAGTCTTAGAAGTTGTAAATAATATCTACTTGGATCAACGTTAATTATATTATTAAAATATAAAAATATATTATTTTTCCATAATAAAATTTCAAAAACTAAATTCGGTTGTCGGATGGTCCATTTGGGAATTCAGACTTTGCTAGTTACCGGCAAAGTACACTTAAAGGAAAATTTAAACAAACCAAAACATATGTAAATATTGACAAATTCAATTTTTAAAGGTGGCTTCAATCGTGTTTGCCACAATTATTTCGCCAATGTCGAGTAAAAATATTGACAGATATGAAGACCTTTTCATATCTAAGATGACAGTTAAACTGACCTTTCGTTCAATTCATTCGCTTGGATCATTGATTTCGGTCTTCGTTCTATAATGTCTAAGGAAAAATTACTACCGTGTGCGAGAATACAGTTTCAATCTATCAATAGAAATATATTTCACTTTGTGATATTTTTCACATGACATTGAACACCTGATATAATTTCTATGATAGTAATGATATCGAACTTGCGAGAATTGCCCTCCTGGTTAGACATTTAACTATAGTCAATGTCACGTCAATGTAACAAATGGTTATATTTATAACTACGGATCAATAAACTAGCCCTTACTCAGTTCCAAAAGTATCTGAAGAATACATTGGTTAACTAGTGGATTTGTAGCCATAGCCGTAGTGGTATTGTAGTGGAGTTGTATGTTTGTATTATCTACTTCAAAAAAGGAGGTACCTACTCGATTCGATTGTATTTATGTTACGTGATGCATCCGTCAATATAACTAACATATTCTCACGCCGTTAGTTCCTATTGGGGTAGGCAGAGACTATCGTTCGCCACTTTGTACGATCCTGGCAAACCTCTCTGGCTTCTTTCACATCCATCAATCTTTTCATACATACTCTTTTATTCTTCATACTTCGGACGCCTGCCTTTTTGTGCACATTGTCTATTTGATCCAAATGTGTCCTCCGAGGTCGTCCTCTACTAACATTACCTTCCACATTGGCTCTATATATCTCTTTCACTAATTTACCGTCATCCATCCTCTCTATGTGCCCAAACCATCTCAACATTCCTTTTTCTATCTTTCTTACAATATCATCTTTTACACCACACCTTTCACGAATCACATCATTCCTCAAACGATCACATAACCTTACATTACAAACTTTTCTGAGGGATCTCATCACATACACTGCCGAAATAGAAATACAGTCTGGTAAAAAGTATACTAATTATGTATGCATTATTTGTTTTGCATGACAACCTCATGTGGGGATTATTACTTAATCAATTCAGCAAATAAAAATTTTCGACACCAGCGGAATTGTTGATTGTTTCGCGCGAGTGGTCACACGATACCATAGCTCAGTTGGCAGAGCGAGACGGGGGCGTATACCTGAGGTCGTGGGTTCGAGTCCCGCTGGTGTCGAAAATTTTTATTTGCTTTATTTATCTGCCAAGTCGAGCGCGAAGGATGCACTGCCGTACCATCCTTTTCTGGAACCGTTTCGCCGCATTTTCAGGGCCCCCTCGAGAATCTCTGGATAGGATTAAAACGCTGAAATTTTCGTCACCTAGAAATTCGTAATCACACACTTGAAATCCAATATCTCAAGTCGATAGATCAATTAATTCCGAAGTTAAGCTAATGCAAAGTTTCGCATTTTCGTCACTGACTGACTCATTATCATCAAAATAGAACTAGTACTTCCCATAGACCTAGAGAGCTGAAATTTGATACAGAGGTAGATTTTAACGCCCACATAAAGAAAAAAACTATCAGAACAAGGTTTAAGGAAGATCTGGACTACCTGGTGACGCTGATGAGAAAACATAATAAGAGTACTGCCAAACCATAATAAGCGTATTTACGAGAAATAGTAGTCGATTAACTGTATTCTATTCAATAAATAAAATTATACAGTCCAATAATTATTATTATTTATGTAGTAGTACTCAGCCGCGGCTTCGCTCACGTTATTTAGCATTAGTACCAGTACTCGTCACTAGATGGTCCTGGCTGTATTTTAAAACCCGGTAGCGTATTTATTTACACATTTATAAGTTTTTTTCTCGCATTTTAAAGATTTGATTTGAGTAGTCGTGGAGTTTATTTTTATTTTATTTCACAAGATAATATAATAATAAGAAAATGTAACCATTCAATCAGTCTGCGTCCTGTAAAAAAAGTGAAATCCCCACCAAAAACATTCTGTAAAAAACTAGTCACGTAAAATTAACTATAATAGTAAATAAATCGCAGTAAGGAACTTTAGATTTGGCACCACTTATTTTAGAGATTTCATTACTTTTTAGAGATAAACAAGCAGCTATATCGAAACTTGGCTAGTTTTTTACAAAATATTTTTGGTGGGATTACAATTTTGTAAAGGCTGTATTTAACGCGGCGACAAATTGATACCATTGAACCTAACCTTATTTATTTTATTTTTATTAATTGATACTTCAATACACAATACGTAATTTACTTATTATTATAGCACAAAAGCTTGTAGCTTGCTATTGGCTAGAAACGCGCTCAACCCCGCGCTCCGCAGCCTCCGCACTGCTCAGACACACGAGCGCATTTGTCGCCTTTTCAAGAATTTACGAATCTGCAAACAATATTCTAATATCCAAATACATTATTATAATACCCATTTTAAGTTTAAAAGCTACCTAATCTAAGCTAAAATCGCTGCCAGATGTGTATTTTTATAATGAAATCCAATAGTTGCCAGTGAAGAATGTATGATATCCCCTCGGAAAAATTTAGTCGCCACATTAGGTTTTATAATACCTAAACCAGTTTTACATTAATCCCGCTTGATATATTTGATACCTTACAGCAGCCGTTTTTTAGTTTTTTGTTCCTAGTATTTGGTTGCTCGAATAGTTTAATTAATCACTGCAAAGAAAGTTGCCTAAAAAGGATTTCAGTTGCCGTGTTAAATATTTGCCTTTTGTAATGTTGCTTTAATATTATAAGTTCTCGTAAAAAGAAAAACAGGTAAAGTATAATTTAAAACATTTATTACGTGTACTATATGTGGAAACTTATTTCATTAATTTATTTAAAAACTGAAGAAAATTCCAGCCAATCATTAACAAATGTACATATTTACATAACAATGATTCTACGATAAAACACAACATACATAATGTCCATTCCTATTGTAAAGTCCATATTGAGTCACTTCAAATTATAAAAACACTACTTTACTTGTCCTGTTCCAACGTTGATTTGTTATCTCTCTGTCTTCCAAAGCTTGCTGGCTCGCTGAGTTAGTTCCTTGCTGGCTTGCACAATAAAACCGCTCTTGCTTGATGTACGTGCTGCTAGATGATGGTGACAAGATTAAAAGTAAAAGCTCGTGTTTCCGGACCTGTGGGTATGCGGCCTTACATGACCGCACAACAAGATGCTACTACAGTGTGACTATCGAACAGAGAATGTTATATGCCTCCGATGGCTGGAAAACTAGTTCTGCAATCGATCTGTGATTTGCTACTATCAGTATAAGACAGAGAAAATTGATTTAAAAATTCTGTCGCCTTAGTGGCCGACTCGAACGCCAACTCACGAACGACGAAGTCCACCGGAACTGTTTGTCTGTAGCTGCACACATAAGGAAAGTATTATTCAACAAAACCAGCTAAGCTGGCACATCAATAAAACACGTATAAACCTTTTCTATCCAGACAGCAAATGCATCAATGGACAGTATTTTATAAACATGTTCTAACAAATTCTAGGATTAATTAATTTTAGGGTTGGAGTTCTGAAATTTTATGTTGAATGGTAAACCACTAAAGTATAACTAAGGCAAAATGTCAAGTATGTTTTCTCATAATGATTTCCCTCACCGTTATCAATCATATTAAATTAACTACATATCGTACCTATCTATTAAGAGTTTTATTCTAGTAGAAGAATCCAAAAGGTACTTAGAAATTATGTTATATGTAAGGAATTATAACACTGTCTGGGCCAACTAAATATCTTGTAATTCCTGTATCAAATTATTTTTATTCCTCAACTTTATTATTTTTCTTAGGTAAGCTTAGGTACGTTGAAGTATGAGAAGAATATTATTTCTAATAAGCTTGTATATTATAGGAGTTCTGTGATAGCTGTAAGATTAACGTATTTCGGGTTAAAGTGATATTAGTTACTTTAATTTTAAAAAGCACAATTAACAATTATGTATCTGCTCTGGAGCTTGGGGATAAGCAATTCTATATCCACTTTCGGAAATGGAGTAGGGAAAATGGCGACGGGCCGTGATCTAAAGTGCTCAACACAGCCCCTTAAAAGGCCCAAAACCCATTAGGGCCTTTCACCTAATTTAAAACTCAGGATTGTCAAAAATATCTAAATATAGTGTAGTAGTTTATTATCCTGGCATAGTCATTATTCACATGAGATTGGATATTTAGTGTAGTTACTTTTTGAGCAGTAAGTATACAGTTTCAATATGAAACTTAATAATATTTACTTTTATTGACAGCTGTCACAGAACTCAGCTTAAACAAAGAACTTAAATTTTAATTATATTTCATTGATAAATATAAATTCGCACAGCAAAGTTGTTAATTTACGTAATACAGCAAAATTTAATTGATGTTAAGTAGATAATATGAATTACGCCCGATTTCTGAATTGAGTATTTAAGCTGAGAACGACTTAAGTATCGTTTTGTCTCATTCAGTTGTTAAGATTTCAATGCGACAGAATTATACTTAAGTTTTTCTCAGCTGGAATACTCAATTCAGAAATCGGGCGTTAGTAGATAGAGAACGGTTGGAACTGAAATTATTGTATGTTAAGCTAAGTAAGTCTAAGTTAGCTTATCACACTACATGTTTACTAACTACCATTCTCTTTCAACCATTTCATATAATACCCACTAATGCTAGCCCGCTGGATTTTATGTTTTTTCATATTATTTCCTAATATGATAATTAATATATATTTCTTCAAACTAAACCAACAAAAAGAAAGGTTTTCTCATAACATAAGTAAAAGTAGATTTGAAGGAATGGGATCATTCAAGTGAAAAACTATTTGTCAAAAATTGGGGAATTGGGTATAAATTAAAAAATTAACTCAATAACAGCTGACTGAGAAAGTCTGTCCCAATGTTATTTAAGTAAATTAGGGTATTAGGAGTTTGAAAATACCGTTATTTTATAAAATAAATGTAACATACGACTTAATGATGTATTTCAGGTACTGCTTCCTCTCTCTTTCCACAAACCAGTCCATTAGGTACCCTGCCATCAGAGGCGCACTTTTATAGAGCAAAAAGAATTTGTGTAAATTCCCAGTGGCCCAAGCACATCTTGTATCTAGTGCATGTTTTATACATTCATTTTCTCTTTCATCCCTAGACAGAAATTTGAATATTGTAGTTAAATCTGCAAAAGAAAAAAGGGTTAGTTTTAAAATTATGAATAAAATGAAAATAAACATGAAAATGGGGTTCAATTACTATTCTTACTAGGGTTTCTCATTTCTCGACCTTTTTCATTTCCCGGAGCACGAGAATTCTCGACCACTATTTCCCGGGAATTCCCGGGTTGTCGAGAAATATGGAAATTTTTAAAAAAATATGTGTGATTTAACAATAAAACTACGCTTTTTATGTAATATTCAACAACATGTTAAGCTTCAATGATCGCCTGTGTCATACCCTAACTTCTTATGATAAAAGACTATGTCATCAAGGCTTCAAGACTTCGTCTTGCGTCAGTAAGGACCAATCTAGGAACTCACTCCCCTATTTATCGCATGTGTTCGTCAACAAACTCAGTTCGATCTCTTTTAGATATATTTAATAATAGCTTGGCAGCCGTGAAACACTCATTATCAATTTATTATAGTGCTCCATATATATTTTTTTGAGTATTTTTTTTCATTTTTTTTCTTTTTCATCTTCTTTTTCATGCATTGTTGTCTAATTTTTATTTAAATTTTTTAGTGTTCTTAGTGTTTAATTTTTAATGTATTTTTTTTGTTCTTGTGTTAACAATCATGCATTATCTACATCAAGTAGAGTGGAAAAGAAAAACATGTCGTTAATATTGTTGTATTGTTACTTTCCTAATTTTGTACTTGGTTTTGTAGATCAATTATATTTCATTAAATTATATTATCAACAACGTTTATTTTTAGTTTCATTTGACTTTAAGTATAAAAAACTTTAATTAAGCGAAATAAGCTCAAGTGAGATCTTTTAATCATTATTTCTACAAACAATTAGTAGTTAGCAAACAAATAAATAAATAGTCTTTTTCTTTGGAAAAAACAAATAAAATATCCTCTAAAAACAATGTCATCATGTCACCACAGTAAAACTTAGTACCTTACATTTTAGTCATAGTTTTTCAGTCAGGCATAAAAAAATAATAATCAGCCTAGCTTAATAATTACGAGCAAGGTACCTTAGTTTAGTCTTTGTATCAACTATTCAATATTTCTTATAAATGGATAGTCTTTTCGTTACTTAAGTAAACAATAGAACCTAATAAATAATTAATAATCTTGTGTTGATAGCCGTGATAGCCCAGAGGGTAGAACACTCGATTATCGTGCAAACGACTAGTTTTCAAATCCTGGGTCGGGCCTACACCAATTTGTCTTTTCTAAAGACATATGTGTGGTTAATTTATCATGGTTGTTAACGGTGAGGGAAAACATCGTGAGGAAACGCACATGGCTGAGTTGTACTTAGTCATGTGACAGTGTATTCGTACAAAACGGCGATAGGCCTGCCCCCTATCACGTGAGTACACTGTCCATGCAAAACGTGGGTACTCTGAACACCAGGTTACAAAGTCACGTGATGTTCAGAAGTATTAGTACCTCTGCCAACCCCTTCGGGAATATTCGGCGTGAACGTTTATGTTTATTATGTTTATAGTTATAATGACAATCACAATTTAAAGCGAAACTGCTTCAAAAGCTAGCCCATTAAGTCTTGTTATGAATGAAATAAGCCTTTAAAAATACGAGAGCGTTTATAGCATCATCTGACAATCGGTTTCGTATTTTTGTCACAAAATTTCCAGACAATGAGAAAACCCGTTCATTTTCTGTCGATGTAGGTTTTGCTGACATAACAGCATTATACAAGTTTTCCAGATTAGGTGTTCTTTTGCCAGTTGATTCAGATAACTGAAACTCTTTTTTAATCAAGCTTCTTGTTAAAACAGTTTCAATATTGCTTGTAGTGTCTGTGGTGATCACTCACACACCGCGTCGCACGCGCAAGCGCGTTATTAAATATTTTTGAATTTTAGACTGAATTTCTCGATTTCTCGACTTCTCGACCACTTTTTTCTCGTCTCGAGTGAGGCAAAATTTCCCGGGAATTCTCGGTCCGAGAACTCTCGAAGAGAAACTCTAATTCTTACCTAAAGTATTCTTTGTGAATATGTAGTACAATATCCGGTATGCAGTGAATTCGGCTGTATTTTTTCTGCAGTCAGGTAGCTCACCATACAACATTTTAAGTTGTGTTTGACATTGATTAAATTCTTCATGGTCTCCTTTTTCTAGTGCTATTCGAGCATGAGTCTCATACACTTCAACTGTGAATCCGTCTCTTATACCTTGTACCTATTAAAAAAAACACTTGTTAATATTTGTTGTCTGAAGTGCATCCAAATCATTAATTAACAGCATGTTTTGTAGCTTTAATTATAATAGTTTCTAAAAATGCACCCTTATAATTAATTATGATTTCAAAAATTCAATTAAGATTAATGGATTAAAAAAGGGCAAAGTTCAGATGTAACAATTTGTCATACTTACAGTTAAATCTTGCCTGATTGACTTCAATTGATCACATGCATACCGATAATCTTGTTTTTCTATCCACCTATCTTTAACATTTCTTAGGGAAGATTTTAAGATGGATACAGGTCTTACTTCACATGCTTCTGGTGCTCGCGTAAGTCTCAAGAATGATTTCTCAATATCTGAGCAGGTGCCAACAATGTGAATATTTTTCAATTCATAATCACCTTCAGTATCATTTATGACTGGTCGCCTCAATGAAGGCTCCTCCTTACTGTTCCCTGATATGGAACTGGCAATAGACGGTACATGACTATTTCCAAATCTTTCAGCCCGTTTTTGCAATCTCTCTGCATTTCCTGAGACATCATCAATCACAAACTGACCGCACGGCGGTGGCGGTCTTTTCTTATTATTTTTGGGTTTTTCATTCTTTTTTGCACTCAATGAAAGCCTATCTGTAATTTTTTTCTTACCCTTTTTGAAGTTCTTCTTCTCTTCAACATCATCACTAGAATAAGAAGATGTGCTGAAACAATACAAAAACATTATTAAAGTGAGACTCCAACAATCATGTGGGATAATTCTCTAAGAGGTTGGCAGAGGTACTAATATCTGAAAATGTCATGTTATGTTCTGATTACCCACATAGTGCTTGGACAGTGTACTCACATTATAGGGGGCAGGCCAATTGCAGTTTTGTACTAATACACTGTCACATGACCAAGTACAACTTAGTCATGTGGGATTCCTCACTGTTAACAAGCAAGACTAATTAACCACACATATGACATTAGAAAAGGCACTCAGGGTTGTACCCATGATGCCTCTCTGCATGATAAGTGCATGTTCTTCCTTCTAGCTATTTTGGTTGTTATACTTAAATGAGCAACCAACAATATATGTATCTACATATATATGTCGTAGGATGATTTGATGTATAGGTTTTTTGCAAAAAACCTAGGGATTTTGCAAAAATCCGGATAATTAGACAACGGTTATAATATTTTCTAATCTTACTAGGTTTTTTGCAAAAAAAACTAGTTGGTTTAGTATGACTCCAAAACGGAATGTCAGTTTTATAAATACTGTACACTGATTGGTCGATTGCAGTGCCCCATAAACACGTCATCTCTGATTGGTTCTTAATTAAGACATACTTACTTTATTGTTCCTACCTTCATTTAATCTGATTGTTATTTTAATTTTAGTTACAAAAAGTTCTTATGTATAAAAATAGTATTGTCATTTCCCTTTATAACTCTAGCTATACCTCAGTACTACAATTCAAAACGTACTTACTTTATTGTTCCTACCTATATTGAAAACATCCGTGGCCAAGTGGATAGGTGACTATCCACTATAGGCCAAGCTTTTCGGTCTGGAGGTTGCGGGTTTGATCTCCGCTGAGAGCAACATTTACGTGATGAGCATATGTGTATTATATTATATTAAATATATCGCTGAGTTAGTATCCCATAATACAAGTGTTACTTGTGTATAATATGTCCGTGTACATGATTGTAAATTTACTCCAACTAAAGAGTAAAAAAATATATTTCATTCCTAGTATCAAGTAAGTATTGTCATTTCTTACCCTTTATAACTCTAGCTAAAATATCTCAATACCACAATGACGAACCAATCAGAATAAGTGTAGGCAAGCTTTCAGAAATCAGCTAATCAGCATTAAAGAAGTACAATCTTACTAAATCAACTAGTTCTTTTGCAAAAAACCTAGTAAGATTAGAAAATATTATAACCGTTGTCTAATTACACTGGTCAACAAAAATTTGTAACAAGAAAAGTGCTTACTAATATTGAATTACCTACCTACCCTCATATAAAAACTATATTTACTTTGATTCCATCAGGTCTTGTTTTCGTGTTACAGCCACTATATTATACATACTTTATACCACTATGTACCACTGGGCGAGGCTTGTAATATAAAAGTATCTTGTGAAACTATTAAATCTATCTATTATTTTATCTTGGAAAAGATTCAACATAACGAACACAACTGGAAAGTTTGTGGAGATTTGAAGGTAATTGCCCTAATATTAGGATTACAACTAGAATACACAAAATACTGTTGGTGTGTTTGTGAGCGGGACAACAGAGACCGAAAAAATCATTATGTTAAGAAAGACTGGCCTAAACGGAAATTCCTTACCCCAGGACAAACAAATATAAAAAAATCCCCCTTTAGTGCAGCCGAATAATATATTTACACATAAAACTCTCATGATTTTTTTTGTTAAAGCTATGATTAAGGCTTGTGATGGTTTTTTATACTTAAAAGAAAAAATCTCTAAACTGAGCGAAACAAAGATTAAATAAGGTGTATTTATTGGTCTTCAAATCAGGCAATAAATGAAAGATGACATATTTTTAAAAATAACTAAGCGATTTGGAAAAATCTGCTTGGGAATCTTTTATGAAAGTGACTCAATTTTCTCAGAAGCCACCGATCAAATGACTATGAAAGTATTGTTGAGGAAGTTTTGTCTACGTATAAGGTTTTAGGGTGTAATATGCCATTAAAAATACATATTCTACATTTACATTTAGACTTCTTTCTTGAAAATCTGGGCGCCGTTAGTGATGAACACGGTGAAAGATTCCACCAAGATATTTCTACTATAGAAAAAAATATATCAAGGCAAGTGCAAGCACATATGCTGGCGGATTATTGTTGGATATTACAACGAGACGTCCCTGAAGCAAAATGTAGAAGAAAATCTTACGGTTATCACAATTTTATTATTGCAATATAGAGGAATATCTTCACTTGGTCAATAAATATTGAAATTATCTAAAATGTTTAAAAATCGAATTACAAAAAAAATATTCGTATTTGGAACATTTTGATTTTATTTCTATTATCCTTATCCTTGTTCGAAACATAACTAGACAAAAGTTTTCATGTTACAAACAAAAACTGTTTTTTTGTTGACCAGTGTTATCTGGTTTTTTACAATAAACCTAAACATCAAATCATCCTATGACATATATAATTTAGCTTTGTAGAAATGACCTAAATTTTGTCACCATTTGCCAGATAATGTGCCAAATCACTACTTATTTCTAGTGGAGCAATACACATATACTCACAGCTGTAAATCCCTAGAAGGTGTAGCCAGAGCTTCAGAATAAAAAATCCTTGGCCACTCTTGCATTCAAATTAATAACAAGATATTTTGTTATATCACTACTGCATGAAGAGTCTCAATCTAGCTAGAAGTCATAAATAAAACATGATACTTACCTTGGCTTTTTACGTGGACTTTTGGATCTGGATCTGCTGCGTGAATAAGGTCTCCTTTTCTTTTGTGGAGAGCTTCTACGACCACCTGTGCGATTACCTAAACTCTTATTTTTATTATCTGGTGATGAGTAATCTGACTTTTGGTACAAAGATAGTGTTCCTTGAACTGGTTTAACCGACAAACTATTCCGCTCACTATATACACTAGGAATGGGCTCTTCATCCCAGTTCCTAGTCCATATCTCATCTTTGCTTGCTGCAGCAGTTATCCTTCCTTTCAAACAAATATCTATTTGATCCCTATCAAACGTTGTTTTACATTTCTCATAACATCTTTTGATGTACCTCTCAAGACTATCAGGCCATGCTCCTGCAGAATTTTGACACATAGCATTTGATTTTAACAGTTTGGATGAGTCACTCCCAATTTGATTATCAATCTCCATAGGGTTTTCTTCTTTTGGTAAGGGTATATCTTCATCAGATATAATAGGAGGGTTGGGAGTATCAGCTGGTGGAGGAGGAGCTATTGGAAGTTCAGGAGGAGGACATGGCGGCAGTGGAGGAGGATGATCAGGTAATGGTGGAAGGAATGTGTTGATTTCGTTGAACTTAGCTTTCTTATTTTTTTTGGCACTGTTATTGTTATTTAACAAAGGATTCTCGTTTGGAGAAAATTGCGTTGTCTTCCTATTTGGTAAATTAAATCGAATAGGCCCTTGGTTTAAAAGCGGTCTATTCGTATCTAAAGGAGACATGCCCAGTAGAGGAGTCTGAGGTACTATTGTAGAACCATAAGCATTAGAATGGTTCAGTTTAGAGTCTTTGAACTGCTGATGATTGGTAGTAGCAGCGTTTATGCTGCTTCCCATATTGTGGTGATAGAATTGATTATAATACGGGTACATGCCCCCATAACCGTTATACTGATACGCGTTGTACATCCAATGTGATTGAGGGGGAAGACCACTCATTGTTTGAATTGGTGGCTCCTTGGAAGTGTCTTCGGACATTATGAAGTAATCTTGGAAGACCTATGAGTTTTATGCATAAGCGACGAAAGTATATAGCTCGGTAGACAGACCAAAATGGCGACCCACCGACCCACTTCAAGATGTGTTAAACAAACCTTAAAACACTTGCCTGACGATACCTTTGATTGACCTTATCAACCAATATGAAAAATTCAATCCGATGAATGTACTTAGATGGTAATTCTAGAAACAATTAATATAATTTGGCTTTTGAACACAGCACAGCACATAACAATAACACATATCACAAATTTATCGATTTGCAACACAGACTATATAGATAGTATAGTATAGTATAGTACGTATTTGCAACTAGGTGAATGAATGAATTAAAATGAAATGGTGACTGACTGACTGATGGCCACAGCAAAGCTCAGATCAGATTTTAAAACTGCATCTTTGTATTCTAGTCCGGTCGACAAGTCGCAAGAAGTGGAGTTGGGTAGAAAAAGGTCGGAATTTAATGAAACTTGGAGATGTTGTTCAGGGATGGTTAATTAACATTTTGTCAAGTTTTGGACCTCGAGGACCCTGTGCAAAAAGAGGAGGGGGGAGAGAACTGCAAAAATCTCGACCTTTCGTCAGTTTTTCGTCAATTACCTTTTTTCCTTACATCCTACGACAAAAGCGTTCAGAAACATTTTGTAGTACGTGAAATTATCTACAATGCGAGTACTCACATATGTCTGTATGTTAATTCCTTACTGAGATATGGCGCTTCGCAGAAAATATTTTTTCCGAAATTCAGGAAAAATAGCTTCAAAAAAAAAGGAACCAACCTTATTTCTTACTTCACCCTTCATATCCCTTCACCCTTCATATTCCCTTCACCCTTCCCCCTTCCCCATGAGATAATTATTGAAAAAAAAGTAGTAATATTCATTACCTTTTTTGCAGGTATTTGTTGAGTTCACGTTAAGATAAAAAGATAAAGATAAAAAATATTGAATTCAAAATAAAAAGAATTGTTCTCTATTTTTTGAACGTCACAAACTTACGTATAAATTAAATCTTACTCTACTGACTCTACTTCGGATTCGGAAGGTGTTCTCCTCGTCTACCAAAGTGACTATAGCACAAGAAAAGTTTTTGGCAAACGATCACAATAAGAGCGCATTCATTTCGATGTTGATGACACGAATGGCGAATGCTAGCATCGAAGTGAAGCAAGCACATGAAGACGCCGACGTGTTGATCGTCAACACTGCCATATCCAAAGCTAGCGAATTCGACAGCGTCATTATTATTGCTAAAGATGTGGACATACTTATTCTGTTGACGGCATTGGGTATGTCCATAAAGAACATCTATCTTCAGAAAAGTGGAAGAGGTGGTGGTCCTAGTGTCCTCTACTCACCAAGTTCCTGTTCCTTTCCTCCCAAAGATATACGTTTCCTAGAAGAAACTCTCTCGGGTGTGATACCACGCCAGCACCGTATGGATTGGGGAAGAACAAAATTTGCAGCACCTATATGAAGAATACCGCCCTCTCTGCAGTAGTGACTCCGTTTCTTACATCAAACGCTACTCCTCAGCAAATCAAGGACGCTGGAGAAAAGTTCCTGGTAGTATTTTATGGAGGCAATATTGATAATGACAACCTTGACGACTTTCGGTACCGATTATTTACACGATCAGTGACGAAGGCAAAATTGGAACTAGCCCGCCTACCACCGACAAGGGACGCTGCCAATTACCACTCCCTCCGCACTTACCAGCAAGTACAAGCGTGGTTAGGTAATGAACTTCGTCCATCAGTTTGGGGCTGGAGCCTAACCACGCGAGGGGTACTACCCATCCCCACAACGAAAAATGCTGCGCCAGATAACATCCTCCAAATTGTTTCCTGCAAGTGCAGCAAAGGCTGTAGCACCGGAGCTTGCAGCTGCAAGAAAGCAGGTCTTAGATGCTCAGCTATGTGCAAGTACTGCACAGGCCATTCCTACGAAAACGTTACTGCAACTGATTTGAACGAGGAGGACTCGTCAGATATAATCGACGAATACGACGACGGCAAGAACGTCCTTAACAGCCTGATTGTGCAGGGGGACGACGAGCAATTAGAAGCAGAACCAACGGCTAAAAAATCTCGACAGGAACTGTAATGAGTATAAATGCGTACCTACTATGTATGAGACACCTTTCAACAATATCTCTGTTGCCTCTAGTAAATATATATATATATATATATACTTTGTCAAAACCTTAATTTTGTTAATATCATTAAATTTGTTTACCAAAGGACTACGTCTTTTTTTACCTGCCCTGGAACAATTATGTAGTGGAGGGAAGGAGAGGGAGAGGGAATATCGGTCTAAAAAGTAACTAATGTCAATACCAATATTATCGACATGATATATGGTTGGTATGAAATTACAGTAGAAAATAAGCTTTTGAGAATTGGGGTTAGGTGGGGAAGGGGGGGGGGGGGAGATTGGGGGGGGGTTCAAAATTACAGACCATAATAACAACAATTATATTAAAATAAGAAATAAGGTTGGTTCCTTTTTTTTGAAGGTATTTTTCCTGAATTTCGGAAAAAATATTTTCTGCGAAGCGCCATATCTCAGTAAGGAATTGACATACAGACATATGTGAGTACTCGCATTGTAGATAATTTCACATAAACATAACATAACATAAACGTTCACGCCGTTTATCCCCGAAGGGGTTGGCAGAGGTACCAATACTTCTGAACTCACATGGCAGCGCCATCTAGTGTCCAGAGAAGGTACCCACGTTTTGCTTAGACAGTGCACTCACGTGATAGGGGGCAGGCCTATCGCCGTTTTGTACGAATACACTGTCACATGACTAAGTACAACTCAGCCATGTGGGTTTCCTCACGATGTTTTCCCTCACCGTTAACAACCATGATAAATTAACCACACATATGACTTTAGAAAAGACAA
Organism: Bedellia somnulentella; assembly: GCA_963576735.1. NCBI lineage: Eukaryota > Metazoa > Arthropoda > Insecta > Lepidoptera > Bedelliidae > Bedellia > Bedellia somnulentella. The sequence goes on from OY755183.1 coordinate 10,139,608, forward strand.
ATTGGTGTAGGCCCGACCCAGGATTGGAACTCACGCCCTTCTGTTTTCGGGCGGGTGTTCTACCCACTGGACTATCATGTCGCTTTCATTTCATTTTAATTTCACGTACTACAAAATGTTCCTGAACGCTTTTGTCGTAGGATGTAAGGAAAAAAGGTAATTGACGAAAAACTGACGAAAGGTCGAGATTTTTGCAGTTCTCTCCCCCCTCCTCTTTTTGCACAGGGTCCTCGAGGTCCAAAACTTGACAAAATGTTAATTAACCATCCCTGAACAACATCTCCAAGTTTCATTAAATTCCGACCTTTTTCTATCTGAAACCACCTGTCGACCGGACTATTCGTTCTACGCGTTTGGTGGTTGGAATCAACTTGTCAGTCAGTTCAAAGAGAAAGAGATGGATGCGATTCCGACCAAGGCCGTTGACACAACCAAATATCGGTTTAGTGTTGCCGGATAATCGATACTGTATCGATTATTAATCGATTATGCAAATGGGGCCCAAATAATCTAATAATCAATACTATCGATTAAATCGATACTATCGATTATTAGATTATAATCTAAAGACGATATAATCGATTAATCGATTATAATTGTAATATAATCGATTAATCGATTGTAATCTAATAATCGATCAATCGATTATAATTGACAATTTTTCACACTGGGATAAAAAAAACAATACATATAAATATAGATATAAACTTTATATAAAATATAATATAATATATAAATATAATCTTATTATCGATTATTAGATAATTTAAAATTCAGAACTGAATCAAACAACCAAAAAATACCACGCTTACTTCGCGGAACGTAACGATTGCTGTTGACATACATTTAAAAATCAATCAACTCATATGTATAATGATTCTGTTTGTGTAAAGGTTAGGTTCGCTAACATACAAATATTCATATGTAAAAAAATAAATAATATTTAGAAACATCTTAACAACATCTTATAACAATATCTACACATAAATATATGCAAATCAGAAAGTTACACAACATAAAACACTATCGTATTTATAATATCACAATAAACACCATTATTTATGAAAATATTGATAAAACTATTAAACGAAATTGGCAAATAAAGAACACAAAAGGACAACTCTCTTTTCGTCTCTGTCTCCCGAGTTCAAATTGTATTACATTCTCGTCTCGCTCTCACATTCAGCAAGCAAATGTAACGGTAATAATCGAACTGATCCTGAACTTGATGCCTGAGCCTGTTGTTCGAAAACAATAGAACCGAGCCGGTGCGGAGCGGCCCGGTTAAGCGAACTCGCACCTGATAAGAAAGAGTGGGGCCGGTTAGGCCAATCAGGCTCACGCAGAGATTCGAATCATTTGAATTCACCGAGCCGGACCTACACACGGCTAGTCGGTGGTCGGAAACCGATCGATCGTGCTTTCGAACCGAAGGCTTTTGAACCAGAACAAATGACCTCATGCCTCATACACGTCAAAGTGTAGCTGTCAAAAACAATCGGTCTAAATTTGACGATTAGGTTAGGTAAGTAGGATATTGTTATTCAAGTCCAATACAAAGTGGCATCCTATCTTGTCTTAACTCAATATTTTTTTACACTATCTAAGAGAACCGTTAAACTTATTTGGACTCACTTTATTTATGCTCGGCTTACATTGTACAAGTAAAGTAAATCTAAGTGCTTTAGATATTTTACTTGTTAGCAAATGTAATGGTGTGAACACTTTCAACGTTGCACTTGAATGGCATTTTGTACAGACTTTGTTTTGCAATATGTGAGTGACGCGGCGCGGCATTACTAAGGTAAGGTAAACTTGACAAAAGACCACTAAATACTAAAGAGCATTCATAATATAAAGGAAAAATATATGTCCGGTTGTGAAATGAAAGATTGTGCCCTGAATTCTCATTATTCGTGCATCTAAATGCCTTTAGTTTGCAAAAAGTGTTTGATCCTAGCGAGCTAATTAGGCTGATAGACTTATATCTAGTAGGTTTGGTGCGTTTCTTGCCACGATCGTATAACCTGTGACGTCGGCATCTTCCCAGAACTCCGGTAAGATGCAATGTAGTGTATGATTGTGCGTGAGTAGTGTGATGTTGTTATGCGGTAGGATTTTAAGGACAATGTTAGTTAGCTCATTAGGTAAAACTGCTTGTTATTTACAATTCATAAAATTTCTTACCACACTACCACATTATTAGACTACCACATTAACTGTCCCGGATATTTAGGGATAATTTTTAACCCTATTCACAACACTAGTATATCATTCAGTCATGGGATCACTGTCAGTAGTTGGTCAATCGATACGTCCATACTTTACTGACTGACATTTGCTTGGATTGGATTGGCGCCGCGGCTGATTCGACCGAAAAAAGTATAAGAATCTTCTTTTGGTGGGAAGATCAGCTGTGAATGTTTAGTTGACGTTTCCGCCAATGTTTGGTTATTGACACCGAAGATTGACGTGGATGGACGGATGGATATGAAATTGATGGATTTTTTATAGTATTTTATTCAGTATTCTCGCTTTTATTTAATTGTCTCCAATGTGGGATGAAATAATGTTATGTTTTGCGAGCTGTTGTAGTTGCGCAAGCAAAAACCGAAAATTACTGGAATACTTTAGCTTCTGTTGCAAAACAAAAAGTGTCAAAAAGAAACCGTTTACTGTACAGTAAAAATTCAATTTAATACTCCTGAACATAAAGCTTCTTAGTTTTGTTCCTAATTGTGCTTAGTTTAATTTTTTTAGTAAATATTTGAGTCGTTCGAAAGTTAACATAGATTTTCGGTTGGCTCAAAAGATCAAGAACCAGGTCCGTAAACCAATACTTATATCAATATTTCTGTGAAAATAGCCTCGGCCTTGGATTGGATATTGTTTGTTTGTTTATTAATCTCGCCATTTTTTCGCTGTTTCTTCTCATAATTAAAATTAAAATAATCTAAAAGATATTTCAGTGTGTTTTGGGTTAAATATCTCTCTTGGCCATAGGTTAATAAAAAGGATTAATACTTCCCTATTTCTAAAGTTCACCTATGACCTTGATTGTAATAGGTTTCAGAATAAACTTTTTAATATCATATTCCTCTATTGTAAATATGAAGTTGATGTGAGTCTTTTGATAACGTTTAAAGTTTCATCAAAATGGATAAACTAACTGTGATATCTGGTACCCTTTTCATGGCAGCTGATGTTTTTGCCATAGTAAGTTTAGCGATGCCAGATTGGATTATAACAGATATAGGAGGTAAGTAATAATAATAAATTAAAACAAAGCTAATCCTCTGATTCATAAAGATACGTTAAATTCCTATATTATTATATTCCTCTTCCCTTAATATAACATTAAAATGTAGCAGAAACTGTGTCCACAAGTAAATCCATGGTCTCAGCACTGCATATTTAGCTAGAAGCACCCAGATCTCCAAAAAAATAATTTTGGGTGTCTTCATTTCTATTGCTGTCCAATATTTTCCCCACTTTCAATATTATTTTATAATTTTGGTCCCACATTAGCAGAAAATCAATAAAAATACAATATTTTTTTCTGTCCCTTTCATCTTGAAGAGTGTTAGCATCATTTTGTTAAAGCCATTTCTTGGTGCTTTTAAAAATTACTACTTACTTGTTTCTTAAGTATGCAACTCAACTAAAATGTCACAAGGAAACCCACATGACTAAGTTATTGTTAGTCATGTCACAAAGTATTTGCCAATCTTTTCAAAGTAATATAATCTACATGATAAGTCAAAGTTTTACTACAAATAATTAGTTTTATAATTTTTTTGTCACTTTATGCATCAGCTATTGTTTCCTTGACTATTGTATTTTTTTACACACAAACATATACTCACGCCATTGGTTCCCATTGGGGTAGGCAGAGACTATTGATTGCCACTTTGTACAATCCTGGCAAACCCCTCAAGCTTTGTTCACATTCATAAATCTTCATACATGTCCTTTTATTAGGCATGGTTACATCTGCCTTTTAAAGCACATTCTTTATTTGATCTTAATGTGTCCTTACTGGTCGTCCTCTACTTACATTACCTTCTACATTGGCTCTATAAATCTCTTTTTTAACAATTTATAATGGCAAATATTTAACACGGCAACTGAAATCCTTTTTAGGCAACTTTCTATTAAGTCACAAAAAAACTAACTTCGCAGTGATTAAATATCTTAGCAACTATAAAACTATACAAAGCAACAAAATGCTGGGATCAAAAAACTAAAAAAACCGCTGCTACTGTAAGGTATCAAATATACCAAGCGGGATCAGTGTAAAACTAGTTAAGGTATTATAAAACCTAATGTGGCGACTAATTTTTCGAGGGGATACCATACATTTTTCACTGGCAACTAATTTCATTATAAAAATACACATCTGGCAGCGATTTTTAGGTAGCTTTAAAACTGAAAATGGGTATTATAATAATGAATTTGGCTATTAGAATATTGTTTGCAGATTCGTAAATTCTTAAAAAGGCGGCAAATGCGCTTGTGTGTCTGAGCAGTGCGGAGGCTGCGGAGCAGGGGGTTGAGCGCGGCTCTAGCCAATGGGCAGATGCAATTAAGTTACAGAAGGAAATCAAAGGAGGGACAGGGGGCGAAGCCCCCCCACAAGATTAAAAAACAATTAATCACCACAATTGTATTTGTGCTAGGTTAGGTTAGGGTTAGCTTGTGTCCCTTAGAGCGGAAGTAGACGTCGAATATAAATAATAGACGTGGACACGCTGTTAGGTTAGGTTAAGTTGTAACTACATATTAAAACTAGGGTTCGTAGCTAATCATATTTTACAATTATTTACTCAAAAGTTTAAACATTAAAAGCAAAATAATGGAAAAAAAACGTTCAGAACAAGTATATAAAACGCAATTTATACTAGGCAACTCTAGTTACTCAAAGTAGGTAGGGTCATTTAAAAGAAGGAAGGTTGATAAAATAGACCAAGAATAGTTTAATAGCATGTCATAATTCGGTTAATTTAGATCCCTACAAATGTAGCCAAAAGTATTTTTTTAGGATCTTGTTTGTATTTATTTCAGACCCCATTTTAGAATTTATGAAAGCCTATTTTAACTTTTTTATCCGCCAACTGTCAAATTACGTCCCAGGTGAATGGGGGGGAGGGTATCACTGTAATGCGACATAGTTCGACAAGGGGCAGGGGGATACAAAAGCATTCTGAGGTCACATTTTAAAAGTTTAAAGACCAAAGCCCGTAGACTCAAGATGATTAACTTTTTAGCATAATTTACAAAAGTAGTCACTTTTTTCCTCACTAGTCAATTGTTCTTTCTGTTATGATAAATATTTGATTTCATATACATTTTATTAAAGATCATTTAATAACAATAAGAAAAAAATAAAATAACTGTTATGATTTGAATAGATGCATAAAATTTAAAATTTTGTGGTGTCACATCAGAGTGGAGGCGTCTAAAAATGTGATAACCTGTTAGAGTAAGATCCCGGTGGCCCCAGACGTTACTTATTTTCTCATAAGAAATATAAATGGGATAAAGTAGTGTTAGTACGTACTTTGAGTGTGTGCATACCTGCTACCTTGGGTCGACGGCCAATTCATAGGTACCAGGTGCTAAAGGTAGATAAATACAGTGCTGATTTTTCTTAAATTCTCAATGCTGATTTTTACATATGTTTTAGATATTGTTGTTAAAAATTAATAATCATTATTGCCAGACACTTTCCATCGGCGCTTACCCTTACCAGACGCTTTAAAGCTTTAAAAAAAATAACATATTCTTACTTACAATCTCACTCTTAATTTTTATGTATGATCCTTGGGGAACTATTTGAACAGCCCTGGTCAGCAGCCAGACCAATTGGAGGGGTCAAACATCCCCCCAGACACACATAAAGTGTCGCTATGTGTATAAGCGCGAGGTCATTATTTGTACGCTTGAGTGTGAGAGAGATATCTATTTATGGATATCTTTCTTATACTTAGGCTACTATACGTGTTCTATCTTTGGTGGATAGACGGTGTAAATTAAATGCTTACAATGCTTTACAAATTAATATATTTTAAAAGGTTGTTAATGGTACAACGGTCGTAGGTTAAGTGACATGAGTAGACAGATTTGTATATAGTATCTTTAAGCGCCTGACGTACGGGTGACGGCAATTGTTTTCTTGATTGTATTCTTGCGTAATATTTTGTTCAGGCGTTGAGTCTGAACAAGAGATTGTAAGTAAGAATGTGTTATTTTTTTTGAAGCTTTAAAGCGTCTGGTAAGGGTAAGCGCCGATGGAAAGTGTCTGCCAATAATGATTATTAATTTTTAACAACAATATCTAAAACATATGTAAAAATCAGCACTGAGAATTTAAGAAAAATCAGCACTGAATTTATCTACCTTTAGCACCTGGTACCTATGAATTGGCCGTCGACCCAAGGTAGCAGGTATGCACACACTCAAAGTACGTACTAACACTACTTTATCCCATTTATATTTCTTATGAGAAAATAAGTAACGTCTGGGGGCACCGGGATCTTGGACTATGTGGCAAGGATGGAGGGGGGTCTAAAAGTTCTGAAATTCATGTGATTTTATTTATCGATGGCCAATAACTCACATTGATTTTGCTTTATGGTGTCGGCTTAAAATAGCACTACCCCATTTGTCTCGTGGATGTTCCTAAGAGGCCACAGTCTGTCATTTTAGATCGTCACAGACTTCCTTACAATCCTTCTCCCATCCAACTTCCAAAATAGGCCAAAGAATTTCTAACTGAAGTATTATGTAGGTATGTATGTTCAAATGAAAAAAATATTTTTTGTTTCAGGTGATACCCGTTTGGGATTAATGTGGTCATGTGTTACATTGTACAATAGACCTCAAGTATGTTTCACACCAGATCTTCAACCGGAGTGGCTGTTAGCCCTGATTTGTATATTCATTGGCTGTATTTGCATAACTACCACTGTTATATTGTTAGCATCGAGCCATTTCGATAGAAACGTTATACCATATGCAAGATGGGTTGGCTTTGCTGCTAGTAAGTGTAATTTTTAAAATATGCTTATGGGCATATTATTTTATATTAATAGTTTATTGGTATATTACTTTGCTAGCTGTGTAGTGTGGACTTAAAATCGACGACGTCCGTGGTCGAGTGGATAGGTGACTAGCTTCTCGGGCCGTAGGTCGCGGGTTCGAACTAGTGGTGGGAAAAACGGCTACTTTTAGATAACAGGCTTTAGACGCTATGCTTTAAATTTATAGCATGTTATTTAAACCGCTATGTTATAACGATATTAAAGACAGGTAAAAAACAGGCAAACAGAATAGCAGTCAACCATGGTCGTTCAGAAATTGCTATGCTGAATTTGGTATGCAATTTTATTTTTGGTATTTCTCAATTATTTTTATTCGATACCAATCTCTTAATTTTGCTGGTTGCAAAACATTTCAGAAATTTGTGATCTCAGATGAAATTATTATAATATAACACTAAACAAACCTATGATTTTCGATATTTTATTATTAAACTGCAAAAACTAATGTCTCTAGAATAACATTGAAGGTCAAATAATGTTACAGTTTTTTGGTAATATACAGGTCGGCATAGCTTTATTTGATTTAATTTCAAGAAAATATTGTTTTAAAACCTAATATATCGAAATGGTTTTACAATCAGAATGACTTTAATAAAACTTTCTGAATTTCCGGTCAGACAGCGAGCGGAGCGTTAGCTAGCTAATCTATTAAGGGCCTCCCCGCATTTTGCAGCTATTGCGCTCACTCTTACGTCAAATTTACTGAGAGTGACAGGGACGGAAAAAACGCGCGCGCAGGATAAATGTAGTTTATTTAGTTTTATTGAATAACTATAATGTTTAAATGAAAAGTTAAACATCAAAGTTACAGATCTTAAAGCTACGCGTATATAGACACATAATGAGTTCACATGTATGTTATGCCAGTGGAGCCTATACGGTTTTTATGAAAACAAAGCATGTCCCAATTAAATTTTTTTCATCATATTTTTCAACATATTATCAAATTTTAACACCATGAACTAATCACCAACATATATTTTATTCATGTCATATCAATATCATCAAATCAGACTTTATAGAATTTCAAAACAATCAATATCAACCTATTTTTCCGGGGACGCCCTTAAAGTGAAACATGCAGCTATGTAGCGTCTCGCTCGCTCCCTCTCCCGCGAGTCACGCGACCTCGAAGAAGCGCGCGCGCGTGTGTAGCTGCATCGTTGAGAGCTAGAGCGAGACGCTAAAATACAAAGCACGAATCACGCGCCACGTCTCGGCTGCGCAAAATAGCGTTTCGTTGGCATGGCACCATGGCAGTAGCTTCGTGGCAAAGTGTTGCCAACGAAGGCGATTTTTCGCCATTTAGGCTACTCAGATTGGAAAACGGCGACCAAAAAATCGTAAAGGCGACTGGTCGCCTTTTAGGCTACTCGAAAAAGAGTAAGTTTACTTTAATTTATAATCGAATTACAACACAAATAAGCACAAAAAAACTACATAAAAAGATAAACGACGATCAAGATAAAAAGATGGTAAACCCCTTCACCCATATTAAACGTTTTATCTCTAAATACCTCTGAGATCATGTTGGCACTGCTGTGAAAATATCACAGATGGAGTTGCGAATATTTAGTTTCGAATCAACCAATTATTCGAATCAGTATGTTAATTAGAACTATTCGAATCAGTATTTTTTATCCGCTTAACTTTTAAAAGCCTTATACACGATCGGTTTCCAACCGCAGGGAAGTCTGTTGTTCATACCAATACTTGGTTGATTTCAACGGCCTTGGTCGGAATAGCATCTGCTCAAGTTGATTCTAACCACCGACCGTGTAGAACAGATACAAAGATTGGTTGTTCTGATCAAGGACACATGGTCCGTGGTCGGAAACCGATCGTGTGTAAGGCGTTTTAGGAGTTTTAACTAACAAGGGCAAGAACAGAAATTGGTCGCAGCAGATCAAGCAGAATAATGTTTAAGATTCTGGCTAATAAGTATATGGACACGCCAATTTTAAAATCTTTTCTTTCTTAAACTTTAAAACACAGCACACTAACAATAAACACGTTTTGATACTACTAATAAATAAAGGAAAGAAAAACTTCGACACAGGCGGGAATCGAACCCGCGACCTCGGGTATACAATCCCGTACCAATGTCCACTCACTGTCGCTCAATGCCAATTGAGCTACCGTGTCAATGGCTGCCAGCGCGAAATTCTTCTATCCTTTGTTTCTTTTACACTTTAAAGTAGTGTTTGCAAAAATTTCAAAAATTTGTAAAATAAAAAAAATAAAAATATCGGAGGTAGGGAACGCAAGTTCAAGTTTTTCTTTCCATTATTTCTTAGTAATAATCCCCACATGAGGTTTTCATTATCAAAAACATTCAAATTACGTTTTGATACTTTTATTTTCTTTAAATAAATTCAGACTCTAGTTTAAACGACTTGTAGGTTTAGTGTGAAGTGTGAAGTACTGATTTTATTGTATGTACAGGAAGTTATAATATAATACATAAGTAAATAGTTAAAAAGTGGTTTTATTTCAGTTTTGGGTTTGGGCTACTTTAGGCTACCTCATTTCAAATTGGGCTACTTAGGCTACTCAAGCTTTGAAAATTTGGCGACATAAGGTCTTGGCTTGTTGGCAACACTCTGGTGGCAACGGCCGCGGGGAGACGCTGTCCAGTTCCGCGAGCTAAGATCGCGAGAGTGCGTTCTTCGCGCCGCGTTGTAACTATAGCTGCATTTACGTGTTTATTAAGCGCAAGCTATTCGTTGCGAGCAAACCGCGCGCTTCGTTTTTCAGCTTTACGTTATATTAACCTCCTCTAGTTCGAACCCCGCTGAGGGCAACATTTATGTGATGAGGATAAATTATTGTTTCTTAGTCTTGGATGTTATTTATATGTGTATTATATATTATTAAATGTATAGTTGTGTTAGTATCTCATAACATAACATAATACAAGTTTACTTAGTTTAGGGCTAACTTAATCTGTGTGAAATGTATCCGTATATAAAAAAAAATAGCAGTAACCTATATCTTCTTACGACTGTCATATAAGCGACTAAGAGTCAGGGACGTTTTAAGTTTGATGCGCGAAGTGGCGGACGAAATCGACTACATGTTACCCAAATAAATAGTATCCAAGACTAAGAATCATCCATTCATCATCTAAATGCCCTCAGAGGGATTAGAACCTGCGATTCCGGATCCAGAAGTTTGTCACCTAGTAACAAGGCCAGACTTCGCTTTCTTTCGTGTTGTTTGATGCGAGTTAGGAGTTATGGTTAATTAGTAGTTATATTTAGGCGATGTAGTTGGAAATATGCTACAACAATACGCTGAGTCAGCCACCCTTTCGATGCCTATTTTTTTCATTCTTGTACCTTTTTTGTTTGTATACTTCTTAACGGTACATTTTTTGTGAGTTTAGTGTTGTAGTGTAATAAATAAATATAACCTTCCTATCTAAATCCATAAAAGAAATGAGACAGGTGCGTAACTGTCAATATATATATATAAAAACAACCCCCAGGTTGTGCGTATAGCTGTTCTGCTCCTAGCGATATGCTAATATGCTCAAATGTTTTAAATTAAATAATCATACTAAACCATAGTTAACCAATTTTTTTCATAACAAACTTATCAAAATTCGGTTTAGAATTAAGAATTGTTCAGCCACTTTTGGAAGTAGAGTAAGGAAACGTTGTAAAGAAATAAAGGTTGCTGATGATAGGTTTCCCAAATATGCATCTGGCATCCCAAAAATGGCAATATATTGCAAATTATATCAATATTCATACATAACATAACAAAAACGTTCACGCCGAATATCCCCGAAGGGGTTGGCAGAGCTACTAGTACTAATACTTCTGAACATCACGTGACTTTGTCACCTGGTGTTCAGAGTACCCACGTTTTGCATGGACAGTGTACTCACGTGATAGGGGGCAGGCCTATCGCCGTTTTGTACGAATACACTGTCACATGACTAAGTACAACTCAGCCATGTGGGTTTCCTCACGATGTTTTCCCTCACCGTTATCAACCATGATAAATTAACCACACATATGTCTTTAGAAAAGACAAATTGGTGTAGGCCCGACCCAGGATTTAAACACTAGTCGTTTGCACGATAACCGAGTGTTCTACCCACTGGGCTATCACGGTTGCTATATTGCTATATAGCTCCTTATTTTATGATAACGTATATCAATATACGTTATCATAAAATAAGGAGCTATCGTTGTCTCGGGAAAATTGCTTATTCAATCCAGTATTTTTCTCTCTCTTATTACTCAGGGATATACGTAGTCTAGCACCTTGAGTTGAGAGTTTTAAAAACGCCTTAATTTTGTTTTTTTCCAGTGGTTGTATTCTGCCTGGCTGCCGTGATATTTCCAATGGGTTTCCATGTTGACGAGATTGGAGGACAGCCATACCAGCTCCCAAACAGCCATCAAGTCGGAATCTCGTATATTTTATTTGTTTTGTCTCTTTGGATTACTGTTATATCTGAATTATTTGCTGGCAAGGTTTGCTTGCCGCATTTTTAAAGACTAATATTCTGAATATCTCAATATATTTAAGTGTACATATTTATCATTTAAGAGTTATGTATTTAATGTAGGAATTAAAGTTTATTTGGAAGTTACCACTATGAATTGTTTTATTATTTTTCCATTTCAAGAATACTGGAACTGAATTTCGATGATTGAAGTTGCAACTATTTGTTGCTCACTATTAACATATGCCCATTGGTGTCAAAGTAAATCTCAATCGAATCACCAATATTGAATCATTTTTTGACTTAAATAATGCATATTTTCGCATATATTCGTTTACATACTTACTTATTATAATCACGCCCATTATCCTATTGGGGTAGACAGAGACTATCGATCGCCACTTTGCACGATGTTGACAAATCTCGGAAAAGCTATATAAGCCTGTCATACACCCCTAGAGATCTCGAACCGGTCCGTATTTTCTCTCCGTTTACACATGCACCGAAATGCAGTTTAGGTCCCAACACTCTTTTTAAATAATATTTTGTAGTATATGTATGTGCTATGTATAATGTGTTATAGTATAGCTCTTGCGTGTGATAGATAGCTTGCTGTATAACAAATATTATATAGTTCGATATCTAAATATATAAAACTCAAAGGTTACATATCAACGCACAGCCCAAACCACTCTGGACGGGTGGTTATGACGTAGGCATACGCTAAGACAGTATTTTTGAAAATTCCACCCCTAAGCGGCTTACAAGCGGGGTGAAAGTTTGTATGAAACTCCGTAAATTTTGAAGCTATATAATGGTAAACAATAATACTAGGCTATTTGATTTAAAGTTAAAAATTACGCATTTTGGGATTTTTGAAAATGCAGGGTTTATTAAGAGGATAAAAAAGAAAGGGTGAGTTTGCAAACTCCGTAGATACAATAATAAGACTCCAGAAGAGAAAACCTCATGTGCGGATTACTACTTATCAATTAACTGACACCACTAAGGTGCCAAGAAACAAAAGAAAGAAGAATTTCGCATCAGTAGTCACTTGACACCGTGGCTCAATTGGCAATGCGACCGGGGCGTTGACCGGGAGGTCGCGGATTCGAGTCCTGCTGTTGCCGAAGAAGCCGCCAAGTCGAGCGCTAAGCAAACACTGCCATACCATCTTTTACTGGACCCATTTCGCTGCATTTTCAGGCCCCTATTTGAGAACCTGACACCTAGAGTACGTGGTGCGAAGTCTAAGGTTCCTTGGCAGACAGAAAAGGCTTGGCATGATTTAGTCTAAATTCATTACTTTTTATAAATAAACTAGCAGCTCCATCGAGACTTGGTTAGTTTTTTACGGAATATTTTTGGTAGTACTACATAATATTCTTCTGAATTAAGCAGCTTTCCCGTTCACAGTTCACACCTCAAAAGTGTGTTATATCTTCATCTCTGTCTAACTGTGTACTTCATGTTATCATCACGAGCGTCCTACGGCTCCTACGCTCAAAGCATGAGCCAAAACAATGATATTTAGATTTTAAGTATGTATAGCTTTGTTGTTGTACTTTTTTTATGTATCACTTTTGAATCATTTTATTGTGTCTTAGTGATGAACGTTGGAGGCCTTATGCTTACCTAGTATTAGTTATCTAGGGGCACGGCAGTGCCCCCGCCAAGTCGAGCGCGAAGCAAGCACTGCCGTACCATCCTTTTCTGGAACCGTTTCGCTGCATTTTCAGGGCCCCATTCGAGAACCTCAGGATAGGATTAAAACGCTAAAATTCGTAATCACACACTTGAAATCCAAAATTTCAAGTCGGTAGATCAAATAATTCCGAAGTTAAGCTAATGTAAAGTTTCGCATTTTCAACACTGACTGACTGACTCACTGATCATCAAAATAGAACTAGTACTTCCCATAGACCTAGAGAGCTGAAATTTGGTACAGTGTTAGATTTTAACGCCCACATAAAGAAAAAACTATCAGAACAAGGTTTATGGAAGATCTGGTAGTCCAGACCAGTGGTGACCATCAGCGTCACTGAGAAAACATAATAAGAGTACTGCCAAACTATAATTAAGAGAAATAGTAGACGATTAACTGTATTCTACTCAATAAATAAAAATATTCAGTCCAATAATTAGCACTAGCACTGATCCGCGGCTTAGCTAAGGTTATTTAGCATTAGCATTATTACCAGTACTCGTCACTATCACTAGATGGCGCTGGCTGTATTTTAAGTCCCGGTAGCGTATTTATTTACACATTTAAAAGTTTTTTCGTGTATTTTAAAGATTTGAAAAGTCGTGGAGTTTAATTTTATTTGATTTCACAAGATAATATAATAATAAGAAAATGTAACCATTCAATCAGTCTACGTCCTGTCAAAAAGAAGTGAAATCCCACCAAAAACATTCTGTAAAAAACTAGCCAAGTCTCGATAGAGCTGCTTGTTTATCTCTAAAAAGTTATGAAATCTGAAGAAGAAGAAAGAAGAAGAAGAAAAATTGTTTATTTGGCACACAACAAGAAATACAGAGTAAATTTACAACAATAAAAAAGAATGCACCAAAAAGGCACCAACTCAGCATGTGTATGAGAAAGTCAAACAACTTGGTTGATGAATTTCCCATACGCTGGTTTTCAGTTAGCGCCATAACTAAAACTAATATTACAACTTAATATAAATAAGTTAAACAAACAAAAATAATAAAACAACAAAAAGAAAAATACTAACAGACATACAAAAAAAATTTTTTTTATTAATTTTTTTAAATTATTTTCTTTAATTAAATGAATTTATTATATAATATATAACTACTTTCATACGGCATAACCTCATAAATAATTACAAACAAATATACTGCTTTCCCTTAAGAAACTAAATATGTTGTGTTTATCTAAATTAAATAAAAATAAAAAAATAAGTAAGAAGGAAAAAATATATATAATATAAATACGTATATAAATACACCTCCTACACATATATGTTCATAAAGTGGAAAAATTTATTTATTATTCAAGAACATATCATATAACATTAGATAAAATCACCTTACAACTAACTTAAAACTAAAAATAATTTAACAATAAAATTAAACAAATATATATATATATATATATAACGTCGGCGTGGTAGATCGGCGTAGATTCATGATTCCTCAATCACAAATCAGACACAGAAATAAATAATCACAGCTTTAATCAACTTCGCCACTATTCACAAATTAACTAAGTACAAATTATATTGCGTTAACACCGATTAGAAACGTATGACGGTTCCGAGCACAACCGATCCACTTTTTGTCCATCGTCAGAATGATCCTTGCCCGAACTAGAGGTGTGTAGTTCGCGAATGAATGCTTCTTTTGAATGCCTTCAGTTGAAAATGCAAACCATTCCTTCCTTCACTCGCTTATTAGTCCACCTTATTCCTTCACTTAATACTTCACTATGCCGTCAGGCGAAAAACAATCTTCGGTCATCGACTTAAAGACTATATTTGTTTGATCTGACACCTTATTAGTTCACCACACTTATGCATTGCCGTGCTCGCGCAGGGGAAAATAACTCTCCACACACGGTGTTAAGACCTATATTTGTTTGCTGCTAAATCACGATTCGTTTACACAAATACAAAAACATAAATACGAGGTTCGAGACCCGTCAATTAGTTATTTTTAATGTTTATTTTCTAATAGTGAAAATATTATTTGTTTTGGTTGTCAGTCCTAAGCCTGAAAAGTATGGAGGACAATCGAGATAATTATTCTTACTGATACTTCATGATAAATTACTATATTTCTGCAAAATTAAATACAAGTAATACAACATATGGGACTCATTAATTAAATATTATCAAAAGCATCATTTTTTTCATTCGCGAACTAGCGAATGTTATAAGATACGAGAACGCAAGAACCGCAAGTTATTCATCTTTCCAACTCAATCTCTTCATTTAGTCCAATTTGTTCTGTAGTTCATTTAGTCCAACGGCTCTGAAGGAGTCTAATGAGCCGCTGAACGAAGTGGACTACTGGACTACATTCGCGAAGTAGTTCTTTGAAGTGAAGGAACTAAATGAACTAAGTTCTTTTCACTGAAGCGTTATGCGCATGTCTAGCCCGAACTCCATCATAGGGCGCACGATTACCTCGTGACCACACCCTTCCGCTTCTTACCACTTAGTCAACTGAGTCAAATCAGCAACTCTATTAGGTATTACCGACACGTAGTCAATTCAGTAACTGTATTAGGTGCCGCCGACATGTAGTCAAATGAGCAACCATATTAGGTGCCGCCGACACGGCCATCCTGACAAGACACACGTCCTCGTGTGTTACTCGGCATCTGAAACAATATCAGATGGCAATACCACTTGTCCAAAATACTGACTTCTTCAATGAGGATTGTTCAATTTCAAAACAAAAAATACTTTATTACTTAAATGCTTTTCAGGAACTCACACACAAAAAGTTATTACAACAATCCTCACTAAAGAAAAGTCACTAATAAGTGTTCGCATTTATGGTTCATAGAGTGATCAAACAAACAGATCATCCCAGTGATCAAACAGTCAGATCATCGCAGTGATCAAACAAACAGATCATCCCAGTGATCAAACAAACAGATCATCCCAGTGATCAAACAAACAGATCACCCCAGTGATCAAACAAACAGATCATCCCAGTGATCAAACAGTCAGGTCATCCCAGTGACCTAAACTCATATCATTAACGGTCATCCCAGTGACCATAAAAATGTCATATCATTAACGGTCATCCCAGTGACAGCGAAAATCAGAGTTGGTCATCCCAGTGACCCCAAAACACATCTTCAGCGGTCATCCCAGTGACCCTGAAACACATCTTTAGTGGTCATCCCAGTGACCCTAAAACACATCTTCAGCGGTCATCCCAGTGACCCTAAAACACATCTTTAGCGGTCATCCCAGTGACCCTAAAACCCCTATATTCATGTGTGGTCATGTGTCATCTCAGTGACCACTACAATTTAACAAATGTCTCACAAAAGAAAGTTTATACCTACTGACAGAACTGAGAAAATTAATAAATTTCACTCAACTCATTCAATAAGGATTCAGAACCCAACGGGTCAAACCTCTCTGGCAATTTTCTTAAACGATCATGGTTATGGCTATATTTTTACAGCCTGTTGTTACTGTCCAAAACCGATAAAGTGTACCTATCTCCTTCTTAAACTTCTACTACTCTAAAGGGACCCTTATACAATGCGTCTAAATTTGTCTAAATTCGTTTTTGCATTAATACAAAATCACCAAGAGAAAACCTAGTAAATTTAGCCTTGTTCTTATCAGAACCCTCAATAGATTGATCGGTACTCGAAACGGGAATCAAATGAAATCCACTTGCACAATCAAAGAGTAAAAAGAAATTCGCGCCGTTCAATCGTGCAATTAAATCTGATATGAAAGATACAGGAAACCAATCGGACACTGAATTACTATTTAGTTCGCGATAGTCTACGCACATGCTATCGATACCATCACTTTTCTTTACTAATAACGCAGGGCTTGAAAATGGGGAACAACTTGGCCTAATTATGTTTGCTTGTAAAAGTTTATTGGCCTTAGCTTCTATCACGCGCCGTTCATCCGGCGTGAACGAATTTTCATCAACACGTATAGTGGAAAAACCTAAAATAAGGTAACTTTCTATTTTTAAAATACCTAGCAACTCGCTTTTTGCAGCGTCACTAACATCGCATCAACTTGTGCTAAATTTATTTCAGACGCTATGTTTACTTGAGAACTGTATTCAACATTTAACTTTTCGAGCGTTAAATTTAAGGTAGACATATTTATGGCAAAGCCTAGAGCTAAAACTTCTCTACTTAGCATTATGTACCTGACATATCTTGCAAAACGTGGAGTAAAACTCAATTCTAAAATCACAGACCTTAACCTTACACAACATTTGTACTGTGCTAAACGTACTACTCAAGCTTATGACATTAAAATTAATAACATTGTTTTTACGTTTTCCACAATTTTTGTCGCAACAACTAACGAGCATTCGGCTCCGGAATCATAATTAAAAATAAAGCGCTCACCAGAATGAGTCAGTGCACCTGAAGGTACACTGCAATCGTCGACTCTGTTCGACGCGAGTACTGGTACCTGAACCTCCGGCGTTGTGGCGGTGGCGCTCGTGCACCGGCTCGCAACGTGGCGCGGCTCCACACTTGAAGCACACCAATGGCTTGATGTGTTAGCTCCTGAATGCTGAGAACTAGCTGTTATTGAGTATGACGTCGCAGTTTTCCCGCTGACTGGCTGAGACAAGTAGCGGTGTTTAGGTTGTATCTTACATACATCGGCTTTGTGTCGAACTTTTGCACTGCTGTAACATTGTGATAACCAATTAGATGCAGATCCTTTTACCGCGCTGCTTATCACCACGACGAGGATTCCATCCTGCAGTGGATGGAACCGAATCCGTAGTTGCACACCAGGAACTCGGAGTTAAATTCCGGTAGAGTAACTTTATCACTGGACACTGTAAGAGGTTTTAACGCTCCAATAAGAGCTAACATATTTTGATTTTGCACTTCAAATAAACTTTTCCATTTATTGTCACTTTCTTTATATTACGATTTACGAAATCGGCGTTGGGGAGATCCCGCTTCTGATAACGTCGGCGTGGTAGATCGGCGTAGATTCATGATTCCTCAATCACAAATCAGACACAGAAATAAATAATCACAGCTTTAATCAACTTCGCCACTATTCACAAATTAACTAAGTACAAATTATATTGCGTTAACACCGATTAGAAACGTATGACGGTTCCGAGCACAACCGATCCACTTTTTGTCCATCGTCAGAATGATCCTTGCCCGAACTCCATCAGAGGGCGCACGATTACCTCGTGACCACACCCTTCCGCTTCTTACCACTTAGTCAACTGAGTCAAATCAGCAACTCTATTAGGTATTACCGACACGTAGTCAATTCAGTAACTGTATTAGGTGCCGCCGACATGTAGTCAAATGAGCAACCATATTAGGTGCCGCCGACATATATATATATAAATATGTTTGATATATATTAATTGTATGGGTGTGTGTGAATGTTGTGATGGGATAAAAGTTATTGATTGAGTTGTAAGAATGCTTTCATTTTCAACCTAAATGATGACAAAGAGCTTAACTTTTTTAAGGGAGGGGGTAAATCATTCCAGCACTTCGTGGCAGCAAAACGAAAACTACCCCGATATGCTGTAGTGCGATGGCGAGGTGTGATAAGTAATGTAGCACATCCACGAGTAGTGTAATGACTCAAATTTTTAGACCAAACCAGTTTTTCATTTAAGTAAAGTGGGCTTCCTCGTTTGATGACTCCAAACAAAAGAGTGGCCAAGTGTAATTTACGCCTTGATTCTAAATTCAATATCTTATTTTGATTTAAAATAGGTGATATATGACTTCTAGGGGCAATATCGTAACAAAACCTGATACACGCATTCTGCACTCTCTGTATAAGCCGTTGTGTACGAGCGAGAAGACAGGGGCCTTATACAACATCACCGTAATTTTAAAATTTACATAGTATCAAGGAGTCACATAACTTAATACGGATGTTCGATACTCAAATAAGGCCGTTTTTTATATAAAACTTTTAGTTTATAAAAACAGTTACGAACTTTATCTAAAACATGCCAAATGTCTAAAATAAGTGGAGCCAAGTCTAAAGTTCTTTACTCCAATTTATTCTCTCCTCTACGTCCTGTCAAAAAGAAGTGAAATCCCACCAAAAACATTTTGTAAAAAACTAGCCAAGTCTCGATAGAGCTGCTTGTTTATCTCTAAAAAGTAATGAAATCTCTAAAATAAGTGGAGCCAAGTCTAAAGTTCCTTACTCCGATTTATTTATTAATATAGTTAATTTTACGTGACTTGGACGTTGAACATTCTTGACACGTTTAGTATGTACAAGTTTATTTACTAAGTTATTTTCAGATTTATTCAAATCTTGTAAACTTCTTTGCCGATTATGTAGAGTCCACTTCACAATTTTTTGTGATTCTAATCTATCTTTATTTTTAGTTGTGAGAACTCTAGTGATTATTTCTATGTTTCCCTTAAACTTTTATCATAATCTACTAATTACAAGTCAACGGCCATGTTGTTTTATTATTTTTGTTTGTTTAACTTATTTATATTAAGTTGTAATATTAGTTTTAGTTATGGCGCTAACTGAAAACCAGCGTATGGGAAATTCATCAACCAAGTTGTTTGACTTTCTCATACACATGCTGAGTTGGTGCCTTTTTGGTGCATTCTTTTTTATTGTTGTAAATTTACTCTGTATTTCTTGTTGTGTGCCAAATAAACAATTTTTCTTCTTCTTCTTTCTTCTTCTTCAGATTTCATAACTTTTTAGAGATAAACAAGCAGCTCCATCGAGACTTGGCTAGTTTTTTACAGAATGTTTTTGGTGGGATTTCACTTCTTTTTGACAAGACGTAGACTGATTGAATGGTTACATTTTCTTATTTATTATTATATTATCTTGTGAAATCAAATAAAAATAAACTCCACGACTTTTCAAATCTTTAAAATACACGAAAAAACTTTTAAAAGTGTAAATAAATACGCTACCGGGATTTAAAATACAGCCAGCGCCATCTAGTGATAGTGACGAGTACTGGTACTAATACCAAATAACCTTTTTAGAGAAAAACAAGCAGCTCTATCGAGACTTGGCTTTGGCTAGTTTTTTACAGAATGTATTTGGTGGGATATTATACGCCAGACTAGCTATTTGCCCGCGACCACGTCCGCGTGGACTACATTTTTTGCATCCGGTTTGCATTCAAAATACCAAAACATTATCTTAACTTCTGTTTTTTATATTTATATTCTCGCGGGCGTTGTAAAGGATATGAAGAACATTGAGGCTTTTTAAGTGATTGTTGGGATCGCCCAATGCATCGGCAGTTGGAGACCCATGTCTACTATGTCTACATGTCTATGACTACTTTTTCCCCAACCAACTTCCAATAGTGGATAAAGAATGACTATCTCAGAAGCTATGGCTACCTTTTTTTGGGATTTATAGCCTTTAGTATATACTCATGAATGATTGATTGATAGATGAATTTTATATATTTCTTTTTGTAGTGGTTATTACAGTCAATCGCATCAAGTTTCAAATTTCAAGATACGGAAATGTCAAAAATCTCTATATTTATAAATATACTCTGCACGAATCTCCTGACTATTTGTATAAAAAACTGCAATGGTCTAAAAGTGGCTATCAGTTTAAAGTCAGGGCGATTGTGCCAATGCATCATCTGGTGGCCTTTCGGGGCAGTTTCAGGTTTGCGGCGTCCAAGTGCTGGAATGACCTTCCCCCGCCCATCCGAAGTGTAACTAGTATTTTCACCTTTAAGCGAAAGCTTAAACATTACTTACTAGTTCAACAAAATCCCGCATCTGTTCTTTAATATTAAATATGTACTTTTATTTTATTTACATTTATTTCTAGGTTACAATTATTTAAGTATTTTACAAACACTCTTTAGCCCCGGTATTTATTAAGTCTATTTATTGCCTCTTTTATACATATATTTCGTCAGATATTCATAATTATTATAATATTTTGTTTTGATGTTATGTAGTTGTTCACTACTTGATATTAGTATTTGTTCTATTACAATTATTTTGTAATTTATTATTATGTTACCTATGTGTATACATATTATCTTGTGTATAGGTATATTTTTTATTATGCACTGAGTTTAGTTTTCATTAGTCCGTGCGTTTCCTGGCGGTGACTGAAAATCAGTGTTGTGAGCATTTACTCACAACGATAATGCTGAGTCAGCCGCCAATTTATTGCTACGCAGGGTATGGCTTGTGACATTAACTTTTAATGTTAACTCTTGTTTTTAAAATCTTGTAATTTATATTTTTGATTTTTTTTTGTTTAATTTTTATTTAGTTTCGTTTTTAATGTTTTTAGTTATATTGTTAACTGTGTAGCAATGAATAAATGTTTTTCTTATCTTATCTTATCTTACTAGCTGACCCGACAGACTTCGTACTGTAAATTTGCTTATGCCAAACTTTAGGCATTTTTCCGGTACTCTGAGTTCAATATTTTATTGGTAAAAATTTTACGGCATAAAATGTATTATACTTGATAATTGGGGTCATTATCTAGCATTCTACTAAATTTAATTCATATACATTTTGTAATTGAGAAGCCTTTACACCTCAAAACCTCAAACACACAAACATCCAAACTTTGACATTTATAATATTAACGATACTTGATATTTCAAACCCTTAGGGAGTGAGTTCCGAAAATCCTTTTTAGTTTCTCATAAGGATCATGAAACAAACCATTTGTTCCAAGTTTCAAGTTTTTTTACATGAGAATATCTTTAGTAAGTATGGATAGCTGTTGGCGGCCCGGTGCTACCCCTACCGTTAGTGATGGTGTGAGAGTTTGCAGCCGATCATAGATGGC
The DNA here is from genome assembly GCA_963576735.1 of Bedellia somnulentella. Classification (NCBI taxonomy): domain Eukaryota; kingdom Metazoa; phylum Arthropoda; class Insecta; order Lepidoptera; family Bedelliidae; genus Bedellia; species Bedellia somnulentella. The sequence continues at coordinate 10,161,693 of OY755183.1, forward strand.
ACTACTACATTGAATTCTAATATTATTTACAAACTATACATTCTAAGGCTTAAAAAAATATTTTTTATGCGTAAGTATAGCATAATATATCTACGGGAATTTTTGTTTAAAAATAGCACATGGGAGTAACAAAAATTAAAAGGCATAAACATATTCTCAAACCTACCAAATGTGTACGCAAAATTCATACAATATACGTTAAATATTCATACATATTTGCATAATTAAATGGGAAAAAGAAGGGATAGTGCTTGCTATTATTTTAATCAATAACAAAAACAAAAAAACACAAAAAAACTGAGTTCTCCGAGATTCGAAACTGGGTCATTCGTTCAATTAGAATTAACCAATAGATATGTCGCAGGAAAATCGTCAAACTCGTTAACTTATAAGTTTCCTAGGAAACTTGTAAGTCGACGGAAATCCATCAAACAGCATCTTAACTGATAATATTTTTACGAAACTTGTAAAATAACCGACTCACCTCAGGAAAATTGTATGTTAAGTCATTTTTCACAAGTTTCCGAGTTTGCAATTTTGTATTTAAGGAACCTTACAAGTTTCCTGAATCCCGCTAGGAAAATTGTCAAATGCAGCGCTGGCGGCGCGAAGAGAGGGATGTTAGTCGATGCGGATTGGCTGGCGGCGATTATATATATTCATATATAATCGTCAAACTCGTTAACTTATAAGTTTCCTAGGAAACTTGTAAGTTGACGGAAATCCGTCAAACAGCATGGGAATTTAAATCTTACCTGATAGTTTTTAGGAAACTTGTAAAATAACGGCCTCATCTCAGGAAACATGTAAGTGGGGATAATTTTTGACAAGTTTCCTAGTTTAAAATTGGGAACCTTACAAGTTTCCTGAATCCCGCAAGGAAAGTTGTCAATGCAATGCAGCGCTGACGGCGCGAACGCGAAGAGAGTGATGTTAGTCAATGCGGATTGGCTGGCGGCGGTCACGTGACGTGACGCATTCGCGTTTCGCGCGTCTTATCAACTCGACCATCAATACTTATATTTTCCTTGCTTTACTAATGCTAATCTATTAATTTGCTGTCACTGACATAAAATTAAAACTTGATAAGAATATTTATACAATATAATTTGTTTGAGTATATATCATGATACTTTACAGTTACGAGTAGGTATATAGTATGAATACCACCTAGATAATTTTTTCCCTATTAATTTAAGGAGCGTTTAAATACCGATACATACATACCAATACTCACGGCAATAAATCCCTAGAAGGGGTAGCCTGAGCGTCAGAATGAGAAATTCCTAATCTACTTTTGGAAGTTAAATGGAAAAAGATTGTAATATAAACATTCTTGTTGATGGTTTCCAACCGCATCGCCAAAACAACACTAAAAAAATCCCAAAACCATTAGTCACTTACAATGACATCCGTTCGTATACGCGTTACCGCCAAAAATATGTTAGTGCTATTCTTAACCGATACTATGTATGGAAACACTTGTAAAAATCCGTTATCGTAATCAATTATTCGTAGTTTTCGTTTATTATTACGTAAGATTAACGGCTAGGAAACCCTTCTTTGAAACGCACTTAGGCCAGTTCCTCATTTGTATTTGAAAATATTAAAACATTGTCATTACTTTCAATTCATGTTTTTTCTTTACTCAACTCACTTTTTAACTAATCAGCAAAAGTAACCGGTTGTTTTGATAATTTCACTAGCAGCTATTAGGAAACTTACAAATTTCCTAAATTATAAATTCAAAACTCGGAATCTTGTCAAAAATGATCCCTACTTACAAGTTTCCTGAGGTGAGACCGTTATTTTACAATACATACATACATACATATACTCACGCCATTAATTCCCATTGGGGTAGGCAGAGACTATCGATCGCCACTTCGTACGATCCTGACAAACCTCTCTAGTTTCGTTTACATCCATCAATCTTTTCATACATGCTCTTTTATTCTTCATACTTCGGACGCCAGCCTTTTTGAGCACACTCTCAATTTGGTCCAACTTATTTTACAAGTTTCCTAAAAACTATCAGGTAAGATGTAAATTCGCGTGCTGTTGGACGGATTTCCGTCAACTTACAAGTTTCCTAGGAAACTTATATATTTGTTGAGTTGAGTTTGACGATTTTCCTGCGACATATACAGTGTCTTCATCAGTCAGTAAATGTATACCCGGCTTAAAATTTGTTCTCTGCATACTTAACAAATAAATAGCTTTTATAATTAAATATGCTCAACTTCCACCATTTACCAATAAATTAACGGATTTAGCTGGTGCTTGGTATAACAGAATATAAATAAAACAAAGTATGTACAAATAGATTTTCTCTATATTAAACATGTTTTATATAATTTATTTTTACATACAAATTTAAATGAAATATTTTTGTGCTTCGAGTTATTTCTGGTATGGATGGAGAGAGTTTGGTAGATGGGCCGTATAAGGTAAGCCAGGACTAAAGACTCCCTCAATACATACGGCAGCGGCAACCTCGAAAGGTGGGCGGCGCTTTTTCTAAATATCCTATTTAACAGTCGCACGCGCTTCGACGAGGCTACAAGCCTTTCAACTAAAATAGGTTAGGTAAGTAGAGTTTTATTCGCTAAATCACATTTGGAAACTAATATACAGTATATTTAACTACTTTTAACAAGTGTCAATATTGAGCAGTAGGTTGTATGCCGCAGCGCGATGGCCGCGACGCGCAGCCGGCGTCACGCGGCCCCGTAGGCGCAGTCCCCGCGGCGCGCGTCCGCCAGCTCCTCGCCGGGCAGCACGGCCGCGCGCTTCCACTCGTCCCGCACGCGCTCCACGTGCCGCAGCACGCGCACCACGTTCATGCCGGCCAGCATCCGCACGTCCTCCTCGCTCCACTCCGGGTCACGCAGCAGCTCCGCCAGCAGGTGCGGGTAGCGCGACACGTCCTCCAGCCCCTCCGGCGGCGCGTCGATACCGTCGTAGCCTGCGCCCAAACCCACGTGCTCTACACCCGCTATATTTCTCACATATTTAATGTGCTGCAAAACGTCATCCAAAGTAGCCTTTTCGCTGCAAGTTACTAATTTGGCGTAAAAATTTATCATTACTACGCCACCGTTAGCCGCTATCATCCGCAATAGTTCATCCGGAACGTTTCTGGACGAGTTACAGAGAGCTGCAACTCCAGAATGTGAGAACACGACGGGAGCTTGCGACGTCTCGATTGCATCGCGAGCGGTTTCCTCACCGGTATGGGAAAGATCGACTATCATACCAAGACGATTCATTTCGCGAACAACAGCGCGTCCAAATTCGGTGAGGCCGCCACTCGTACCTGCAGCGTGAGCCCATCTCGTGTCACAGGTATGAGTGACAGTTACATATCTAGCGCCAAGTTGGTAAAAAGCACGTAATACTGCTAGTGAATCACCTAGAGCGTGACCTCCCTCAACTCCTATTAAAGATGCAATGCGTCCCTCTCTATGAGCATCTAAGAGTTCGGCTGCATCGGTAGCGAGAGCCATATGTGCGGCATTCATTTCTACTATTCTTTTGATCACGTCCATCTGTTCCAAGGCAAGTTGAACGGCATCTTTATTTTGCGCACCGCAAGGTACATAAGCTGACCAGAATTGAGCTCCTACTTGTCCCTGTTTTAGTCTTGGAATATCGGTATGAGACCAGCGTGAACGCGCCCAAGGCTCGAGGCCTTCTAGTCCAGTACTGAGATTGAAATCGTTGATTTTGTTGTGGAGAAATTTTCGCACGTTCCAAGCGAGATCGTTGTGTCCGTCTACTAAAGGGGAGTCTCTGAGTAATTTTCGTATTGTGGTTAGACGCTGTTTCTGGTGTGGCGCGTCCCTCCTCCACCGAGGGCCAGTGGTAGTGCGAGGGGCGGGCGGCAAGTGCTGCGAGTACGACCAGCGCGGCTAGGGCGATGCGCCATCGAGGTCGTCGCGGCGTGGGCTTTTCGTCAGAGCTGCCCGAGATGGAGGCCGACAGCGAGTCCGGGGCCCAGCGGCCGCAGCGCTCTGCTACGTCCGGCAGTGGCCCCGGAAAGGTCATCCCTTCTTGTACGACAGCCTGAAACAAATGAAAAACCGATGAAAACCACTTTTTAACAATTTTTTAACAATTTTTTAACCGAGTTCAAAAAGAGAAGTGTTCTCAATTCAACCGTATATTTTTTTTATTCCCTGATTGCGCTACCCGCTTAAACTATACATTTTTTTATACAACGTAACTTCGTAACCTAAGTTAAGTATAAAAGTTTTCTGCAGTGGCGGCAAAAACACATTATAAATTTAAATTAGAGGTGTCCGCAAATACTTAGATTAAGTTTACGAGGGTCATTTTTTCCTTAATATTAGAAGCTTTAACTTAAAAAAACTGAACGTTGGTGTGGTATCTGAAATGTGAGCTATAAAGCGTATGTGAAACATATTAGGACCATTTTCGTATAGCTAGAAACGGTAAATAGGAATAGAAATATTTATTTGGTACCAAAATACAAATTGTTTACAATTAAGACAGTAAAAGTAACAAATTAACATAAATTCAGTACATAGTGACATTGATGCTGTACTATGTTATACCTGTATTACAGCCATCAAACCTTCCAAGTGACTTAAATTTACAGTGCTTTTAAATATCTTCTATCTTATTTTATTATACAAATAAAAAGAAAATGTACAAAGAGAACATAATATCAATTACCAAAGAAAATATTTAAAGATACCATGATTAGATTCTAATTCATAAATAAAATACAAATATTATATATATAATAAAATACAAATATAATAGTTACATACATATTTATAACTACAAGCACAATGTAGATATATATATCAGAGCAAGGAGCAAGTCCTCAGTTACATTATATTCAGTAAATCTCGTATAAGCCGCCAGCTTTTCTTCCTTATGAAGTTTTCACATGAAAACTTACGCTTAATACGCTTGCTCACTAACTGACTATCATGGAGCTACTACAGTGGGCACTACAAATTTGTCCGAAACAAATAAATTAAAAAGATATATTAACACTTGTTACTCAATAATAATAGTATTTGAAACTCATTTTCCTTTATAATTTTTGATATACTTATTACCGTAAGAAGTATTTTGTTATTCAGATTAATTGAATATAATTATATTACGCGGAATCCTAGCATTCACTTGATTATAGCGACGATGTGATCGCCGCTTTATAGAATAGAATAGAATTAAATAGAAATACTCTGCACATCAAACACAAATTATTTTCAAAATGATTAAAACCGTGTTAAGAGAAGTATAATTGGCGGTCTTATTGCCAAAAGCGATCTCTTCCAGACAGCCTATGGAAGGTAACTGATACATCTATAAACAACGGTGTAGAATATTATATAGATATTGTTCTCGCTATTTCTTTCTACTGGGAGGCAACAAAAATTTATCACTACTTTATAAGATCCCTACTTTACATACATATAATCACGGCTGTAATTCTCTAGAAGGGGGTAGCCAGAGCCAAGGATTATTAATACCACAGCCACTTTTGGAAGTTGAGTGAGGAAAAGATAGTAAAAAAAGGTTTTTGGTGATGGGGTCTCCAACCGCATCGCCCAAAAATCCAATAAAAAGCCCCAATACCCTTAGTCGCTTCTTACGACACCCGTCGGTAGAAAGGGGGGTAGCGACATTCTAAGCCGGCACTACACGGCAAACTACTTTACTGAGATGGAAATTACGTCATGATCCAATCTTCAATACCGTTCAGGATACAAGTACTTTGTTCAATGAAGTTCAACAATAAAAATAATTAAATTCATCAATTAAAATAAGACGTCGAGGATAATGATAAGGTCCTTTCGTTAATGGTAAAAACATGTTGCAAGTGCAACCTTTCATCTCACCTTTTATTCAATTAAGTAGTAACGATCATCCCAGGCAAATCATAATGTGACCCATTTCACAATCTGCTGTCAACACATACATCAACCTTTCCCAACACGCCCCTTTATTATTTTGGCGCCATTTTCTTTTTTACATACATACATATACTCACGGCTATAAATCCCTAGAAGGGGGTAGCCAGAGCTAAGGAATCAGAAATTCCTTAGCCACTTTTAGAAAGTTTAGTGGGGAAAAGATGGTAAAATAAAGGTAATTGGTGATGGGTCTCTAACCGCATCGCCCAAAAATCCCTTAAAAGACACAATACCGTTAGTCGCCTCTTACGTACACCCACCGGAAGAAATGGGGTAGTGCTATTCTAAGCCGACACTATATATATTCAATTAATAATTTTAAAAAAAACATGCATAAGTGTATTGAAAATATTCATACGATGCGCGTTAGCACCACAAACTATGGTAAGTACTTAGAGTGCAACTCGGTAGTTACTTCGCTGACTTGTGTAATCTTCTAGTACACACGCTTGTCAAACAAGATAGTTGAAATATGATTCTTATTGCAAACCTATAAAATACATACTTGGTGGACAAAGTTATTATTAACAATACAAATTTATAAAAACGAAAATGAGGGGGATAAAGAATCAGAATATTTAAATACCATTAATAAAATAGCTTATACCAAAAAAGAGAAAAAAGCATATTTCTTTTCCATTGGCGCTTAACGTGATAAGGGCCTTTTCAATATTCCGTGTATTGCACACAAATACAGGTAGATTGGCAAGCAAGGTAGTTAATGAGATGTGTTGGATATTGGGTCAGGTCGATGCGTGAGTACCGTGGAGGCTAGATCAAAGGCGAGCCAGCATCATCGATCAGGCCGCTTGCCGAGCACACTGCCCTATTAGTTACATCCAGTGCATTGGCAATGTTCTGTCGTTTCCGCATTTTCTAATTAATACATTGTTATAACTGGGTTAAGAGCTTAAGGAAATTGTACCAAACTATTGTGCGGTTGAAAGGGTGGTTTTGTTAAGCCTAGCTCAGGGAAAAAAATATACGGTACATACAGCTAATACTTTTGAAAATATTTGCAACTTGTGTGGCCCAACTTCCCACTTGTAAGCAGTTTTGTTAATACATTACATTAATTTCCCTAAAATTTGTAATTATTTGTTGCTTATTATACTCATGCTTAACATTCCTATTGGGGTTGACAAAGATCATTGACACTCTTACTAAAACCTGCAGATCTCTCTCGCCCACATTTATCAATGTGTGACGGATTGTGTTGTATTAATCATACAAAAGCTTCTAGTGAATAATGTGCGACGTTTAAGAGTGTGTAGAAAGTTATATAATTGTGTCTTTTCTATTTAATTAAATAGTCTTTATTGGTTAAAACATGGTATATTAGAGATATAAAATATTATATGGACCACATGTCCAAAGCCGTCTTTAACCTATTGGAGGCCCTGGGCATATGAGAATAATGGGGCCCCTATGACTTTGACAGAACATTATTTTATTTTCTAAGATTTTCACGATTGCACATTATAATTGAAACAACTATTGATTTTCGGATATTTTAATCGCGTGTTATTTTATTACATTATTTTTAAAGCCCGACGTTTCGAAAACTTTTCAGTTATCATGGTGGTTACTGAGGTGTTATTTGTCATTATACAGTACTATAACATTTGTAACTACCTTCACAAAATTTTAAGTTACATTACGCAAACGCATATGCATATAAACTCAAATGTAACTTAAAATTTTGTGAAGGTAGTTAGTATTAATAATTTTATAGTACTGTATATAACAAATAACACCTCAGTCTTCCCGTGACCATAATAACTGAAAAGTTTTCGAAACGTCGAGCTTTAAAAATAATGTAATATCACGCGATTAAAATATCCGAAAATCAATAGTTGTTTCAGGAACATTATTTTGTTAGAATAAACAAAGAAAGTAGATGAGCAAGTTTCCAGATTCATTTTTCGATCCGGTCACGAGTAAATCTTAGAGATGTCTGTTGTCGAACTAGAACTTCAGCCCGTTAACAAAATACTTTAACATATATATTTTTTTGTATATCTACAGTAGGCTAGTAGAATCGTTTTTAGGGGTTCCGTACCAAAAGGTAAAACGGTACCCTATTACTAAGCCTCCACTGTCTGTCTCCATGCTGTATCTCATAAACCAACTAAACCGTGATAGCTAGAAAGCTGAAATTTTCACACATGATGTATTTTCTTTGCCGCTACAACAACAAATACTAAAATATTAAGGGGGTTCCAATACTATAAACGTGTTTTTTTCGTATTTTTTGCTCAATACAAAATCACTTATATATTACCTTTCAAAATAATTTCTTAAACGACTATAAAGTAAATATTAATAGGGGGCTCCCATGATTTAAGCACAAACGTGATTTTCTATATAGATGATAGAACGCAACCCTTAGCGTTTTTTTAGAAGTTCACCGCTATCTATTTTTTGTAGCCAACAGCGTTTATATTTTATTTTCGTTTGTAAAAAAATAATACCTTTTATATTTTGTTGATTAAATATCTCGAGAACAACTAGTCTTCCATTGAATTGTATTTTCATATATTTTAATTTATTTAGCTGTAAAAGCTGTGAACAAATTGGTATTGTAGTCAGTAATTTAGGTTTGATGTATACGAACCGAAAAAGTTCTTTGGCAATAAATGTCGGTTATCGTTTCGTGATCTGGCAGAGACTAGGGGGCCCCTATCGATCACGGGGCCCTGGGCACGTGCCCAGAGTGCCCAGTGGGAAAGAGGGGCTTGCACATGTCACGTCAAGATTCTTGACATACATATTATGTATTAAATTTGTCATCAATCTCTATACATAAAAGGCAAAACTGACTGATTGGCTGACTTTTATCAACTCACAGGGAAAACTACTGCATCTAGGGACAAGATTTTTTTTCCAGAGGTGTGTTTTATTATGAAAATGAGCACTAAGAACGAAATTGTAGAAATTCCAACCCAAAGGATATGAAAAAGGAGTGTATATGTAACTTTGTAGAAGAAGTTAGAAGTTTGAAAATTGTTACATAGGTTTTCGATTACACTTTTTATTGATTTGTTTATAGGTAGACAAAAACCCCGAAAGGAGTAAAGTTGGGGGGTAAAGTTTGTACGAAATATATCTCATTTCTATACTTAGAAACTTAAAATTTAGTGTATGACATAAATAAGCAGTGAAAAAGTAGTATCAGGAGTGCATGCCCTTAAGGGGTAAAATTGGGGTTTGAAGTTTATAAGTTTTAAGTTTATAAGAAAAAATCTCAAAGGGGTAAAATTATGTCACGCAGAATAAGTTGCGCGGGTCAACTAGTATTGAATATTCTAACTCTCAACTCAGCTCAAACGTCCCCGAAGAGTACCCACGTTTTACTTGGACGGTGTATTCACGTAATAGGAGGTCTATCACAATTTTCTACGAATACACTGTAACATTGCTAAGTACAACTTAGCCATGTGGGTTTCCCCACGATTTTTTCACTCACCATTAACAACCATGATAAATTAACCACACATATGATTTTGGAAAAGTTTGTTTAGGTTAGACCCGACTCGGGATTCAAATCCATGTCTCTTTACTTGAGAGGCGGCAGTATTTCCTACTGAGCTACCATGGTAGTTATATGTTAACCAATATTATAATGAGGTTAGTAACTTTGGTAGTTGTAAAGGCTAATCATCAAAAAAACGTAAACCTAAACTAAATACTGACCATACATAAATACATACATATTTTACAATCAGAAAGCTATGCGGTACATATCATCATGTTAAATTTCAATCAACATCAAGGGTTGAGCAGATTGTAATACCTTAGATATGTGAAAGATAACACTACCTGTGCGAAGCTGGGCCAGCCT
>OY755183.1:10171693-10293651 GCA_963576735.1 Bedellia somnulentella
ATCGCGCCCGCTGGCGCCGCGCCGCGGCCCGCCCTGCGCGCCCGCCCGCCTCGACCAGCTGGGCGTGTACCGCCTGCCGCACGCTCTACCGCTTCCGCACGCGTTGCCGCTGCAACCACTTTACAAACACGCTGCTCATGCACATACGCACAGGTGATTGTTTTAAACACAAGATTTAAATTACTGTCATGATAATCATTTTATACCTATTTAGAAATGTCAGATAAGGATTTTCTTTGGTCATAGAATAAACATGAGAAAGTTAAATATGACAAAAAATGCTAGGTAAGCAGTAATTATTGGAAACAGAACAGTAAATCATTCTCTATTTTTCAAAACATACATCAAAGATGTAACTACTATACAAAAACTACACGCTTTCTTCACGTTATGCTCTCGTTAACAGCTATTGGCGCTTTAGTGTTAAAGATATGTACTATATGTATATAGAGGAAAATTAGTTAAATAAAGCTTTAATCGCTAAATAGGTTGCATGTAAATGCATATAATGTAGTCAGGTTTGTAACTTCATCTAGCCAAACGTAGCGCTTTATTGTAAAATCAAATAGTAATCGGCGCTGGCTAAAAGCTATGAGAGATTCTTAGCTGGTAGGTTTTTTTTTTTTAATAAAAGTTCTCTTTTGAAGTATCGTTTTATGTTTTTTATTATTTTTTTAAATTGTATGATCTAGATATATTAACACGCTTTTAAACTATTTCAGGGGCAGCACAGTCAGTACTAAGAGTGGGCGCACACGGTTCGGTTCGGCGCCAGATTTGCGCGCGGGCGGAGTGCGGTCAGCTCCCTCAGTCACCGCCTTGCGACGACCGTTGCGACGATACGCGCTGTCTGTTGATGAGGCACCGCACTCTACCGTGAGGTAATATGGGGTATAGTTTAAAAAACAATTGAACGAACCGTAAAAGAGTTTCTAAAAAGAATGTAAAATTAATTAATTCAGATTATAAACCAAAGACACATCGGTGTTAAAATGGTAAAAAGTCGAGTCGTGGTCTAACCAAGTGTATGCGTGGTTGCAGTGGTACGGTGTAACATATACCAGTAAGCCACCATAAATCATTAACATTGCTGTATTTTTGCTTCAGTCGGGAATAAAAGGGTGAAAAATCTGAAAAAATATTGCTTTATTACCAGCTCAGAAATAAACATGATACTTTTAGTTGTTTCTAAAGCACTCATAATAAAATGCATAAAATATGTACAGCTTTGCACCCTCTCACTTGATAGAAAAGAGAATGTTAAAAACGATAGGAAAGATAGTTTGCGCACATTAAGAGGATGGATGATAGTAAATTGGTAATATATATTTATAGTGCCAATGTGGTAGGTAATCTTAGCAGAGAAGATCACAGAGGACGGATTTAGACCGAATAGACAGTGTGTTCATAAAGGCAAGCATCCGAAGTATGAAGAATAATAGTATAAAAAGTTTAATGGATTTAAACATAGCTACAGAGAGGTTTGCCAGGATCGTACAAAGTGGTGATCGATAAAATCTGCATATACTAATGGGAAATGATGGCGTGGGTATATATATGTATGTATGTAGATGCATATACTATATGTAGTGCTGTTGGAAAACTATCACAGAATTATCGTTTGTTAGATTAAGGGAGCAATAAAACTGATTCTTTTTTTCTTTCAATGATTCGAGTTTTCCGTATTGTATCTTAAGCATAACAAGTTCGCGGAATACTTCTCTAAAAAATAAACAAGTGTACAAAAGACTATATTCACATATAGATAGATAGATTAAAACTTTATTTATGCTATCATAACAATCACATACAACACATTAAAACACATTAAACACATTAAAACACATAAACATACATACATACATACATATACTCACGGCTATAAATCCCTAGTAGGGGTAGCCAGAGCTAAGGAATCAGAAATTCCTCAGCCACTTTTGGAAGTTGAGTGGGGAAAAGATGGTAAAATAAAGGTTGTTGGTGATGGGTCTCCAACCGCATCGCCCAAAAACCCCTTAAAAGCCCCAATACCGTTAGTCGCCTTTTACCACCGGCTGAAATGGGGTAGTGCTATTTTAAGCCGACACTACACAGCAGAACATAAACACATACAAAAATAAAAGTAAAAAGTAAAAATGTATGATAATAAAAGAAAAAAATAAATTACAAATGTGCAAGGTATGTGCGCTATGGTAACACAAACTAGGCCATAACTCAGCGTTTATAAATGCTATACAGCAAAAACACTGATTTTCATATGTGGACAACCTTACAATTAATCTTTAGAGTGTCTCAACATATATATTTATACTTCAGCAACACAAGTGCAGCCGGTTCCGAATGCGGGTCCCAGTCATCGCTGGCGCTGGACCTGCACGCGGCCGGCTCGTCGCACGCGCCGGTCACACTGCGCGTGCGCGACAACACGCGGCGGCGACCCTTGGCGCGCCAGCGGCGACTGCATGACGACCGTGAGTCGACATCATTTGCACAATACACTTTGATAAACATTATATATAACTAGCTGACCCGACAGACTTCGTACTGTAAATTTGCTTATGCCAAACTTTAGGCGTTTTTTCCTGTTCTCTGAGTTCAATCAGGCGTGAATATTTTATTGGTCAAATTTTTCCGGGATGAAAAGTATCCTATGTCACAATTTGGGTCATTATCTTGCATTCTGCCAAATTTCATTCATATATATTATGTACTTGAGGAGCCTTTACGCCTCAAACACATAAACATCTAAACTTTCACATTTATAATATTAATAGGACAATCGGGATTAACCAACGAAATAGTTTTTTAATCACTTACGTGATATGTTTACCCGACGTTTCTGCCCACTTACGATGCCGTGGTCATGGGCTGACAAAAAGTGTATTAGAATATGATAAATTCAGACGACTGCTCGACAACTTCTCTAAAGATTTCCATAACGACCGGTCGTCGGTCAACCATGTGTACCCACACTACGTCGTCCGGTAGATCCACCACCACCAGTATGGCCACCACTCCAGAACCTTCGAGCCCCAGCAACTTTCGGTTCTGCATGCAATGTGCCCATGAAAGCGTGTGTAGGAACTTACCTTTAATTTTGTATTTACTTACATCACAGATAATGTACCTGATATTCAAGCTGTTGTAGCAGTTGTATGCTTAGAAAATTAAGAGAAGTAATTACTGTGTATGCCATTTAAAAATTAAGTTTGCAAGAAATAACCGCTAATAAATCATGTGGTTAGCATACAAAGATTTTGTTAGCAATAATTAAAATCAGGCTGCAATTCGTGTTCTGTAAATAATCATGACAATGGTCTGTAATTTAAACACAAACTGGTAGCGAGTTTTATTATGTATCTGCAAAATAAACAGTCAGTCGAAGAATAATTACTTGGTCAGCAAGATTAAACATTCGGTTAGCAGAGAATACATTTCTACACGCAACTTATTTGACTGTTTAGCAAATTTTAAATTTGGATGGCAATTTAAATAATTGTTTTGCGTATTTATTGCAAAAAAATCCCATTTTCCGTTTTATTATTTCTACAAAATATTTGATTGAAATTTCAAAAAAATCCAGCGTCGTTCATGCAGATGCTACATACAAAATCATCTGGCAGGGTTTTCCTATTTTGGTCTGTGGAACCACGGACCAAAACCGCAAGTTCCATCCTATATATTTAACGGTTTCAAGTAATGAACAAAAAGAAGACTCCAATTTGATGTTTCATGGGCTTAAGGACATAATATTCGAAATTTTTGAAATTTCTTGGAATCCAAAAGTATTGGTTTGAGATGCTGCTAAAAGTATTCAAAACGCATTTCTTGAAGTTTTTGGAGATCACGTGCGCATGTGTTGGGCACACGCAAAAAGAAAAATTCAAGAAAGGGTTGAAAGGATCAAAAGCAAGTTTTGCGTGATAATATTTAGAATGATGTTGATTCGTTGCATTCTATAACTCACGAGAATGTATTTGACGCAGCTTCTAATGCTTTGCTGCAAAAATATAAAGATCAGACTGAATTTATCACTTATTTCAAAGCAGTCAGAACAAAATCGTAACTGGTATTTGGAAGTGGCCCCCAATTCTCCATCAACCAACAACGGTTTAGAGTCCTTTAATAGAGTTATAAAGGACTCCCATACTCTTCGAGAACGCTTTCCTTTGTCCAGATTTTTGGTGGTTGCAAAAGAAATGGTACACCAGTGGTCCAATAAATATATTACTAACCCAGAAGACAATTACATTGCAAACATACCCTCTTTAACTACAAAACACTGGACGCCTACCAGTAGGCAAAAAAAACCTACCAGTAGGCAAAAAAAAACCAAAGAAGTAATTATGCTGCGTAAAGATGACAATTATAATTATTATCAAATTCCAGCTGGTCAAGCTAATAATTGTGAAGTTTTCGACGCACAGTGGGAAAGTTTTGATGATTTCAAGAATCAAAATTTCAGTAAGTGGCTTGTCTCACTGCCAATTGAAACAGAGGAATGGAGAGAGGGAAAATGTGACTGTCTAGCTTTTTTTAATTTCTACGTATGGGTCATTGTCAAAAACGAGTAAAAAACTGTTCAGATGTTCTTACACCATAACTAAGGTAATAAAATCAAAAATAAATAGCTTAATGCGACCACTAAGGTGGATTTTATAATCCTATAATGCCCATTTTTCATTACAATTAACACCATTTCCTGAAAAGTTCACTTTGCCAGCAAAAGTACGTTTCGGTGGTCTGTTCAGAAACCAGGTTCATTAATTTGGCCGCTCAGAATAAATAGTAATTAGAAAGAATCACACTTTTTGCAGAGTCAAATTAATAGATAATATTTTCAACCTTCACATGTGAAATAGACAAAAAATTATAAAATAATTTAATTGAATTATTAACCATTGTCATATGTTACAGACGGTCGATGTCTTTCTGGTACCCAATTTTTTACAAGATATATTTTCACATTATTAGTTTTACAACGAACTGCGTAAAACGGAACGCAGTTTAAAAAGTTTCCGATCACTTCCAGCAGCCATGATTAAAATCATTTGTTGATGCGATCGTGTTTTGCTATCGAAAGACACAAAAATCATTTTATGTAAAAGTTCAGTGGTTCTTTACGGTTACTAGTGTGAATTGGTAAGTAAACAATTTTATTTAGGGGGGTTGCTTTAGCTCACTGCAAAAGATGATTGTTTTATTATATCTTCTAGTGATTTTACACAGAACCTAAAATACTTCATGTTGTGCCAGCTAACGTATTTTTTTCCCCTCGGTGGTCATCTTACTGGTGGCCTAAAGTGACTACCGAAAAGAAGGATGACCACCAAAAAGTTCTTCTACTTAGAATTCAGTAGTTTTAAATCTGAAAACAATATTTCTGTGTTTATTTAACCTGCTTCCTTGTTATTTTGAACACTGAATTCTGTTTTTTGTACTTTTGCTTTGTGTTCATTTGAAACCGATCATAGAACGCATAAAGATTTTGGTGCCTGGCATTAAAGTGATACATTTTTTGAGCGACGGACCGTCGACCCAATACCGCAATAAGACAATTTTCCACCTTATGTCATGATATATCAGCATTATATTGCCTGATGAGGAAGTGGCATTTTAGTGAAAGCGGCCACGGAAAAGGAGCACCAGATGGAGTCGGCGGCTGTTTGAAGCGCACGGCAGATACTCAAGTCGGTTTAGGAAGTGATGTTTCCAACTATGTACAGCTTGTTGAGTGTTTAAAATCAAATGTACAAGGAATAGAAGTAATACCGACGGACGATAGTGCGATTTAGGAGGTAGAGGCCACAGTTAAAGATGCTAATATAAATAAATTCAGAGTTACTCTAAAAATACACCAACTTACCTGGGTGTGCTCAGAATCTAATATTCTGCTTGCAAGAAGGCTGAGCTGTCTAAAATGCCCAGCTCACCAAATATGCGAACATTATGAAATTGGCCAGATTGAAATTAATAAACCAGTTACTTCCCCTGTTTCGGAAGATGAAGTAAGATATTTTGAAAAGCTACCCCTATCCAGTTCTTCTCATCCTTGGCAATACTTAGATATATATACAGATTCAGACACATCAGACGAAGAGAGCAATCGCAAACTTCCGGAGATCTCGTCTAAGACAAAATCTATGATGCACCTAGCTGATTTTTCTGGCGTATCATCTGATAATGAAGACATTTTCAGTCCTCTAAAAAATTAAAAGTGTGACATTCCATTTTGTGGCCACTTTTTCTTTAATTTTTTTATGTCTCTTTAGTGTTTTAACGATTTAATATCACAATCATAATTAAAAGACTTATAAATATTATCTATTTTAAGTCTTATCTTATTTTGTTATTTGCTTTTTGATGTGAAATTTATGTTTATGTTCTATTTGGTGGTCAGTTTCGTATTTTTGGTGGTCACGTAAAATAGAAAATGTCGTTTTTTTCATTATGTTGAAATGCATGATCTCGTTTGATGTAAGATTAACATATTGTTGATTAACATGAGTCGAAAGCACAAAAATAAAACTATAAAATGTAAAAAAATATATATCTCGTTTTATTTTTGCTTATTTGACAATCACCCGTATGTAAACACGTGATTGGCTTAGAGATCCGCTTAAAGCATGTGGTGCCTCCAATTGAAGCAAAGAATATTCCCATAGGGGAAAAGAGGAAACGTGGCCGGCCTTCAAAGGCAAACCGAGCATTAATTATACAATAGATAAAAAAATTGTTACTGTTTCTTGAATATAATAATTATAAAACTAAAACGGCTTCTTTATTATTCCATCAAAATATCTCTGCTGTAATACTAAAAGTAACCTACTTACTGAGAGAGAATAAATAAATGAATCATCAGTAAGTGATGCACCCATTTAGTGTTTTTTAAGTATGATATTTATTTATTATTTGCTAGACTAATTTTAGCGGCACTAAACTGATTTTTTTGCTTATTCTCTGAGTGCTTACCAAAATTTAATTAACTACAGGTCACTCATTGCAGCTTTGATATATACACAGCTGTACAAAAAAAAAATACTGCTGTTCAGAATGATAAATATTGCAGACTAATTTATTAATATTTGCTGAACACAAGTTGCTGACCAACTATCAATTTTACCAATCATACCAATACTTTGCTAACCGTTTAAATAACACCCGAAAATTAACATCCTTTATCTTTGCATGGGAGTCGTACAAGGTGATAGAGAAATTAACAGTGTATAGATAGCAGCATTACACTGAGTAAAATGAACATCTTCATCTTACAACGATCGCCGTATTTTAAGCGTGGTGATCATATCAGCGGTCATATTAAAGGTGGACGTATATTATTCTAGTGGGTGGAAATGTTAGTAGAAAACGATCACAGAGGACATTGTTGAAAAATACATAATGCTGTTCAGTGTAAGCTTCTGAAGCGTAAAATTGAAGTAAAAGGGCATGTATAAAAATGTAAGCTAATAGAAACTGAAAGGCTTGAGTACTTAATATATATGGACATAATATATCTCCAGTCATATAGTAACAGCAACAAAGACACTACAAGGTTGTATCTGTTTTTAGTACTGTGAAAATGTCACATGCAAGCATCAAACGAGGCAGAGGTACACGTAAAATGAAGTGTTCTTTGTACTTTACTTTCCTTTGAGGCGCGTTAATCGTTTTAACTTTGGACCAGTAAAACCTATAATTAGTAACCACCCATCCACTTTATAACTAAGATTGTAAGAATTCCTAAGTAAATAGGGAAGTTGAGAGAGGAAAAAAAAGATGTTCACTATCACCATCACCAGTCAATATTTTATCTTATTCTTATCTATTTTCCATATTATACACCAATACAACACAGGGACTTTTCAGTGTAACACACTATGTATAACTAAATTTCCACCTGAGTTGCTTTTTTTGTCTTTTTGATCCCTGTGCAATAGTGGTGGTACTGATACCCCCCCCCATTTTGCATGATTTGTGCACTTACGTGAAAGTGGAAAGGCCTATTGCCGTTTTTTGCGAATGCATTTTATCTCCATATTATACGACATGATAGTCCAGTGGGTAGAACACCCGCCCGAAAACAGAAGGGCGTGAGTTCCAATCCTGGGTCGGGCCTACACCAATTTGTCTTTTCTAAAGTCATATGTGTGGTTAATTTATCATGGTTGTTAACGGTGAGGGAAAACATCGTCAGGAAACCCACATGGCTGAATTGTACTGTCATGTGACAGTGTATTCGTACAAAACGGCGATAAGCCTGCCCCCTATCACGTGAGTACACTGTCTAAGCAAAACGTGGGTACCTTCTCTGGACACTAGATGGTGCTGCCATGTGAGTTCAGAAGTATTTTACCTCTGCCAACCCCTTTCGGGGATAAACGGCGTGCACGTTTATGTTATGTTATGTTATGTTACATTTTATATCTTTATTATATTTATTTAAATTATAGTAGCTCAAGAACCATCGTTTTGTACAGTTAGTGTTACACTGACATTCTATTACACTTAACGTAATGAAACATAGGGTATGTTTTAGCTATCCATTGGTGAAACATTTTTTCTTATTCATCATAGAAAAACATATCATTCCTCTATACAATAAGTATAGGTATAGATAGATATGGAATTGAAATATGCATATTCTATGTATAATTTTATTGTAATACAATACTTGTTTCTGCTTCTAGCAATTGCCGGAGGAAGTACATGTAATATAGAAGAGTCTTCATCAAAGTAAGTAAAACTACCCAAACAATACTAAAAATCATTCCTAAAAGATATGACACAAAAAGCATATAACTAGGTATTAATCTAAGTAATGTATGTATCTGTATTTGTCTTTTCTTACATAGATACACTTCAGGAAGTTGAGTGGGGAAGAGATTGTAAAATAAAGTCGTAACGATGAGTCATCAACTGCATCGTAAAACAATTACTTAAAAAGTCCCAATACTTCAAGTGACCTCTTACGAAATCCGTCGGAATAAATCTGGTAATGCTATTCTATGGTAACACAGCTACGTCACAATATGTTTTTTTTAATGTTTTGAACGTTAAGAGAAAACATTGTGAGGAAAATTGGGTATTATAAGAAAATAATATGTTGTGATGTTTATATGCACTAATGTGAAAGTTGAGATAAGGTGAGTTTTGTGTGGAGCTAAATTTGGTCATATTCTCCAGGATAAACGAAGAGGAATCAAAATCATCAACACAAACGGTGGTTCTAACTATAGAGAACGAAACGCAAAGAAAAAGTCCTACCGAGGGTGGTCCGCCATCGCCCCGAGTGTTTGTGACGTCACCAACACTTGCCGGCGCAGAGCCTCTAAGCCCGCCTCTTTGCAACTCACCTCTGCCAACATCACCGTCACTCATTATAGAAGAGCGAGAGGAACAAGAGACAGAGACAGAAACATTACAAGATATTGATGACGATACCATCAAACTGTTTGATGATCCTGCAGAAACACCGGTACAGAGTAATACTAGCTGATAAGTCAATGCTGTTCTGTATTTTTATAGATATTATATTTTAGACAACTTTTTTAGATTTAATGTACGTTGTTTTTGTATAATACATACTGTAAATGTTGTACTAACTTCCTTTAAACCCCGATTGGAATATGCACTGTTTGTATACAGAATGTTATTTTTACAATTTTTAAATAAAGCTCTTTTAAAATTTTGTATCTAACGCAGCCATTTACCCAAATTTTTTGTGATTTATGAAATCAAAATCTTCCATTTTAACTACTAAAGTAAATACTAAATATCACACTCCTCCGGCCCCTGATAAGTTGTAAGAATATATAATGAGTAATACGTGTGTAGTAGAACGTTCTAGTCATTATGTACATATATCTTAACTTCGAAAGTGAGGTATCTAAAGCATGTGCTCGAAATGAAGGAACTGATGCAAGTCAGCGACAATAGATAACATCATTATGGTAAAGTGAATTTCCTTCACTGGTTAACAGCGTTGTGGAATACTCAGAAAAGCATACTTCAGCAAATATTCATAATACCTGTTTTGTAACAATAGGTATTTTGTTTATTATGATTAAATATTGCCACTTTTAAATTATGAATAACAGTACAGTAATTTGTATTTTTACGAAAACGTTTATATTATAACCTTGTAGCAAATGAAACGTTATCACAAATTTCAGGAATGAATAATGTTTAATCATGAAATGAGGCTCAGGTGGCTTTTTTTCAATAGTTTTGTAAAATCAATGTTTTGAATTCGTAGCTTCGTTATTACTACGAAAATCACGTCTACGATTCATCGTAGACAAAGACAATCATGTTTTTTATTGCCGCCAATCAAAGACTAAAAAAGGAATAATAAGGGCAGAAAAAAGATTGAAAAGAAAAACATAAATCGCAGTCTCCTATCACTTTTAAAATTGATATTTATTTGGTTTTTTTGTGACACTATTTCTAATTTAAATATGTAAACAACGAATATCTATTTCATGGGTTGTAACCAGTTGTAACTAGAAAGAAGTAAATAATATAAATAAATCATTCTGTTTATTTATATTTACATAAAACAGAAATAAAGGTTGTCTCAATATTTATTTAATTACGAGAAGATAATGTAGTAATATTCCAATCTAAGTCTGTAGTAACTTGTCACATCAGAAGTTTATATATTTTATGCCATAGCAACGTAGCTTTAACAAGTCAAATTGATGTTATAAAGTCTCATCCCTAGCACAGTAAACAATATATTTAACTCTGAAAGGCTGCTTTCCCACCAGATTTCATTGTTCCATATAGCATAGCATAGGCGAAAGCGGATTCACTATCATATATTTAAATTAATTGCGGAGAAGTTTTTATTTCACATAGAAAGATGCTATGGATCGTCGTGTAGTCGTGGTGGCTGTTTACTGCGGCTGCACATAACTGTGTGGAAAATTTGTTACCCGCCTTGCTATTGTAAAAACTACTTTGTGATGTGCCGACTTCATAGTTCATCGTCATCACTTCAAACTTGCAGCCACAGCTTGCAGCATAAATGTATATATTTATGGTGGAAAAGCAGCCTAAACCAGTCGATAAGAGCGGTTTCTGTTTTCCGGCTATTGTGTTATTTATGATTAATTTTTCTTAACTGATGGCGTAAAAACGTGTGTTTGTAAAATAAAATATTGCTTTCTTATACTTACTGGTACTAAATACTTTTTAAAATATACTCTGTAATCACCGATAGACCGAGGACTTTGGATCTAGCAGTTTAACTTAAATATAGAGTTTTATTTTCCTTGAACATCGTGATGATCAATCTAGTAATGTATATTTTAAAAAAATAAAATCAAAACAATTTAAGAGTTGTCTTTATATGCATAACGTAAAAAGACTGATAAAAGATAATTATAAATAAAATTCAGAACTTACTGTTAAAAACCTAATGAAAACAAAATAAAGAAGTGTTTAAATTTAAAGGAATTTAAAACTCTTGACAATACCATAATTTTAATTATGTTTATTGCTGTAATATTTCACTTGTGACCATTTATTTATTGTAATAGGTTTTTGCGTAAGAAAATTGTGCGATAATGAAGTATGATGAAAGACGCAATGCAATTAAAAAAACCTTTCAAACAAAACCTGTGTAAACAAATATTTGGTCTGTGTATGACAGCTGTTTGGTTCATTGTATAATAATTTCTTAATTAATATTTTAAGGTTGTGTTCCGTGTCAATCAAATCCACTGTAGTCTATTTCTATTATACCGAATAATCAATAATTTACTATTGTGATATACTTACATATGTGATTACGTTTAAGTGTTTCTATTTTATATAACTCTTGCTATTTGTTATATATCTGACTGATTGGTCAATTTTTCGAAACGAACTTGATGTTAATACTTTATATGTGTATTTGTATTGTGAATATATAGAAAAGCACTTATATCCAAATTGTTGTTGTGATAATAAATGTAAAAATAAATTGTTGAACTTCTCTTTAAGTATTTTTATATTGCAATACAATGAAACACAATAAACAGCGCGTTTAATGGTTGGAACGAAACCGAAAGATCGTTACTCCGTCCTTGCCAGCCCGCGTTTCGAATAAGTCATTTTTATGCTCTAGCGCAATCTCGTTAAACTCGCCCGAGATCTCGCGAGAACGAGATCTCGCAAGATCGAGATGGTATTCCCTAGGTAGAAGACCCAAGATGTCCAAAAAGTTATTTTTTGAAATGCTCTCCTCCAGTATAGTATCTAATTAGGAAAAACACGTTCTAATAAAAACGGGTCACAACTGTCATCATCACCGTCAGACAATAACGCCTTTTGCTGCATCAGCCTCGGATCTAGGGGGGGGGGGGCAAATCAGGGCCCCTGCCCCGGGCGGCAATTTCAGAGGGCGCCAAAATCAATTTAATACATTCTGTATAGTTGTAGCCTAATTGGCAATACTAATAACGTACGTATCACTGCCAGGGATTCTCCCGTATGTCACATGTAGCACTAGAGGCTACACGAACCGAGCCGAATAACCCTTTACGCCAAGGGACGATCGTTGTTTAGTTTATTTTAGATTGCGTGTCCGAGTAATTAGTAAAATGAAACAACAAAGAGCCTACATGAAAATTTCGCCTTCCTCAGTGGTCACGCATTTTTAAATATGTCGACTGATGATCTGCAGAAACATGAAGCCGATCTAGCTCGAATATATTCAAAAGACTTGAATGCAGTTGATTTTTGCCAGGAACTTTCTGTATTCAAAATCCTAGTAACGGAAATTGATGAAAAATCAAGTGCACTCGACCTGTTACAACATCTGTGTAAGAATGACTTGCAAGAAGCGTTTCGTAAAGTTAGTATAGCTTTGAGGATATACTGCACATTACCGACGACATCTGCCAGCTGAGAGCGAAGTTTCAGCAAACTGAAAATAATTAAAAACTATCTGCGTTCAACAATGAGCCAAGAACGTTTATCTGGCCTCACGATTCTAGCTATTGAAAATAAAACTGCCTTTGAGACGGACTTTGATGAGCTAATAGATTCTTTCGCGGAAAAGAAAGCACGCCGTGTAAAGCTGTAGTAAGATACAAGAACAAAAAAACGATGAGGAAAATAAAAAAAAAATCTTGAATATCGGGAGCGTTGTTAATTGATTGCTATATTTAATTTGATGTCGCACTAAAGAAAAAGTTTTTAGTAATAAATAATAAGAGTACAAATTTATTAAAGAGTTATTCTTTCGACCACCAAAAATGCCACTTAGTGTTAATCAAACGCTCACGAGAGGGAGCGCTATATCAAGTTCTTGCCCCGGTTCGAAAAAATCGTAGATCCGGGGCTGTGCTGCATATAGGCTTCCCCTCATACTCGCGGCTATATTTCCCTAGAAGGGGTAGCCAGAGCTAAGGAATTATAAATTACTCAGCCACTTTTGGAAGTTGAGTGGGGAAAAGATGGTAAAAATAAAGGTTTTTGGTGATGGGTCTAGAGATATATTCAACCATTGCAAGCTTGCAAGTTAATGAAAAGCTTTTAAAAATCATAATTTGCTCTTAAAATATGCATACATGTACCTGATATTATTGATTTTGTCTTATAAATACAAGCATTTACACGCGGCAATAAATTTTAAGAAGGGGTAGCCAAAGCAAGCGAAATTTATTTATTTATTTATTACGGATTGCCAACAGTGAAAATAGTAAACAGTCTTAAAAAGTACTAGAATTGAAATGACACATATCAACTAAATACACCAATTATAGGCTAACCACATCATTCGATTTAAAAATTGAAATAATTAATTATATAACTAACATTACAGATATAACATTCTAAAAAATGATTATTATAAAATTTAAATAAATTGATTAAAACTAAATTAAAATTAAATTAAAACTAAATTAAAACTAAATTAAAAAAAAACAGTTAACTATGCCAATTATAGAAATTACAACAATAAATATATTTAAATGATCAGACATTTCTTCTGTAATAAGAATAATTTAATAAAGAACTAAGATAATAGGAAATAGACTACAATCATAAGAACAAAATTAAAATTCAATTTAGTAATACAATTGGTAAACTAATTAAATACAAACTGACCCCATCTTATGTATTCACAACTTTAACTTTTTGCTTGAAAACGGCCAAAGAGTCACCAAATATATCAATTTCACCGTGTTTTGCCTGCATTTCGTTATAACTTTTACACATTCTCGTAATGGGTGAATTAAGTCCAATATTAGTACGGCATCTTCTTACATTAAATATATTCCTAATTGTGTTTCGAGGATAGTTGAAGGGAACAGTTAAATTAATATTTTTAATTACTTCAGTACTGTCAATGTAACTATTTACTAACTTATATAAAAAAGAAGAGTCTAACATTTTCCGACGATTAAATAATGACTCCATCTTAAAAAACTCTAATCTTTGAGTATAAGGCTGTCTGTATGATATTCCGGGTGATCTGAATGCTAAATGGCGAGTAAAAGCCCGTTGAATGGATTCAATGCGTTGGGAAGATACTGCATAATAGGGGTTCCATATGACGCTTGCGAATTCCAGATTGCTGCGGACCAAGGCGTTATATAGACAGATTTTTGTTTTCGTATGTTTGAATTCCTTCGTATTGCGCTTCAGAAATCCCAACATCATTGCTGATTTTTTAACAATTGCATCTATGTGAGGAGCAAACGTAAGATGTCTATCCAAAATAACACCCAAATCGCGCACTTCGTTTACTTCTGCTAATTGAACTCCATTTATGGAGTAACGCATCGGAAGGGGTTTCTTTCTTCTAGTAAATTTCATGTCGTAACACTTATTTAAGTTAAGTAGCATATGATTCCGATCGCACCACTCTGACAAACGATTTAAGTCCTCTTGCAGATGCTTACAGTTTTCATTACTTGCTCTAGCGTAGATCTTCAAATCATCTGCAAACAAAGATAATCTGCTCCGCTGTATTACCTCTGCAATGTCATTGATAAATAATGAGAAAAGAATAGGAGACAGGTGTGATCCTTGAGGCACTCCCGATGTGGCGTATATAGTGTCTGATTTGTAGCCACATGTCGCAACAAACTGTGATCGTTTTTCCAAATATGATGCAAACCATCCTAATAAAGAACCACAAATACCCATGCGCTCCAGTTTTAAAAAAAGCAATTTATGACATACTTTATCAAATGCGGCTTTAAAGTCGGTATAAATAACATGCATTTCCTCACCGCTATCCAACTCATGGCACACGTCGGTCACAAAAGAGACGAGGTTTGTTTGAACTGAACGACCTCTGCGGAAACCGTGTTGATTTGGCGTTATGACGTTTTGGAAATGGGATGACATAATGTGTTCCACATTCTGTTCAAATATTTTTGCAAAACAAGATTGTATAGATACTGGCCGATAGTTCTCTACATTGTTAGCATCTCCCTTTTTATGAATTGGTGTTATTCTACTTTTCTTCCATTCCTCTGGAAACACGCTCTCTGATAGTGATCTGTTAAAAATGAGGTGTAAAGGAAGAGTAAGCGATACTCTACATCGTTTGATGAACACAGGAGGACGAAATAGAAATTTCTCTGCGACTTTTGGAAGTTGGCAGGGAAAAACACAAAAAAAGGTTTGTTGGTGAAAGGCTTCGTCTCGTGCCACATCATTAATTAATTCCGTAATTAAAAAACATGGAAACCATCAAATGCTAGTAAATTACCTTTTTTATAACACATTTCATTTACTCCGTAGAACTGGTCTGAAACACAAATTAAAACAGTCTGATATTTCGAGAGTATGCGTAACTATTCACGAGTATATTATTATTGTTTATTAAAGATATAAAGTATCTCTGTTTTAGATTTTAATTAAACTATTAAAGCCGTTTCAGAGTAACTGAGCAAAAAATGTCTCACACTCATACATTAGAAACTTACAGTCGTAGGCTAAAATGTATTAATTAATCACGGTATTATTACATGGCTTCCCTTCCTACCAAACACAAGACATCGCTGCCCTTTACCGGGATTTACTAGGAGTTTTCAGCGATATCAGAGCGAAAAACCTCGGCTAATCCTATCAAGGGTGTTGCAGAGGATTATCTGCAAAGCTTGTTAGAGATTGAGGAGATATAAAACGTGCCGTGGCCATTTTCCCGTGTCAGTCAGTCGGGTGGACGCTCGTCTCATCCCCGAGGACTGCTCACACTGCCATGGAAAATTATACGCAGCCTTCTGATGGTGGGGCTTATTTTGCGGCGCTTCGGTATGTCACAATAGTTTATAAAGCTTGATTACAGTAAGTTTATGTAGTGATACAATTGTAGTGTGGTTTGAAACCGCACTGGAAAATTCTACTTAAAACATGAATAAAGGTTTGAAACTTTTTTCTATTTAAATACAATAAGTTAATATATATAGAATGAATAAAAAGATACAAAAAACTTAGAGCAAGGAACTCGAACTGTGGATTATGCGATTATTAAAGATTTGCAGAAATATTTAAAATCATATAGCCTTCCGCAATCTTCTATCCTTTTTACAACAACAAGTGTACACAAGTAACTAACTACTAAATATGATAACAATTAAACTTATTCATTCAATTAAATTTGCTAAACATTGTTATGTTATCAAAGTGCCTAACTGACTATAAGCATTCTGGGTTAATCATTTATACAACTATAAAAGATTAGGTTATTCTATGAAAAAGACAACGCTCATAATGTGAAACTTTATAGTACTGAATTAAGTTACTCGTGTAAAACCTCGCATTACCGAAACTTTTCTTCATCATTGCGGGTCCGTAAACGTTCGTTTCGTCGTTTCAACGCGCAGTTCCTTAAAGTCATCGGCTTCAGCTCGGGTTTAGAATCCACCTCGGCTGAAATGACCAACTTTAATGACTTGTACTATAATCTACTATAATGTTATACTTTTGTTATTTTTTTGTTCTGCGTCAAACTATAGATCCAGCAAAGAAGATGGCTCCGAGATGCTGGGCGCAGGGCTCACTGGCGAGGACCTGGCGATGGTTCCCGAGCACTGGTTCTCTTACCCCGCGCCCCCCGCCGCCGCGCACACCGCGCTCGCCCTGCTCTACGTCTTCCTCACTGCCGTCGCCTTGATTGGGAATGGACTCGTCATATTCATTTTTGCAACGTATGTGTTTTTTAACCTATCTGGTATTGAGGTTTTCAAGGGCGATGTGGCGATGTGGTTGGAAATCAATGACCAACAAACTTGTTTTACACACTTTTTTTCACTCAACTTTAAACATGATTGAGTAATTTCTAACTCTGAATCTCTGTTTACCCCTCTTAGGATTAATTGGGAAGATATGTCATAAGTCAAGTGTTTTTTTTTAACGAAGCACCTTTGATGAGGAATCACTTGCCTTAATCTGCTCGTAGTTTAGTGGAACTAAGTAGAAGTCCTTTCGGAAACCAAGTGATTTATTCCAGTTAGCTTAGACAGTAAGAGCGTTACAGGAAGTGAGCCGAGGAGCCTTAAATACTTTTTACCTTTTCTCTTTAATTCTTAGCCATAGAAGAGATGTATAACATGGTAATAGTAGATTATTATTTCTCTGTAATATTGTATTCCATTGTTTTAAGTAGGGCACTTTACAAACAAGTGAATAAATAAAAACTTTATTTTTGTTTCAGCACAAAAAGTCTACGAACGTCAAGTAATCTTCTGATTCTTCAACTAGCAATATTAGACTTTATAATGATGGCCAAAGCTCCTATTTTTATATACAACAGTGCAATGAAAGGATTCGCTACAGGAACACTGGGATGCCAAATATTTGCGGTAATGGGCTCGTATAGTGGTATTGGAGCGGGTATGACGAATGCATGTATAGCTTATGACAGACATTCTACTATTACGAGACCCCTCGATGGACGATTATCTAAAGGAAAAGTAATACTTATGATACTATTAACATGGGTCTATGCAACACCTTGGTCTTTGTTACCGTTGTTTAAGATCTGGGGAAGATTTGTACCAGGTATGATTGTTTGCTAACTTTGCCTATTCTTAGAGATTTGATTTTTACATACATACATACATACATATACTCACGGCTATAAATCCCTAGAAGGGGTAGCCAGAGCTAAGGAATTAGCAATTCCTCAGCCACTTTTGGAAAGATGTGTGGGGAAAAGATGGTAAAATAATGGTTGTTGGTGATGGTTCTCCAACCACATCGCCCAAAAAATCCCTTAATAGCCCCAATACCGTTAGTCGCCTCTTACGTACACCCACCGGAAGAAATGGGGTAGTGCTATTCTAAGCCGACACTACACAGCATTTGATTTTTGATCTGTATAATTTTATTAATGTACTACTCTTTTCAGAGGGATACCTTACATCTTGTACGTTTGACTATTTGACGAATACGTTCGATACAAAGCTGTTTGTTGGGTGTATATTTTTATGTAGCTACGTGTTTCCAATGAGCATGATTATATATTTTTATAGTGGTATTGTCAAACAAGTTTTCGCACACGAAGCAGCACTCAGGTAACTGTATTAGCTTTTTATTCTGGCAAAATTCTGTTTAGATGAAACTCTATATAGATGGACCGCTATACCTACTTGGCATATATTCAACCCGCTAGCTATGCCGCAAAGCCACTGAGTGTTGAATGTATATATAAGCTTCAATAAATAAATGGCAACAATGGCAAGGCCTGTACAAGAACGGTATATGAATGTAGAGACTGGTCTTGGCGGTCTTAGGCAGTGTTTCATCAAATCTGAAAAATGATTCCATCGTGGGCTTGAGCCTACCCTAAAAAATGTTATTTGGCTGAAGTCGACCACTCTGGCCTAGTACGGGTTGGCTGTACAATAAACACAAACTTCGAAGAAGACGGATTAACGTGCCCTCAGAAGCGTATACTGTATCCATAATTTTGTGGAATATGAAAATATTAGAAGAGCCACTGATTTATTACAATATCGACTATATTTCTTTGTTGCACTCAGGGCCGTCTTAAACTAGGCTGGGGCCCTTGGGCACACAAGAATTGGGGGCCCTTTTGGAAAGTTAAAATGCGAATTATAATAACATTTTTTACTAATAAGTATGAGTATGACCACTTATTACAGGTAATCTCATAGAGCTATTATATCTCTATGGGTAATTCAATATAGTATGATATAATATGCCATTAAAGAGTTTGCAAAAAAAAATATTACTTTATTTGCGAATATAGGTATTTGACATATTAGATGTTACAACATTTATTTAGACCATGCTATATTCCACCATCTGTGGCATGCAAATCTCTTAAAAAATTTAACAAATCAGATTTTAAAATTATAATGTAACACAGCGACACTTTTTATAAAAAACAAATAATATAATCGTTGGAAAAAATTGTAAACTTAAATAAAAAAATACATTGGTAAAATAAATCAAATCCATACACTTAACAAATAAAATCAAAATGTAATGCTGCTGGTTTTTAACACGTTTATATTAGCTTCTCCTGTATGTATGTATGGTATGTTAGTATGTATGTAACCGACTTCTTTAAACTCGATTTTACATACATACATACATGTACTCACGCCGTTAATTCCCATAGGGGTAGGCAGAGACTATTGATCGCCACTTCGTACGATCCTGGCAAACCTCTCTAGCTTCGTCTACATCCATCAATCTTTTCATACATGCTCTTTTATTCTTCATACTTCGGACGCCTGCCTTTTTGAGCACACTCTCAATTTGGTCCAAGTGTGTCCTCCGTGGCCGTCCTCTGCTAACATTACCTTCTACATTAGCTCTATAAATACCTTTTACCAATTTCCTATCATCCATCCTCTCGATGTTCCCAAACCATCTCAATATTCTTTTTTCAATCTTACTTACAATATCATCTTTATCACCGCATCTTTCACGAATCACGTCATTCCTAACACGATCACAAAACCTTACATTACAAACTTTTCTGAGGGACCTTATTTCTACTGTATTCACTCTGCTTTCATGCTTCTTCTGCCACACCCAACATTCGCTGCCATACATAAGCGTAGGGACAAGAACAGCATCATACACAGTCATTCGGGCCTTTTCGGACACCGATTGACTAGACATTAGACTATCCAGTGCTCCATTAATCGCATTACCCTTTTTCAACACACTTTCCATCTCTAGTAAACACTCATCCCAGATTTGAAACACTCGATTTTACCCACTTTAATCGGACCTACTTCGGATTTTTTCGTCTTTATAGCAACCCACGCTTTTTCAAGATTTTCACCTTATATTGGGAAATATTTTTTAGTTACATATACATATATGTACGGCTATAAATCCCTAGAAGGGGTAGCCAGAGCCAAAGAATTAAAAATTCCTCAGCCACTTTTGGAAATTTTAGTGGGGAAAAGATGGTAAAATGAAGGTTATTGGTGATGGGTCTCCAACCGCATCGCCCAAAAATTCCTTAAAGGCCCCAATACCGTTAGTCGCCTCTTACGTACACCCACCGGAAGAAATGGGGTAGTGCTATTCTAAGCCGACACTACACAACTTTATTTTTTAGTTAAACGATATTTATTTGGTGACGATTACGATGACGATTTCTTTCTGGATTTCTGTTGACTAAAATCTTCTAATCGATATAATGGCGTAGTAAATGCCTTGTAAATACCTTCTGATAAGATCACTAATTGTAATGTGCCCGACAAAAATGTTTTGAGAATAAATGTGTGAGAGTAATTTTCGGTCCTTCGGGGCCCCCCTGGGATTGGGGCCCTGGGCCAGTGCCCCGTGTGCCCTTATGGTAAAGACGGTACTGGTTGCACTTATATACAGTAATTACAAGTCAAAGGTTTGTGACGAAAGGGTATATTAGATAGATACACAGAATTATAAACCGTTCATGATAAACATTTACAGAGTAATGCTAGAGTTAAGTAGATTAATGTGATTACACTTATTTGTCATTACGTGTATTATTGTATTCACTTTTAAGGGAACAAGCGAAAAAAATGAATGTAGAGTCGCTGCGGTCAAACCAGAATACGAACTCTCAGTCGGCTGAAATAAGGATAGCCAAAGCAGCTCTAACAGTTTGTTTCCTGTTCGTCGCCTCGTGGACTCCATACGGAGTTATGTCTCTCATCGGTGCTTTTGGAGACCAGCAGCTACTTACTCCAGGGGTAAGTCATTGTGTCTAAAATATTGATGGGTGAAAGAGTACGAGTTGTTTAAAGACATGATAAAAATCATTCTGAAACCCTGTGTTATGATAGGTCAGCGTTCCAGTTATAAATCGGCTTAGGTGATCATGAAATAGCACACGTGAGCAATTAGTCATTATAACACTCAGTCCCTTAAAGATTCCTATAGAACCAATCTTGGGTGCAATTACTAACTCTGTTTACATACGTATACTCACGGCTATAAATCTCTAGAAGGAGTAGCCAGATCTTCATAATAAAAAAAACAGTCTCTTTAACTTTGTGTACTTGCACCATAATGTATTATAACCTTACTGTAAAAGCTCGAACTTCAGTAAATCATACGATGCTACTGACAACAATCACTCCAGTCAGTGACCT
This sequence comes from Bedellia somnulentella, assembly GCA_963576735.1. Lineage (NCBI taxonomy): Eukaryota > Metazoa > Arthropoda > Insecta > Lepidoptera > Bedelliidae > Bedellia > Bedellia somnulentella. Next base: position 10,193,266 of record OY755183.1, read on the forward strand.
CCTCGGACACGGTCGCTAATAGATATTAACTAATGTTGAATTTAATTAAACGGCATACAATGTCGATTAACACATTTAGCCTGCCGGGCCGCCGACATATATGGTGGCAACTTAGAGATAATTGTTTTCATACAGGCTCAGTGTGTAAGTTCGATTTATTTTCCATTGGTTCATGTGCTGTGAAAAATGTTGTAGGGAAAAAAAAATAGCTCTAAAATTTCTTATTGTTTTTTACAGGTTACAATGATTCCCGCAGTTACTTGTAAAATTGTAGCTTGCGTTGATCCCTGGGTTTATGCAATCAGCCATCCAAAATACAGGTAGGTATTACATTAATTTTATTTAATAAAAAATATTCTGTATTTTCAGTTTTCAACGTTTTTATAATTTACATGTTTTGTAACGCATTGTTGATTCACTAATATGTCTAATAAATACACTTTTGTAATATTCAGTATAATTCCGTAATTTTCAAATGTTTCAATGTTACACAAACTATGAAATCAGATTGTCAAATAATATTTTTTTAGACAAGAATGTAGATCATATAGACCTCAACTATAAAAAAAATATTTCTTTTGTAGACAAGAATTGCAGCGACGCATGCCGTGGTTGCAAATCGACGAGCCAGACGACACCGCCTCAACAACCACCACAAACTCTTCCGCTGCTACACCTGCTGCTCCCGCCTAGACTTATTTTTAATCTTCTTATTTAAACATACTGCGACCCAGGAACTGATAAAGGATTTCGATATAATAAACAACTTATACTAATGTAAATGATAATGAATGTAAACAAAAAAAGACAAAAAAATATGCACGTTATTACTATCGCACCTCAGCAAGTTTTATGTCCGTTAAGGAAAGGCATAACAAAAAAGTAAAAAAAAGTTTGATATTTTGAAGATGTTTTTTTTTCTAGACCACCAATTCTTTTAATAGTATTCCTCCTTTCCTTTGTTCAAAATATTTGGTTGTATTTAGGTTCAGAATGGCCCAATCAAAGGTGAAGTAAGGGGTGGAATAGGAATTAAGCGCTTTTAAGTCAACCATACGGGATACAATATATTATAAGAATACCATTCTTGTGATAGATCTAATTTAAAGAGATAGTACACTTTTTTAGGCTAACGCCTATGATGTAACCATCGAGGTATTGAACTTCCTGTAACAAACAACCGATATACGAATTATTTCAAACTTTTTATTAAACTTGTAATGTTCTAATAAAACGTAAAACCATGAAGCTACTAACTAAACAGGAGAGAGTACTCACAAAAATATGGTAAACAAAAATGCAATTTATTACCATGCAATAAAGTTAATTATCTTTTAAAGACTGTCAAGCAGAGAAATGTCCTAGAACGAGAGCCGTGTGAGAGAGAAGTGTGTCCCGCTCGCACGGTTGCCAGTCGAGATTAAGTTCAAAGAAAAACAAATCAAACTTATTTATAGGGAGTATTTTATAAAAAGCAGTTTATAAACTGTTCCTTTTTTGTATTTTATTTTAATTATTATTGTCGCCTTTCGATTTGGAGATAAATAATTGGTTAAGTTTGGCAAAAGGGATATTAATATTTGTCACGGGTATCCCCATCGAAACAAGATAAATGTGGTGTCCACAATTTATCATCTGTTTGAGTGTTTTGGAGCTTTCATCATTTAATTAAGAAAATATAGTGATAAATATGGGTTCATGTTATGGAACAATAAATAAAATAACCTGTATCATCTCGAACTTTACCACATGAATGCATTAAACGATTTGAATTTGAATATAGCTGTGTGGTGTCGGCTTAGTATAGCACTACCCCATTTCTTCCGGTGGGTGACGTAAGAGGCGACTAACGGTAGCTTTGGAATGAGAAATTCTTCAGCCACTTTTGGAAGTTGATTGGGGAAAAGATGATAATAATAAATGTTTTTGGTGACGGGTCTCCAACCACATCGCCCAAAAATCACTTAAAAAGCCTTAGTCGCCTCTTACGATCACTCATGGGTAGAAATGGGGTAGTGTTATTCTAAGCCGACACTACACGCCAGATGATGTACTTAGTAAATTAGGTTACGTTCGGAATAGGAGTTCGGGTAAAAAGCGTGTTAAAAAGCATAGAAATAAACCATAAATGGTTGTAAATTGTATATTAGTGCGTATTTCATCCACACAAGTGTTATCTTAGGGTAATATTAAGTGAAAGTGACAAAATAAGTGATTAAAGTTTGTGACGTTTTAACGGCAGAAACCAAACAAAGAAAAGCATCACTAGATAGCTTATTAACTAGTGGTCCGCGCCAGCTTCGCACGATTTGAGTTAAGTTCTTTTCACTGCTTACCCCCTATTTGGCATGATGATATAAAGCCTATGTTAATTCTGAGAGTTTTAGCTTTCCATTAGTGAAAGAACTTTTGAAATCTGTTTTGTTGTTGTGGAGCCTATTCATTACCGACATACAAACATGTCTTATAATATTGTAAATAAGTAAATTATGTCCTTTTCCCGGTTCTAAGCAACCTCCCCACAAATTTTAGCCAAATCGGCACATCCGTTCTTTTGTTATAAATAGTGTAACTAACACTACTTTCTTTTATATACATAGATTAGTACATACCTTCTCCTGAGATTACTGATTTGTGAAAAAAGTGTAAATGTGCCCGACAAAAATGTTCTGAAAATTATTGTGTGAGAGAAACTGCCGGTTGTCCGGGGCCCCCCAAGATTCTGGGCCCTGGGCACGGGCCCCGTGTGCCCTTATGGTAAAGACGGTACTGAGTGCATCAGGTCCCCACATGAGGTTTTCATGAACAAAAACATTCAAAATATATAAATATAAGTGTTTTTGTATCCCTTAGAGGAACTCTTATTAAAACACCAACAGATGGTCACCCTACTTAAAACGAGACACAGTTCGCTAGTTAGCCATCCTTTTTCAGGACACTTTAGGTCGCCAGCGCGCGTTCCTGTTTAAATAATACTTCCATGCGTAAAACATAAACATAAACGTTCACGCCGTTTTATCCCCGAAGGGGTGGGCAGAGGCACCAATACTCCTGAACTCACATGGCAAGCGCCATCTAGTTTCCAGAGAAGGTACCCACGTTTTGCTTAGACAGTGTACTCACGTGATAGGGGGCAGGCCTATCGCCGTTTTGTACGAATACACTGTCACATGACTAAGTACAACTCAGACATGTGGGTTTCCTCACGATGTTTTCCCTCACCGTTAGCAACCATGATAAATTAACCACACATATGACTTTAGAAAAGACAAATTGGTGTAGGCCCGTCCCAGGATTGGAACTCACGCCCTTCTGTTTTTCGGGCGGGTGTTCTTACCCACTGGACTATCATGTCGCTTGTTCTAATAATAATGTTCTAATAACTGAACTATTTAAAGCAGTTTACCCTAGTTTAGACCAATAACATACTCACATACATGCCAGTGGCAGCGATAAAGTCATCTTTAAAATCGCATAATACCCATCCAATAAATGTAGATAAACTAAAAGTAGAATGAATTATTAAGGCTACCTTTAAAATACTTAACAATACTGGCAAATTGGGAGTTGGTAGACTAAGACGAATACTAATTTTGATGGTAGCCGGACGGGACGGCCTACCGATTAAGAGGATTCTGTGGTCATGGGCCGATCGAGAGCGTTGTGAGCACAGATAATATACTATAATACTATACTAGTACAGATACCCAATCCCATACAACGAAATGTGATGTGCTTAAATACCCTTATTCGGCGGGCTATTTTTTAGTTCCTTATTGTTCGCTAGATGGCGATAAAAACAAGAACCAAATGATAACAAAGCCCGGTATCTTACTCGGCTAATATTAGGAAATGGCGGCTGCGGGGCGCGCGGGGCGGGGGCGCCTCGGTAACACGACACAAGCGAGACAGATTTTATTACTTTATGACTTTCTTTCACTAAATGTTTATTTGCAAATTTGCAAATATGGTCAAGGACAAAGACTAGGTCAAGGACAAAATCGTCGACAAGGCCAATTGCGTACGAGTATTACATCCGTTTGTAAATATTTTTGCTTGTAATGTTAACACGGCTGTCCCAAAAAGAAAAGCAGTATGGCACAGTAACCATTTTTTTCAGGAGAGCGAAAAAACATATTTTTGGTGAGCCACACAAAATTTAACAATAATCGACCAATATAAGTATTGGGTGTCACGGATACTATGATTGCGCATTTATTTGTATTTAAAAGAAGTAGATTAACTGATTCGTGCATGTTTTACGGCACTAAATAACTTAAAATTTGTTTTCATGATTTATTTAAATCTGGATTACCATATAAAAACACAGCAACGTACCTTGTTCTATTGTAATTTATGGTTATTTACTATAGCAGAGAATAAATAACCACTACAACATACATACATATACTCACGGCTATAAATCCCTAGAAGGGGTAGCCAGAGCTAAGGAATCAGAAATTCCTTAGCCACTTTTGGAAGTTGTGTGGGGAAAAGATGGTGAAATAAAGGTTGTTGGTGATGGGTCTCCAACCACATCGCCCACCACTACAAAACACGGTAAATACCAAAATAATTGGAACTAAACTTTTTTAAATTGCGGTACGGTCAGCAACATAGTCACTTCACGCCATACCTTTGTATGCTAGAACTAACTGAAAATTTTTCAAAGGGTCTCCATTGAGTCGTGGTCACCTCTTCTTTTTTGGCCAATCAAATTAAGCACCGGGTTTCCACAATCTTGATTTTCTATTGACATTGCTACACAATATTTTGAAGTCTTGGAAATCAGAAACTGATTGCTTTCTTGTAATTTTTGTTCAATATTACCGTAAACGGAATCATCACTCATATGAGTGTGACCGTTTGTTAGATAGCAGCAATATGCAGCAATCAAAATTATTCTACTCCGCTCCATTCTCTTTAAAAACAGTAAATTACGCTTGCAAAAATAATTACATCCAGTAAAAACGTGCTCTAGCGCCGATGCGACGAACGGCGACAAGTAGCTACCGCATCCCCCGATGTACCTGTAGCCACCTCTAACGAATACCGTGCGGAATCCGTTTCGCGCCAAATAGAAATTTCATGAAATTTAGGTTTAAATGTTGACGGGCATGTGCTTTACAGTTAAATTTGTGGGCATCATCATCGTTTTTCAAGCATAATCCCCATATAGGAAACCCAGCAAGTCTCATTCACAATTAATAAAAAACAGTAAGACTCGCGACTTACTCTGTTTAATTTTGGTAACTGTTCCTTGCTGCGTTTAGTTTTTGGGGATCGCTTTTTCACAAGTGGACTTGCTGTGTTTTTATTTTTTTTATCTCGAAAACTAGAGCCTCTTTTAATGAACGGGTCTTTGCATCTTGTAGGGACTTGCTTTATTTGTAGAGTGATGTTGATACCTAGATTTCGAGCACCATGTGCCATACTGCTTTTCTTTTTGGGACAGCCGTTACAGTGTCGTTGTCGATATTCTTCTCTGCTATGTGTCGGCTTAGAATAGCACTATCCCATTTCTTACCGTAATGGTTCGTAATAGACGGCTAAAGGTATTGGGGCTTTTGGGTGATTTTAAGGCGATTCTGTTGGGGACCCACCATCAAAAATCTTTGTTTTATAATCTTATCCCAACACAAGTTCCAAAAGTGGCGAACGAAATTTTTATTCCTAGGCTCTGGTTCCCCCTTCTAGGGATTTATAGCCGAAAATAAATGTGTGAATAAAGAACGATATTCTGTTTATTAAAATAAAATAAACAGAATAAACACATTTATTTATTTAATAACATCGTGCAAGACGTATTCGTGCTGTAGTGGCGGCGTATAATAGCACTACTCCGCATCATTCCGTCAGTGAGGTATTGAGCGCTTGTGTCGAGATTTTTCTTTCCTTTATTTATTCTTTATTTATTAGTTATTTATAATCCCCACATGATGTTTAAATGATTTGAGTTGTTTAGTTTGAGGCATAGAATAAAGTTTGTGGCTGGAGGGTTTAATTTCATTGATTGGTTGGCGATGTGGTGATAGAACACAAATATTTAATCAAAAAAATGTATCTTCCACAAGCTGACATTCCACAAGCATCTGTGGGTTTGTCGCATTCAAACTTCTGGTTATTACTATACTAAAATGTCAGCTCAAAATGGTATCATTTAATATTATAACATAACATAACATAAACATAAACGTTCACGCCGAATATCCCCGAAAGGGTTGGCAGAGGTACTATACTTCTGAACATCACGTGACTTTGTCACCTGGTGTTCAGAGTACCCACGTTTTGCATGGACAGTGTACTCACGTGATAGGGGGCAGGCCTATCGCCGTTTTGTAGGAATACACTGTCACATGACTAAGTACAACTCAGCCATGTGGGTTTCCTCACGATGTTTTCCCTCACCGTTAACAACCACGATAAATTAACCACACATATGTCTTTAGAAAAGACAAATTGGTGTAGGCCCGACCCAGGATTTGAACACTAGTCGTTTGCACGATAACCGAGTGTTCTACCCACTGGTCTATCAAGGTTGCTATCACTTAATATTATAATACATTATAATTAATTTTACTGGGTTATGTGGCTCGAATGTTAACCCATTTCCAAAATTAATGGTTCTTTTATAATCTATTCTCCACATAAAGCGGCTAATAATTTGAAAATGTTGAAAGTATTATTAGAGAAGTATTAAAAAAAATCTATAGCTGGTTTCAACTGCAATCATACGGACATTTAACTCCAACTCAAACGTTAACGCCGAATATCCCCGAACGGGGTCGGCAGTGGTATCAATACTTCCGATATTCACGTGACATTGTCACCGGGTGTTCAGAGTACCCACGTTAAGCTCGGACAGTGTACTCACGTGATAGGGGACAGGCCCATCGCCGTACTGTACAAATACAATGTTAGAAAACTAGTCGTCTGAAGATAAGCAGTGTTCTACCCACTGAGCTACTAAGCCGTCATTAAACTACTAATTTTTTTTTATCTAGGTACCTACGCGCTACACCTTCAGTACAGAATACTTATCCTATTTGTAAAAAGTATTTATCAATCTTGCGTGATTATTATTATTTCTCATACCGTTGGAGTAACAGAAAATATAAACCTCATTGTTTAATCATCATGCAAAATGCTGTATACCTGGCTGTTTTAAAAAAAAACATTATTACATACATAAATATACTTACGACTATAAATCCCTAGAAGGGGTAGCCAAAGCTTCGAAAAAGTCAATCACTGAGTTATTAATATTGATTCAAACGTTCACACCGCAAATCCCCGACGGTAGTGCAGGCAGGGGTACTAACACTAAAAATCAACTTTCTACAACAAAGTACTAACAGATATAAAAATAACATACATACATATACTCACGGCTATAAATCCCAAGAAGGGGTAGCCAGAGCTTCAGAGCTAGAAACTCCTCAGTCACATTTAAAAGTTGATAGGGGAGAAAATGGTATAAATAAATTATCGTTAGTGATGCGCCTCCAAAAATCCCTTAAAAGCCCCAATACCGTAAGTCGCCCCTTACGTTCAGCCATCGGAAGAAATGGGGTAGCGACATTCTAAGCCGACACTACACGGCTAAAAAATAGTGATAAGAATTGGAACAAGGTTATTTTTGAGCGATGCGGCAGGAATTAAAATTACATCTATATTCTCACGCGCCGTTAGTTCACATTGGGATAGTTAGAGACTATCGATCGCCACTTTGTACGGCCATGGCAAACTTGGGACACTTGTCTTTTTAAGCACAGTCTCTTTTTGGTCCAAACGTGTACGCCGAGGTCGTTAAAAAATTAAAATCACTTAAAAAATCCCCTATACCCCGTGAGTCGCCTCTTGCAATCACCCACGAGTAGTAATAGGGTAGTGTTATTTTAAGTCGACCATTATCACCAATTCGATTACTTGGGTGGACGCAAATCAAAACAAGTAAGATACGTCAATAAACACCATCTCAATTTGGCGCCATCTATTATCAGTAGTTGAAATCACTAAACATTTTAGTTAAATAGATGTAGTTCTACAATAATCATTTGGGAATACAATTTCATAAAAACGAAAATACAGTTTTTTTTTTTATATTTTGCTTCTAATTGTAATAATTTATGTTTAATGGTATTAAGTGACAAAATAAATTACCATGTTATATTTATCTAACTGTCTTTTGGCTTTTTAAACGATAATTAGCCACTTTAAGTTTTTATTTTAAAAGTCGACTATATCTTAACTCCATCTATTGAGCGAAGAGGTTACTAAAAACATTTTGTATGAGATGGTATACCATGGTTGTGAGCTTTGACTATGAACACTATACGGCTGTCCCAAAAAGAAAAGCAGTATGGCACAGTAACCATTTTTTTCAGGAGAGCGAAAAAACATATTTTTGGTGAGCCACACAAAATTTAACAATAATCGACCAATATAAGTATTGGGTGTCACGGATACTATGATTGCGCATTTATTTGTATTTAAAAGAAGTAGATTAACTGATTCGTGCATGTTTTACGGCACTAAATAACTTAAAATTTGTTTTCATGATTTATTTAAATCTGGATTACCATATAAAAACACAGCAACGTACCTTGTTCTATTGTAATTTATGGTTATTTACTATAGCAGAGAATAAATAACCACTACAACATACATACATATACTCACGGCTATAAATCCCTAGAAGGGGTAGCCAGAGCTAAGGAATCAGAAATTCCTTAGCCACTTTTGGAAGTTGTGTGGGGAAAAGATGGTGAAATAAAGGTTGTTGGTGATGGGTCTCCAACCACATCGCCCACCACTACAAAACACGGTAAATACCAAAATAATTGGAACTAAACTTTTTTAAATTGCGGTACGGTCAGCAACATAGTCACTTCACGCCATACCTTTGTATGCTAGAACTAACTGAAAATTTTTCAAAGGGTCTCCATTGAGTCGTGGTCACCTCTTCTTTTTTGGCCAATCAAATTAAGCACCGGGTTTCCACAATCTTGATTTTCTATTGACATTGCTACACAATATTTTGAAGTCTTGGAAATCAGAAACTGATTGCTTTCTTGTAATTTTTGTTCAATATTACCGTAAACGGAATCATCACTCATATGAGTGTGACCGTTTGTTAGATAGCAGCAATATGCAGCAATCAAAATTATTCTACTCCGCTCCATTCTCTTTAAAAACAGTAAATTACGCTTGCAAAAATAATTACATCCAGTAAAAACGTGCTCTAGCGCCGATGCGACGAACGGCGACAAGTAGCTACCGCATCCCCCGATGTACCTGTAGCCACCTCTAACGAATACCGTGCGGATAATAGACAAAGCGATGTTACGTCATCCATTTTAAAAAGAGAAGCTCTTATTTAAGTTCTTATATGTTAAAAAGAGACACAAAACTTTATTGTCATCTCTATCGCGTAACCCGTTTTGTTGATGTCACACTTTTAAATTGTGACAAACAAAGCGTCGACTTGTGAGCGATTTTAGTTTTCTTTTGATTTTGAGGAAGATTTTATTCATTTGTATATTGTTATTGTGACAAAAGAGACTCCATTAATTAAGTTATTGTTTAGTGAGGTATGGTTGGGTGTAGCGTGCTTGGCTGCGGAAGCCACAGCGAAAAACACATCGAAGGATTGACTTTCCACAAGTGAGTGAGTTTTTTAATGTTTTTCTACAGATAAATACATAATAAATACATTGGCGTGTAGTGCCGGCTTAGAATGTCGCTACCCCTTTCTTCCCACGGGTGTCGTAAGAAGCGACTAAGGGTATCGGGGCTTTATATTGGATTTTTGGGCGATGCGGTTGGAGACCCATCACTAAAAACCTTTATTTTTACCATATTTTCCCCACTCAACTTCCAAAAGTGGCTGAGGAATTTCTAATTCCTTAGCTCTGGCTACCCCTTCTAGGGAAATATATCCGTGAGTATATGTAAATACATTGCGCGATCAGAAAAAAAGTGATTCAAATGTTAATTACGTTGAACTAGATTACTAGCATTTTCTTTAGTTATTTTGAGCAATTTTTTATTAGCATAACCTAAAAATATGCAGTATCTCAGTGTTGCCACAATTCACGTTTTCATCCTACCCTGTCGTTAGGGTAAAATTTTCAAATTAGTAAACTGATGTTAATGAGTGAGTATATTATGAATTTCGTCGCGCTATAACGACGCTGAATGATTTCCAATTGTTATCTACGGAATTAGTAAGTAATAAATTTGTTATATTTATTTAATTTCTTCGTATTCATTACAATTTTCCTAAAGACCCGAATCTACGAGAAAAATGGATTGCGGCCACTGGAAGATGCAATTGGAAATCAACCAAAGTTTTGAGGCATACTATAAAATTGAAAGGCACCTCGTTTTTGTCCAAAGACTAAGCTTTGGCTCAAATGGTCGCAGTTGTTTTGAAAAAGAATTTAGGTAAAAGAATATTTCCGACATTAAACGACCACATCAGAGAGCAAAATCCGTTCGAAAACCACCTTGTGCTGTTAATAAAGGCTATAGCTTTAAAATACTTAGATGTACGAATACATCATCTTTTGAAAAATGTGACTGAAATAGACGAATGAATTCGAAATTTTCACACGAAACTGATTTTGTTTAAAGGTCAATAGTAAATAATGCAATAAAACTCATGTACAAAATAGTGCTGTCTTTTATTTTTCAAAATACAAACATAGACCCCTAGCTGTGTAGTGTCGGCTTAGAATAGCACTACCCCATTTCTACCGGTGGGTGTACGTAAGAGGCGACTAACGGTATTGGGGCTTTTTAAGGGATTTTTGGGCGATGCGGTTGGAGACCCACCCACCTTTATTCTACCATCTTTTCCCCATTCAACTTCCAAAAGAGGCTGAGGAATTTCTAATTTCTCAGCTCTGGCTACCCCTTTTAGGGATTTATAGCCGTGAGTATATGTATGTATGTATGTACAAACATAGACCCTATACCCATGATGACCCGTATGATATTTACATAACTTGCACTTATGGAACAGCTGTTTTTTTTGTCCAGTAACAAAGTTAGTCCCGTACAAAAATTTATTCGTAATCATGGGAAGATTCATCCCTGATAGTTAGTACAATGCTTTAGATTTCACGGTGTATTAAACATCAGTATAAATGGTAAAATTAAACAAAAAAGATTGTATAATACTAGGAGCAAGTATGTATAATTATATGATTGCAGGAAATAATATAGTAAACAGTAAACCTTTAATTAAACAATAAATTGACGTAATCAATTTTAAATTAAAAAGTAGCTTTTAGAATGGTGATTATAGTATTTTGGGGTAATTGTTTTCTAGTGATCGCAACATTACAGGGAAAAGTATTGCTTTCTAAAAGAGGTACGCTCCCGTTGCATTATGACTCTGTCTCTAGTGTTCATAGTCAAAGGTTGTGAGTATTTACGGAAAATCCATTTGTCTAACTTAGCCCAAATCGCAACCGTCAGCCATTATGCGATAGTGTTGGGTTTTTAATCGAGGAATACACTATTTCGCTCTCGTCATTAGATTTTCGATTCCACTCAAACTTTGTAAAGTAGGATGATTTCTGCCAAAGCGCTAGGTTACTTAGATATACCTCGCTATATCTAAGTAAGGACCCCGAAAAAGTGTTTGCCATAACGCAGTACATATATTTTATTATATATTTCAAGATATCGAAACGGCATTTACGTTTAAACATTATATTTTTAAATGTCTGTTTAATTACGCTTTTCATCTTCGCGACATCCCAAAGGAACCGTGTTTAGTATTTGTAAATCATCTTTACAACTACAGTCCGTTCACAGTTATTTTACCTACTCTGAATACTTATCGGCATGATATACCTTACAAAAATATCGAAAGCAGTAAAAAAAGCAAAGAACACCACGGAGCACTAGAGACGCTTCACAGCAATGAGAGGTTTTCCATTTTTTTCTTTTTTTCTTCTTCCCTGTTCTCAGGATAGATGGCGCCAGACTTGCTATGTTACTGGTAGGAACGGAACGTTTTTCACACTTGGATGTAATGATATCTTAAAACGGAACGTACATAAAAACGTTCTGATTTGAAAGTCTAAATAAATATCAGTTTAAACCAAGATAGCTTAAAAGTAAATAAACAAAGACGGTATTTATATTTAACATTCTTTTTGTTGTTTTCACTCGCCAAAAAGAAAATGTCCCTAGAAAAAAAGAAGAGGAGTCTGTGCCTTGTAGATTTATGTAAAAATGAAGGAATACATCTTTTTCCTAAAGATGAAAATCGTAAAGCGCAATGGGTACATAGTGATGTGACACATGTTTTTAAAGTTGACATTGGCGAAATTATTGTAGCAACACGACTGACGCCACGAAGAAAGTTTGAAGTAAGTAACGTAGTTACATCAACGCCATCTACAGAGCTCTAGGGAACTATGTTGTTTTTTTATTTCTCAAAAAGAAAATGAAAATTAATGTCAGAGGTAAATAAATGTGAACGGACTCTAAGACTTGATAGTATTCTTTGACTTAGACAGGTAAAATAGTTTGCCTTGTAATAATATGCGCTTTGCTAAAATAGCGTAAGTCTGCCAATGCTAAAAAGAAAACTGGAAAACTGGATATTTTATTAATACTCGATATTGGTATAGACAGCAAAAGTTGCCGTCATTGCCGTCAATGTCAATCAATGAATACATAAAAAAAACAAATCGAGTCATATGTTACGATTACGTATGTAAATACTAAAATAATTATATTAATTGTCTTTTCTTCTCTCATAAAATAACAATGACTACTACATTGTGTTAGAGAAATAACTTAAAAGTTTTTATTATTCAAGGCCTGTGAAATATTTATCGTAAGTCAGGTAAGAAAACCAACAGTTTTTATCTTGTCATGTCTTGTGATTGTGAAAATTTGTTTCCAAATTATTGTGACTTCTTTACATGCAGCAGCTTCTAAATAGCAAGATGGATCAAAAAGGTTGGTTTTTAAAAACTTTTTCAGTAGCCCTATTAGCTGTTCGTTATACTTGGGTGCTCCCTGATTTATTCAGTGAACTCCATCAAATTACTAATAAAAATGAGCTCCAACATGACAATACTAATGTCTAAAGAAACAATAGGCGTCTGAACTGTGAATAATAGTTATTTATGAAAAGATTAATGAATTGGCGATTGATAGTCTCTGCATATTCAAACGGGAACTAATTTTTTAATACAATTGCTCAAAAAGTGGCGTATTACAGGGACGTATAGCGTTCGGGAAGTGGGCTATTACACACTCGTGCTTTTTCTTTACCTTTCCCGCACTAGTGCGTTTTCTTTCCCAACTGTCAAAATAATGTCTATTTTAAAGAAAAACCAACCATAAAGATTTTACTAAAAAAATCAAAGAAGTTTTTATGATTCATGTTAATACGTGGCATAGGTCGTATTAACATGAATCAACAACAACAAAATAATAGGCAAAATCGACTAATTTGTTTCGATATCTGATTTAATGATTTGATAGAATTAGTGAGGTTAGGTTTCATTACATTATAACTCATTAAATTTCATTTTCATTTCATATCAACAAAAAAATTATACATAAGACTTGGCTGTATGGGCATAGTTTCCTTTGCCTACCACAATAAGTGAAGAAAAAATGTCGCCATTTTCCAGAAATAATCTTTGGGAGTTTAGTTGTTTTGTTAAATTGCTTAATTTTTTCGCAACTGTATTAAAAATAGTCGTTCAGTACACGTACGGAACCGTCATTGCAACTCATTCCGACTGTCAACCCTCGCCTTCGGCTCGGGTAGACATTTGTCGGAACTCTTTGCAATGACAGCCATTCCGTACTAGTAATGAAATATACTATTGTATGTATGTATAATCTAAATAGTGCAAGAATTAGTGCAAAAATCAATCAAGCACCTTTATTTATAACTTATACAGAAATTAATATTTAACAGATACATTCAACAATCCTGTAACATCATTACTGGAAGGTAAAGTAACAACTTGGCTGAGCAATTTTATTGGTGACATGCGCCGCAGTAGTCCTGTCCAACAATGGCTTGAGTCAATGCCATCTGAATCTCGTGATGATGCGCCTGATGATAAAAGAGGAGAAGAAGAACTACCAACACCAGAACCAGTCAGTGAACTAAAGCTTAATGATGTAGAAACCAAAAACTTGGAGCTTACTTCAGAAAAAGAAGAGGAGTCAAAAATTCCTTATGATGAAAATATTACAAAGACATCTCCTGAAAATGAATATGTGCCTAGTAGTAAGAAAGGCACACAGCATAAGAAGATTTTGCAAAGAGATCTTTCGATTCATTCTGATTGCCCACCAAGGATGAAGTATCCACTCTACAGGGACAGTTCATTGCAGGTAAAGTCATATTTATACTTACACAGTTTTTAGAGAAAATATTCCACAGCCAACTTACACAAAAATGTTGATTTTATTATTATATTTTTAATTAACAATACAAGGTACATTACAGGTATATTGTTAAAGGCTAGTAGGAGTAAAGTTGTACTAGTTAACTATCTTTCATAAAGAAGACGGTAATAATATTATTTTATAATCATGACTTTGATGCTTAGTAAAACTTATGTGACAGTATGGTGGCATTGAAACAACATCAATTATTTTTTCTGCAGTCAGATGCAAGTGGCTCCAGTGGTAGTTCTGTGTTAAATGTCCTTGGCGCAAGACAAGTAGATGCTGAGGCAGTACTGTTGGCTCTTGGATTTGGACCCAGTGAGAAACAGCAGAAGTTGCAGAGAATACCAGATAGATTTCTGAAACCATCTAAAGTAAGCCAATCTGGAGTATTTAAGAGTATAAATAAGGATTCTGTATAGCAAATAGAAAAAAACAATTATAATTTAGTAAACAAAGTAGATTTGAACAAGCCCTATATTGTATCTGATATTGCAAGGAAATAATAATAGTTATCGTTGCCCTTGAATCTTTAAACTTATATGAAAGTTATGCTTGTTGTACTTTTGTACTTTACAACAGTATTAGTAGATAAGTTTCAATAAAGTTGAATGTTTTCTTAAAGAAGAGATAATGACGATTTTCTAGTGCATTACGATAAATAACCCATACTCATACTAACAGCTATAAATCCCGAAGAGGTTGCCAAACAAGTCAGAATTAGAATATATGCAAATGTGGAAAATATTGCAGAACAATCATTTAGGTGACCCTAAGCTCTAAGTGGATTTTTTCTATACTATTGGAAGAAATGGGTTAGAGCAATAAATAACGACTCATAAATCATATAAATTTATCACTTTCTTATGGAATATACAGTAAGATTGTAAGATATGTGGAATACACAATTATATAATAAATTAATATTGATTTGTGCATAAGTGCCCCATGAAAGTTTGCCAATGCAAAACCTATCTATTATCTAAATATAAGAATAATGTTAATTGTAATACATGCTATTGATTTTCAGTTGAAAGGAATAAGCACAGAGAAATTTATAGAGCAGGAACAACATTCTATTAAAATGCATGATTGTGGTGTTTTTGGATACCGAGGACTGACAGGTAAAAAACAAGAACCAACATTGTAGTTAGAACTAACTTTAAATGCTGAAGGGATAATGGGTTTCATATTTCAAGCAAGTAAACAAAGTCAATGGATTCTGGAAAAGCTTTTTAACTAACAAAACATTTGATAATGTAGTTAATATACAATATAATACATTTTAATAAAATAACCAACCATTTTTTCAAATACCAAATCTGTAATGCTTCTATTACAATATTACCTTTAAAGTAGTGATCCAAGCAAAAATTAATCATATAATTTAATTTCACTACAATAAACTTACAAGCAATACAGATTTTGGTAAGTTAACTTATTCTAAATATTATCGATCATAACAGACATAACAACTAGTATGGACTTTGCATTCGCAATTGTATAAATTTGAAATAACAGAAAAAACTGTGTTTTGAAAAAATATATCTATTTGTGTCATTCTAAATTCTGCGTGAAACATTTTGTTATGACATACTAATACCATTTTATTTCCCTTTTGCCAAAGAAATACTGAGATAAATTATCATTTTTTCCGACGGAGGAATGAAATAGATATATGTCAATATTAAGTGCTCAAAATTAATATAATCTAACTTTAATTATGGTCTTCATTCACAAACCTCAAATATCTATTGCATTCAACGATGTTGGTTACAGATGTTGTTTATACTAATATTATAAAGCTGAAGAGTTTGTTTGCTGTACGGGATAATCTCAGAAGCTACTAATAAATGAAAAAAATATATTAAGATAGCCCATTTATTGAGAAAGGCATTTTTATAACGCTAAGACTAATAGTGATAAAAGAAAAAAATCGAGAGGATTCACCAGAAATTTAGTTCTTTACGCATCCAAACTGCTTTACAAATATAATTGACACAATATGCAAGTCCATAATATGTTGTTACGTCACAGCCTATCATATAATATGCTGAAGGTACTAACGATTGGCTCGCAGAACATTGCACGCCAGTGTGCCGCTTCATGCGACCGGTTTCAGGGTCGGAGGTGGGGCCGAGAATAGCTGTGCAGTAAGTATCTACGTAGTGAGTTGTACTAATATAGCACTGTGCTATGCTGTCTTTTATGTGCTGTGCTTGTTTTGAGTTGGATTGCATGGGGTTTCATTTTCATACTATTGTTAATTTTTAAAACCTTGTTGGTATGGTGCCGTTTTTGTTATTTTATGTAAATGATTTTGGAGTGTTTTTTTTTAATTTATTTCAACGTTGAATTCGAAATCACATTTATATTGTAAAGAAATCCAACTTTCTTTATGTTTTTTTTCTTGGTTTTATACTTTGATTTAGTTTTTTTATTTATAGTGTTCAGTTTTATTGCACCGTAAATGCATGATTTTGTAAAATATTTTAGATGTGAAATTCTTTGACATAGATCAGAAATATTTATATTATCTGTTTTACAGTGTTTCTTTCTTGTATGTATGTAAATCTTTTTGTACATCGTATTCAAAAACTCTTACAGACTTTGTGCTTCTTATCCGTAATCATATCTGACACGTTTTATATACATCAGGTCCATTTGGTTGATCATATACATTAGGATCTTTGTACAGCAAGTTTTTAAAGCACGCGGTCGACGCAAAGATCGGAGAAAGCGATGGATGTGCTCAGTTCAAGATTTTAAGAAACACCTATTCTCTCATAGTTTGCCTTGTATATACATACATACATATTTTCACGGCCATAAATCCCAAAAAGAGGTAGCTAAAGCTTCAGAGCTAGAAATTCCTTAGCCACATTTGTAAAGTAACAGAGGGCAAGATGGTAGAATTGAAGTATCGTTGGTGATGGGTCTACAACCGCATCGCCCAAAAACCACTTAAAAAACCCATGCCCTTCTCCTCTTACGCCTCTAGTCGCGTATTACGACACCCGTGGGTAGAAAGGGGTAGTGACATTCTAAGCCGGCACTACACGGCACTCACTTTGCCTTAGGGCCGGCGCTGACTGCCGGCATGGCATGGTAAAGGATTTCGGTAAGATATAGCCATTTTTAATCTTATTACCATGAGTATAGAATTCATTTTACACAACGATGCCGACGTTCTGTCCTACCGCGGCCTCCCTCGGCATCGTTTTGTCAAAATAAAGTAAAATGAATTCTATACTCATGGTAATAAGATTAAAAACCGGCCAAGTGCGAGTCGGATCGCGCACTAAGGGTTCCGTACTATCATATATATAGAAAATCCCGTTTGTGTGAAAATCATAGGAGCCAAATTAGGTAAGTAATTTGATTTATGACGTTTAAAAATAGAACTACGGCCTAGATCTCATTCAAACCAATTTTCGTTAGTAGTTTGTATAGTAATACACATCATATATTTTTTTCAGTATTATCATGCCCATATTTTAGAAGTTACGGGGGGGGGGACACATTTTAGCACTTTGAAAAAGTCTCTCGCGCAAACTATTCAGTTTTGAAAAAAATGATATAAGAAACCTCAACATCATTTTCAAATACCTTTTGATAGATACCCCACACGTATAGGTTTGATGAAAAAAAAAATTTTGAGTTTCAGTTCTATGTATGGGGAACCCTAAAAATTTTGGTTTTTTTTTCAGATTTTATTTTAAAATCTTAATGCGGTTTACAGAATACATCTACCTACCAATTTCCAATAATGTAGTTCTTATAGTTTCGGAATAAACTGGCTGTGACATACGGACGGACGGACGGACGGACGGACAGACAGACAGACATGACGAATCTATAAGGGTCCCGTTTTTGCCATTTGGCTACGGAACCCTAAAAATGGCTATATCTTACCGAAATCCTTTGCCATGCCATGCCGGCAGTCAGCGCCGGCCCTTATCGACTCTAATAATGGTGTCGTAATAATATAATATTAGTCACCTTCTGCGTTGCACTGTGAAATATTTATTTTTGTATTTCTGGTTTCACTATTTATTTCACATCACAGCCTGTCGAACACTGCTGAAGTTTTATACTGATATCGGATTTCATCAATCTTACGTTAACGTGATTTTTCATATTTTAATGTAAAAGACGCGAGTTTAAATACTTAAATACGAACATCGTATATCAACAACACTAACATTAATAATTATCAATGGACAATTCTCATAATGTTTCAACATTTTCTAACTCACATAATTCCTTACTCGACCGACACAACAACTTATACATAGCTCATCACACTACACGTACACCTGCTACCATTCTCTTTGTACCATGTCGTGTTTTTTTCGATAATATATACCAAAGATGCCGCACTCCATACAGAATTCAACGCACAAAAGTGGACCCCGAGAATGACAAGACTGTTTGAAAATTAAATATTTCTTTTCCTACAATTATCGACCTTTCCGCATTTTCTTAAGACCTATTATTTATTGCAAGATCTAGCACGCGACTGTCCGTGAAAAAGTGCTTATCTTATAAAAAAGCACTGTTTACCGTGCCGTTTTTCGTGCTTTGTTGGTGTATCTTTGGTATATATGATCGAAGCGTGTAATATTAAATTCGTTTCCAGGGAGTCCCGATGTGCCGCCGTCGACAATTGTAGCTAAGATAATGGAGTGCATCCTCCAAGACGAGGAATGTCGGGAGCAGGTCGCGCGCCACTCCTTGGCCGACATACACAGCGCTGCCACGCGATTCAGAGATACCTGACTAGTAAACGTATCATTCCATGTATTGCATTTCACTTTCAACGTAGAGTGAAGAGTGAGATAGACAGCGGTTTTGAAATGTAAAGATGGTAGGCCCTTCGATAATTAGAATATATTCAAATGAAGTCCGGTGAAGAAATATTTGTTAGGATGTAATATAGCAAGGTATAAGAGGAAATTCGTCGTGCCCTGGATTTAGATCTACTTAATATTTGTAATATTTGTAGGTATAGACCTATATTACGTAAAGGCAATAAGCTTATAAAAGGTTATAGGTACACCCTTGGCCACTTACTTATGGAATAGTTAAGATGGTTTTTATCAATTTAGAAATAATTATATTTTCGTTACTTATACATTTTAGGATGCAGAAGACGTAACTTTAACACGCCTCAATTTAATTCACACTCGTCACAAAATAAACAATGAAACAAAAAAAACTTATTTTATTATACGCATGTTCATGGTTTTATGTTATTTAGGATAAGATTAAACATCATTTTAATATGTGAAGTTGTATATTTCGACTCAAGTCTCTTTTTCATAATTGTTATAATTGTTGTTGTGACTTGTAAGCTGGCTTCACATATATGTCCTATTTCCAGACGCTTGACTCCTTACTTATACGTCAATATTTTTAGTATAGGAAAATAATATTCTTACTATTTACTTAAATTTTATATAGAATTTTTGACCTTAATTAAAATATTATAACTAATTATAAGCCCCTTGTCAAATCGTTTTTATTTTAAGAGTGGCTGGCTTATTCCGTTTATCCACCCTAAAAAATCCTCCCTAAGGCGGATATTCGGAAACGCGTGTCCTTCTATCCACCCTGAACGGGGTGGATATCCGGAATGCATATAATATGGTTCTTCCGATTTTTACCCCAAGTACAATAATTTACAGAAACATACACAACACAAAATGGGTCCAAGGAACATCGTGAACATTAAAATACTTAAGATAAACATACCTACTTTCTTACTTACAGTTTGAATAAAAATATCTTACAAACTTAGGGTCTTATTTCTGTAAATGACTTTACGTAGGCAGGGTAGAAAATCGGAAGAACCATATTATATGCATTCCGGATATCCACCCCGTTCAGGGTGGATAGACGGACACGCGTTTCCGAATATCCGCCTTAGGGAGGATTTTTTAGGGTGGATAAACGGAATA
This sequence comes from Bedellia somnulentella, assembly GCA_963576735.1. Classification (NCBI taxonomy): domain Eukaryota; kingdom Metazoa; phylum Arthropoda; class Insecta; order Lepidoptera; family Bedelliidae; genus Bedellia; species Bedellia somnulentella. The sequence continues at coordinate 10,213,674 of OY755183.1, forward strand.
AGCCGAGTGGCTCAAATAAATGGTTTGCTTATGGAGATAAAACAACCATTGTTGACTAAGTTGTAAAGCCAGTGGTGGGAAACGCTCACTTTATAATAATATTAGTTGCCCTAGTCAGGGTAGCGTTTGGGTGTGTCAATACTTTACTATTATGAATTTAAATTCCATTTATGCTAAGTGCCTCCTCCTATAATAATGTGACTGCATAAATTATTTTAATAGTAGCATAATAAAAAGCAATATAATTAATAGCTATAAGTCAATTATTATAAACTATATATATTTACTGAGATTTTTTCCATATTGTAAGATTAAAGTCTGATAGTTTTTACTACTTAACAGTGTGAATGTTGTGAAATAAATGTTGCCAAAATAATCTTGCTCTGGAGCTAAGCTCTAAATGCATATTTACTTCTCATTATTTTTATTTCTCAGAACGACGAAAAAATAATATTTGTTTTTATTTGTATATTGTTAATTTTATGTTTTGTTGTATGATGTAGTAGATGGAATGGGATCAATTTATTTATCGGAATAAAATTTCTTGTTTTTAGTAATATGTTGTTTTATTGTAGAAACCATTAAACAACTCATTTCGTATGCAGTACTTTCTGAACTCGTCGAAAATAAACAAGAGAAGCCCAAATGGTAGCGCCAGGAACAACCTGTCAAAAATTAGGTACATCACATCACATTAATGACTATAATAAAGAGATACATACATTGTGTATGGAAATTGCGTCGGCCCAAGAAGTGAACCTTAGTTGCTTATTGTGAAGGAGTTTCGCCTGCAATGTAGAAGGCGTATGTTACAATCCAACCCTGTATCACGGCAAAATGTGTGTATGTGGTTTATTTATAAGGTTTCGACTCACAGAGATGCGAAAGTACCTCACACCTTAACAGGAAGTTTCCTCGTTCATTTTCTGTGAAGTCAAATAACTATTTCGATGTAGCTGCATCGCTTTTCCGAAATAAATTAGAAAGTGATGGTAACATAATTAACAAAAAGAAAACCGACTTCATAGTTGGAAAAACAACCGAGAATAAACAATCTAGTACTAAAAAGTACGAAATAAGTATTTTAAATGAATATGAGTACTGTGATTAATACCTTAGCAATTGCTTTATTCCACACGCGTCAGTTCAACCTACCTAAATATTAAAATTCTCTTAAATTAATTTGTGAGCCGGTGCCAGCCTGCGTGATGATTGATAATAATAAGTGTGTATTTCGCACTTCATATACATGTACAATGTAGGATACCTTGTAGTTGTAGGGTAAATTGATTTTTGTATGTATTAACCATTTAAAACGTAAGGCGATAGATATACATTGTTTAGATTGTAATAATCAGAGATAGATAGTAGGGTGAATTTAGTTTTGTTTGACTGGCACCGACTCAAAAATTAATTTAAGAGAATTTTAATATTTAGGTAGGTTGAACTGACGCGTGTGGAATAAAGCAATTGCTAAGCTATTAATCACAGTACTCATATTCATTTAAAATACTTATTTGGTACTTTTTAGTACTAGATTGTTTATTCTCGGTTGTTTTTCCAACTATGAAGTCGGTTTTCTTTTTGTTAAAAATTATTTTATTAACCGACTTCATTTTACGAGTTTTAGAGATGGGTAGACCTGGCAAAGATGCCTCTCGGATGAGGAAGCGACGGTTACTGTATTATTCTTCGCATTCTCGGTATTTCTATTACTGTACGATATTAAATAGGCTCAACCATATGTAACTTTACATTGTTCTTGAAATCCCTCAAAAGGCGATGGTCTACAATTCTACATTTCAAGAAAGACTCAATCGTTCACGCTGAATATCCCCGAAGGGGTTAGCAGAGGTAGTAATACTTCTGAATATCACGTGACATTGTCACCTGTTGTTCAGAGTACCCACGATTTGCTTGGACAGTGTTCTCACGTTATACAGGTCAGGCCTATCGGCGTTTTGAACAAATACACTGTCACATGATTGTTAGTTTCGACAGTCCCCTCGATTTCCTGGGATGCCATCATCAGATCCTGGTCTCATGGTACTTCCTCGGTAACAATAACTTAACAAAAGAAATGTTTAGTGAACCTGTACTTCTCTTCATAAAAGCTCCGAAGAGGAGTATAAATCTATATAGAATGTTGAAAGAACTGTTTCCTAGCTCCTAGTGATTGAGGACCCACACCTTCCATCATCAGCTCAGCAGCATAACAATATGATTTTCAGAAGCAAATGCCAATATAAGTTCAGAAAATATGTAAAACGTGGTACATTTGCCTATAAAATTCGAGGGTTCCCTCGATTTCTCCAGGATCCCATCATCAGACCCTGATATCCTCATCATGTTACCAATCCGGGAGTATCTTCTTTCCAATGAAAAAATAATAAACAAAATCGGTTCATAAATGGCAAAGTAATCGGCGAACAAACATAAAAAAAAAATACGGTCGAATTGAGAACACTCCTTTTTTTGAAGTCGGTTAAAAACGGGTACTATATTATAAAACTTAGTTGCAGATGTTTTCGTTTAACAAATTGCTTTCAAATAAATTTTTCATGAATATAATATCCTAATAATTAGAAGATTAGTAACATGATTAGAATAGCACTGAAACATATTAACTTTGAAAACATCGTCAGTTCGAGCAGTCATTAAAAAAAGGCATGTAAAGTGCTGCTTATTTCCTAGTAAGTACAATAAAGCATTTTAGATTTATAGCCCTTATTGACGAAACAATAAATAGTTTTTCTATGTAATCAAGATAATTAAATTATCTTACCATTCCACCCTGAGAGGATAAGTACTAAAGAAGTCGTTGACAACGGGGGTGTAGCAGATGAAACAGGCTACGCAGAATTCGAATATAAAACCAAAATTCAGAGCGTTGTTTCTTAAACCTGCGAAAAGCAAATCATTGTATAGATTTTAGAACATAGCTACCTTAATCTTTGCCAGTCCAATCAGTGCCAGATTAACGGAGATTTTTAAATAAATTATTTGACGGCCAACAGCCAAAACTCAATATATCTTTAGTACCGAATATGGAATATAAAAAAACCGTGATAGCTCATTGGGTAGAACACCGTTTATCGTGCAAACGACTAGTGTTCAAATCCCGGGTCGGGCCTAAACCAATTTGTCTTTTCTAAAGACATATGTGTCGTTAATTTATCATGGTTGATAATGGTGAGGGAAAACATCGTGAGGAAACCCACATGGCTGAGTTGTACTTAGTCATGTGACAGTGTATTCGTACAAAACGGCGATAGGCGCTATCACGTGAGTACACTGTCCATGCAAAACGTGGGTAGGTACTCTGAACACCAGGTGACAAAGGCACGTGATGTTCAGAAGAATTAGTCCCTCTGCCAAACCCCTTCGGGGATATTCGGCGTGAACGTTTATTTTATGTTATGTACCGAATATGGTACTTAATGCATTATATGACACCTTCAGAGTTTGCTAATTTAAGTTCAGTTTTGCAACAAAATATATATGTAAAATGTATAGGGATACGTTTTCAAGTCCTTTAATCGGAAGTCCCAAAATGTTTGTGATCGTACTTCATAAAAAAATATTATCGTAACTTTGTATTCCAACCGTCAAATAAATGTACTTTTTCCTCCCTTTTTATTTCTACCTTAAATTTTCCGAGAATAATTCTTAAAACTTACCAACGTGTGCTACAGAGTTATAACGCGTCTTGCAGACGATACCATTAACAATCTGCATCAAAACTATAGACATGAAGTAGGCTGCTTGGCATATTCGTTCCAGCTCTTTGCGCTCCCGGTAAGTCCACTCTTGACCGAGTGAGTCTTCGAGGTCGTTTATGGCTTTGTTGTCCCAATTTTCTCTTAATCCTTGAATCACATTTAGAGAAAGTCATTATGAAGTATAGTTAAGTTTGATTCGAAGTATCTGCATCAACGAATGATGTATGTATCAGGAAAGAGAAATAGTGGGAACTCATTATAAATATATCGATGCAATGTACCATTTGTTTGATAACATTGAAATGGACAAACCGATGGAATCTTTATTGATTAATTATTGTTAAGGAAATATTTGATGGAATCGTAGGTCAAAATGTGGCAAAAGCAGGTAAATTGCTAAAGCTGATACCAAACCTTAATTATAAAGAACTCGTTTAGGGTTGTAAGCTAAAAAGACTTACCGAAGAGACGGGTTGGGTAGAAGCCAAATTGAGCCATGATAACGAAGTAAGAAAACATTCCAGCAGCCACTTCAATAAGGCCAAGGTGGCCGTAAGCGAGAAAGATCATCTCAGATGATACCAAACCTTTGTTTTTTCTTGGTGGATTAGCCATTATGTCACTTTCAGCACGCTCGTAAGACAGCGCTACAGCAGGCCACATGTCTGTTCCTAGATCAATACAAAGGATTGTCAAAGCACCTGAAAGGTAAAAATTATGTTAACTCTGAAGGTTAAAGGTCTGGTTAGAAAAAGTGTTAAAGAGGGTTTTGGGAATTATTGCCTTGAGTTTAGGTAGGTTAGAAAAGTAATCCCAAGAAGGGTTTGCCAGGGCTGTGAAAACATATACAGGGTGGCTCATTCAAATCGGTCAGTATGGGAAAGTCTGAAACTATAAGACATACGAAGATTTGTTCTTAGGAACCATGTCACCGATTTTGATAAAAAGAAAAACTGCATTCATACATTTCAAAAAAAAACTGTACCCAGCTCGGGAATCGAACCCGGTTGTTTTGAAAAAATAAACTTACACTTTTTTTATTTTGATATCGATTGTGTAGGTCTTAAGCTGTATGTATGTCTCCATAAAACATGATGTCTAAAATGAATGAAATGCATTGTTTTGACATACTTTAATTTCTCAAAGTAGGTGTTCCAAGTGACTACCGTTACAATATTCAACAAGTTAAGGCATGTAAAATTGTCTCTATGACTGTTTGTACCTCTCAACTTATTAATAATAAGTTATTGCATACATGCACCGTATCATGTGGTTTGCATTCCATTAAACATTTAAGGAAGTTTTGTTATCTACAGTAATTAAACACTAACAACAATTGAAAAGCCCACTCAAAGGAAGTTTCTTTTACCATACTTTCCCATACTGACCGATTTGAATGAGCCACTCTGTATACTTGTCCGTGCCACTAGCGAGTTGTAATAACTAAACAGAATATTATGCTAAATCTTACCTAATGGTAGAGGTATTGAAAACAATATAAACATCAATACAGGAAATATTTCTGGTACGTTGGATATTAGAATGTAACATAAGGATTTCTTCAAGTTATCGAATATCTTCCTACCCTCTTCTATTCCAACCACAATAGTTGCAAAATTATCATCCATCAGAATTATATCGGCTACTTGTTTTGACACCTGTGTATTAGTAAATATCGTATTTTTTTATATTTATTGCACATTTTGATCTTATTACATTTTACATACATATAGACAGAGCTAGTGGATTATAAATCCTTCAGTCTCTTTTGGAAATTAAGTGGGAAGATAGTAGAATAAATGCTGTTATTGATGGGTCTCCAACCGCATCGCCCATAAATCCCTTAGTCAGTCCCAATACCATAAGTCGCCTCTTACGAACTTCGCGGGACGAAATGGGGTAGTGCTATTCTAAGCCAATACTAAACTTTATTACACTAAACTGAAAACGATACATCCTTTTTAATACAATGTATACGGTCCTTTATACGCTTTGCCATTCTTCTGCACTAACAAACATGTGACAAAAAGTTAAATAGGCCATAGTCTTAAACCTGTTGGAAGATACATTTTTTAAACTCTCGCGGTTTCTAGACATTATCTATACTTATAATTAATCTGTAGAGAGGTCGATTCTGTATACGAAATATATTTTCAAAATAACGATCAGGGGGTGATTAGTGATCGATACTGATGCCAAAAATGCAATCAGTAAAAATGTATGGAAATAAAAAATACTCGACGGATTTTAACGAAACTTGGTACAATTATTTTGCATACTGGGCAGGTTATAGTATTCTTTTCATCAGAGTAGTGAAGGGAAATTTCGGGAAATTGTGGGAAAACGGGAGAAGTCATTCCGTTGCGTGTGCAGCCTTAGGTAAAAGTTAAAGTTACATAGAAATTATGTATTACGGAAATATTCCACATAAAATTGACTAAAAACTACCCCGCAACAGCATATGTCTATATTTTATGGTTTACTCACAATAACACGTATAACTCCTGATAGCTAAGCAGTTCAAAGCATTCTGATTACATTTCTTTAGAATAGAATAGAATAACTCTTTATTGCACATCAAACACAAATTTACAATATAAATTATAATACAGTTTACAGTGAGGTACAATCGGCGGTCTTATCGCTAAAAGCGATCTCTTGCAGACAACCTTTGGAAGGTGAGATCGGTAAACTAGTTATCTAGGTAGATGCACAAAACAAGCTTACTTTAAAACTAACTTATTTAATTGAAATAATAAATAATAACATAAATATTAATTACACAAAATAATATAGGTACATATTACACACATATGAACACACATACATACATAACTACATACTTTTATATACAGCGTGTTAGTTTGACGGCGATCGTTACTTCAATATTAATTCGTATAGTAATGTTTAATGCTTAATATCCACCATATGAAATAAACAAAAAGGTTAAAACCGCTTTAGCAGGAAAACTTACTTTCTCCATCAGATGGAAAACTGTAGTTATCTACACTAGCCTAGCGCACACACTCCTACCCGTATAATGTCTCACCCACACACAGAGAACAGCGAGCGCGTTCACTAATCACGCACACATGCTCGTGACCGTATGAACCGCACTATGACAGCAATGCAAATTTGAATTTCGCGGCCATGTTTACATTTGATTTTTCTTTGAACTTATCGCCGCGCCTGGTGAGGCTGTGGTCTTAGTCGCCTCGTATTTCAATCCAGTATTAAATATGGGGAAGTGTAATTCAAACATTTTCAAGTAAATGAAAATGTATGAAGAATAAAAGAGCATGTATGAAAATATTGATGGATGTAAACAAAGCTAGAGAGGTTTGCCAGGATCGTACGAAGTGGCGATCGATAGTCTCTGCCTACCCCAATGGGAACTAACGGCGTCAGTATGTATGTAATGTATTTCCTTCATGAGCGTAATATGATAAAGTTTAAAACAAATAGAGACCCTCGAAACGATACATTTACGTGGCATAAAATAAAGTGCGCAAGAGATACCTACTCATTCATTAACCGACATCGAAATTGGAGGAGTTTTTAGTGTATACTAAACTCTCTCGGAGCTAAAGGGCTCTAAACGGGTGTATCTGTACTCTATCACAGTTAACTAAAAAATATGAATAAAAATAACTCACCCGTTTTGATTGGCAGTGAGTGGCAGATCCGGGCTATCACCTTTTTTTGCGCAAAACGCAGAACATTTTGAGAATTAACATTATAAAACACCAACACTGAATGTTACCATAGCACGAATACCCTCTCTAGCTCTCGAGCCAAATTTAAATTATCTCCGGCAATAGCATAAAGCCGCACCATCAGCGTTCTTTGCTGGTTCGTGTACGCCGTATTTACTCAACACAATCACAACACAATATACTGAAACTGAACTCACACTCCGAAAATTATTGCGAAAAATCAAAGTGACATCCAATCATAAGCGACACAAACACAATGAGCTACAAAGAAACAACTAACTAAGTACTAATACTGTTCCTTTGATGTGATGCCGACAAGCCCGCCCGACTTGATACGTATGCAGATTTTGAATTTCGCGGCGATCGATGTTTACGAATTATGAATTTTTCTCTGAACATACTGCCGCATTCCAACGCAGTATTAACTATGGGGTAGTGTTATTCAAATTTATCACGTCAAATAATAACATGTTAAAAATAAGAAGATATTAGAAGCTAAGTTCGATTGATTACTTTACTGGCCTTGATTTGATTTGGCCGCCGCCGGTTAAGGGTCACGGCGGGTCGCAGCTGTCAGCTGAGTTGCCCGCCTTGTCATCGCGTTTCACGCACACATTGAGCGTGTTGGTGTCAGTGCAAATTTTAACAAAATTTGAAAAAAAATAAGTATGTTTTTTTTCAACGAATTCTGCCTCTATACGTGATAATTAATCATACTTTTCATTGAAAACAGTCGTTACAATTACACCCTGTATACAAGTAATACAAATACCTAAATAAAATACACATTACACATTTAAAATACACATACACACAAATACGTTTTAGAAATATAATTAATACATATAATTTAAAAAGCAACAGTATTACAGCGCTTCAGTGAGATAGTGTTGTTTCACCAGATCCTTGAACACATTAAGTGATTTAGCCAATCGCACCTCCACAGGAAGTGCGTTCCACAATTGCACAGCGTGTACAGAAAAAGAGGAGCCATAGAAATTGGTTGAATGAGAGGGAATGGTTAATTGAAGATTATGGTCTGAACGTAAATTAAGGTTATGGGAAGAAGATAGAAATAGAAAACGTTCTTTTAGATAGAAAGGGGTGGCAGGATTGAACAAGATAGAGTAAAGAAGAGACAAAGTATGCGCATTTCGGCGGAGGCGAATAGGAAGCCACTTAAGTTTAGAACGATAAACATACACGTGATCATACTTACGCAATCCAAAAACAAACCTTATGCATAAGTTTTGGAGACGCTCTAATTTATTTAGCTGTTCTTCCGTTAGATCAAGATAACAGGTATCAGCGTAATCCAAAATTGGAAGGAGTAGAGATTGAGCTAACGCAGTTTTGGTAGCAGTAGGTAGAAAATTACGCAGTCTCCTGGGGGAGCCCGCTGACGCGAACATCCTTCTGCTTACCGATTCTAATTGGGGTACCCAAGATAAATTGCAATCGATCATAATGCCTAAGTTCCTTACCACGGGGCTAAAAGGGATTGATTTTCCGTCAAATAACACAGATGGCAGTGATTTGTAATCAATCCTAGAAATCATTCGAGAACTACCGACTATTATTATTTGTGATTTATTTGGATTGACTGCTAGCCCATATGCCTCACTCCAACGCAAAATGCGCTCCAGATCAGCATTAGTCAGGCCAATGGACATATTCAATTGATCAAGATTTGCTTGTGTGTCAATTTGAAGATCATCTGCATAAAGGTGGTAGGAAGAAGTGAGTTGATGAGAAATACTATTAATAAATATAGCAAATAAGAGAGGAGACAACACACCACCCTGTGGAACACCGGCAATTAAATCACACCACGGAGAATAAGAATCTTCGATGCGAATGCGCTGCCGACGCCCCTGTAGATAACTACGAAACCAGTCAATTACCGTTGGAGATATGTTAATAGAACGAAGCAAAGCCAATAATATATCAAAGTCAACAGGATTAAATGCGCTACTAAAGTCAAGTAGTGATAGAACAGTCAGTAATCCCTTGTCCATCCCCAAACGTATGTCATCAGTAATTTTAACCAAAGCCGTAACGGTACTGTGGGAAGGCCGGAAACCAGATTGGAAAGGATTAAGTAGATCATTTTTAGTCAGGAAATCATTTAATTGTCTGTGTACAAGTCGTTCAAGGACTTTAGAAAGGAAAGGGAGGATAGATATAGGGCGATAATCAGAGAAGGATTTTGGATTAACTTTTTTAGGAATCGGGGTGACTTGGGCTTCTTTCCATACCGTCGGAAATGATCCTGAGGTTATGGAGTTATTGAGGATAATTTAAATCTTTTTGTTCATGAAAACCTCATTCCTTTATTTATTCTTTATTTATTAGTTATTGAGGATATCAGTAATGGTGGGAATTATTATGTCAAGTATAGGCAAAATCATTTTACGACTTATACTATCACCACCTATTGCGTTTGATGTAATTGACATAATATTCTTCTTAACATCACAATCGGAGAATTGACAAATAGTAAAGGGAGGATAATCCGGAGTTGGAAATGTAGAAAGAAATTGCAGAGTGTCAGCTTTTTTAATACCATCAAAGGTAGACGTTGAGGTAAAATGATTATTAAGTGAAGTAAGGTCCAGATCTTTCGGGATTGAATCTTGACGAGATTTTCCAACTCCTAAGGATCTAAGAAACTTCCAGACTTTAGCCCGATCGCCATTCTCAACGGAATCATGAATGTGGTGTCGCTGTGCATCCCTACACACCCTATTGCAGTGATTTCGAATCGCCACAAACTTTTCCTTATTTAGATCAGACGGCCGTGATTTAAACTTAGACTGGGCCCGAGTTTTCTTCGACAAGAGATCTTTAATTTCGTCAGTGAGCCATGGTGCAGGAAAATGTCTCATTTTAACGGCTTTTACCGGAGCATGAATATCGTAAAGTGACGTGAGTAAGGTATTAAAAATTTTAACTTCTTCATCAATAGTATTCGCTTCGGTACATTCCGTCCAATCAATATTCGAAGCATCGTGTCGCAGCCTATCCAAATCTATACTACCAAAACTGCGCTGCAGGAGAATTTTCGACTTGTTTTTAGGTGGGCGAACTTTATAAGATACTGCAATGATGGAATTGATAGACGTGTTGTTTGGTTGAATATATGTTTATTACTTCTCTATACTTATGACTTACATACAATATACAATGGCAAGAGGGGGACAAGATGCACTCACACTACACCACACCTTCCCCCTTTGCAAATAAAAAAATATTTATAAATAACATATTTTTTTTTAAGAAATTATTATCCATTTATCTATTTACTAAGAATCGAATATCAAATAGAAATAAAAATTAAATTTAACCTTTTTTAGAACTTGTTTATCTATTTAATAAAACTTAACTACTATACTTAATTAAATCTATTGGTAAAATCCGGGATAAGTCGAACAAATCGTAGGCCAAACAATTTGCCGCGTAATCACAATCAAGTATTTTTTTTATACATTTCTCCTTCACAATAGTCATTAAGTTTATTATATTTCATTTATTTTTTTATAATGTTCTCTCTTATATTTTTATCATATATTTAAAATAGCAACCATGCTTCCTTCTCAAGTCATATATTTATTTATTCTTCATCTTTTATCAAGGTACACTAATATATTGGGTCGACCGCCCTTTTACACATTTATTATTCACTTATTTAACTTCACCTCAAGGTACAAATATGTTTTTATTACATTACATGCGCATTTATATACTTATTCTACAGTCTCTCTCTTTTAACATTCTTCAGGTGTCCAATTTTCTTCACGAAGGGTATTCAACCGCGTCATGATCAGATAAAAAGGATTCAGAGATCTGCTTTGTACCTTGGTGTACCTTGTATGACTAAATATACTACTTTCCAAAACCTTTCATTATTTTACGTTCAATATTTAGTTTTCAATTGGTAAATAATCGAAATAACATTTGAGTGATCAAGTTAACTACAACACTACACTACAACTAAACTACATTTCATAAACATTCAAACCTTTCACACTTACTTTGACTGCATTCCATTACCTTTTTAAATCCTAACAATTACATCACCTAACCAACTCAATCTTACCACACACAGCGATCACTTCATAGAATTCTTCATGCCATATATGTATGCAACGCTATCACTTCCATCGCCCCGTACCAAAACATACGCAAATATCAGCCTAGCAACAAACATCATTTTAACTCAATACTCTTATTTTCGTCATTCTATGAACCTTTTGCTTAAATTCATTCAAAAAACTATTTAATTCATCCGTCTTTACTCTCATGTTTCTTTTCATTTTTACCATCCGCAAACACAGTTTCTTTTTTTTTAAATAACATTTCCGTTTACAAATTACATTATAATATTGAAATCAACTTGTTCTCATTATGCTTTATATAAACTTAATGTTTAAATATTTATGTTATTTTTTCATAAATAAGCCATAGCCAAGACGATCTCATAACATATTAAATGAAAATCATTTTAAAAGAGAATCGTACATGTAATACACCAGACATAATTGGTTTATTTATTAAGTAACTACATAGTTCACATTTTGTGTCATAAAGTATATCGTGTATATTATTTGTCCTTCAAATATTATTTAGCGCTAAAACAAAAGTATACTAATTATTCAATTAAATATATTTAAATGTCTTTACTATTAAATATTATCAACATAAATCCACAAAAATTAGGAGTACTAAATTTAACGTTTCATTTTTCCTATTTTATATGTAAAACTAGCTAATTATTGTTAATACACAAGTCTTATTATAATTACGCACCGTACCACTGATTGTCATTTCCAGTCACTCAACATTATTAAATATTCGCACATAATATTTCCAAGGTGATAACCACGTCCTCAGATAACTCAATGGAAAGGAAGCTGGTTACATTTTTCAGTCCTGGGTAGGTCGTATTGGTTCTTCAGGTTTGGCTATGTATAACATTCTTCAAATCCATTCGTATAATCCAGTTCCAATTATTCTTTTGTCAATCTTGTAAAGTTGTATTTCTTTGTTTGTATTTAAACACTTGTATTTCACCACTTTGCACTGTTAAAATATAAATTCTTGTTCCCGTGTTCAGCGCAGCCACTAGGCCGCACTGGCAGGGTCGCCATGCAATGGCGAATTGATAGACGTGTTGCTTGGTTGAATATATGTTTATTACTTCTCTATACTTATGACTAACATACAATATACAATGGCAAGAGGGGGACAAGATGCACTCACACTACACCACAATACGAAAATAAGATCGTGAAGTGAAAAAGCATCTGCTGAAGTTTGGCCATGAAGGGCGACATGATTAGGAGAAGAGACAGCTATCAGGTCAAGAAGAGATGGTGTGCGATTGGGTAAGTTGTGGGTTGCATTAAGAGGAAGAATATGAAAATTACTGCTATGAAAAATCGAAGCTAGGGATTTTGAACGGGAATCACGTTTTAAAAGACAGGTGTTCAAGTCACCCATTATAATGGAGTCATAGAAAAAAAAGAATCATAGAAATCGGTATAGAAACACCGAAATTATGCATGACATAAGCCATCGCGCTGTTGTCGCACGTGAATACTGAATCATGCTACAAGGATTATTTTTATGTAACGGTTGCGCGGGCAAAAGATATATGCCGTGATATGAAGCCGTGAGTAAATGTCTGATGTATGCAAAGTTTGTAACTGATTGTTTGCAAGGTACTGGACTGTTCATAAAAGCGATTTCACAATCTCAAAGCTATACTATTCAGGAGTGCTATAAGTTGTAATCATTGCGCTAAATTTCACAAAGGGCGAACAGCGATTGAATCTCAGATATTTTTAAGACTTCGCTACCCGTGCGAAGCTGGTCTGATCCGCTAGTATATAATAATAATCGGGATTAACCAACGAATATTTTAAATCACTTACTTGTTAGAGGATATTGCAGGCAGAATAACCAGATCATCTGTAAATTGAGGTTCTGTTCGCAAGTGTACTATAACAGTAGAAATCGTTGGTGTGTCAAACCCCTCTAGGCAAGCCTATCGACAAATCGAACTTTTCGAAGACACTTATTATCACAGCTTATTATCTTATTATTATCAGCTACTATTTGCTTACTGATCTCACCTTTCAAAGGTTATCTGGAAGAGATCGCTTTAAGCGATAAGACGTTGTACAATTAACACATAAAGAACATAATCTATATAAAATATGTTTCTGTGATGTACAATAAAGCGTATTCCACTCTATTCTAAATGATGACCTGAGATCCAGTGATTCCCATAGAGATGCCGATGTCTGCGCGGCGCAGAGCGGGCGCATCGTTGACGCCGTCGCCCGTCACGGCCACCACCTCGCCGGCGCGCTGGCATGCCTCCACTATTTGCAGCTTTTGAGTTGGTGACGTGCGAGCGAACACTAGGCAATATATCACAGAATTATTTGATGACTTGATGATGATAGCTCACTAAAATACAAATGCATATGTGTGCAAATACATCAATATCAATGTTAGTAATTGAGATGGATAAGGATCGGAAATAGAGATGGGCGTTCCTCAAGGTTCTATACTTGGCCCATTACTGTTTCTGATTTATATTAATGATTTACCATTTATGGTACAAAAGTATTCTGAGATAGTTATGTTTGCAGATGACACATCTTTAATATTTAATGTAGCGAGATCCTCTACATCCCTTGACGACGTAAATAAAGCTATCTCACTGGTATTGCATTGGTTTACTGTAAATAACCTGGTTCTGAATGCCAAAAAAACTAAATGTATTAAATTTACTTTACCGAATGTTAGGCAAGTTGACGCCAATATTGTTATTGACAGTGAAAAAGTAGAATTAGTGAAAGAGACAAAATTCCTAGGGATAATAATCGATTCTAAGTTGCAATGGGGACCCCATATACTAACACTTTCTAAAAGGCTGAGCTCAGCAGCGTATGCCGTGCGTAAGATTAGAGAAATAACAGACATAGAAACAGCTCGCATTGTTTATTTCAGTTATTTTCATAGTATTATGTCGTACGGTATTTTATTATGGGGTAAAGCGGCTGATGTTCATAAAGTTTTTGTCTTACAAAAGCGAGCTATCCGATCTATTTACATGTTAAGGTCGAGGTATTCGTTGCGCGAAAAATTTAAAGATATTGGCATTTTAACTGTCCCTTGCCAATACATATTTGAGAATTTAATGTATGCCAAAAAGAATATAGGCCAATTTAGTAAAGTTAGTGATAGGCATACTGTTAACACTCGGAATAAGGAGAAACTTAACGTACCGAAGTGGAGACTTAATAAAGTAAGTAACTCCTTTATGGGACTATCCCTGAAAATGTTCAACAAACTTCCTTCTGACATATTGGAATTGCCTGTGGCATCTTTTAAAAAGGCAATTAAAGCCATGCTTTTAAAGAAATCTTACTACAGTGTTCAAGATTTTTTAAACAACAAAGACCCAACGCGCACCTGACCATGGAGTCAAGAGCAGAGAGTTTCTTTGTTGCTTCTTCTCTTTGCGAACACCTTCCGAAGCAACGGATTAACGCTTAATTTAAAACTTAGACTTTCAAAAAATGTTAGTATTTAACTTTATTTTGAAAAATAAACTTTTTGACTTTTGACTTTTTGTAATATATCTTCTAAGGATGAAATTCACTGTTTAGAAAAGCAAGTGTACATGTCTTGGATGAGTGTCATTATTGTGTCATATGTGTAGTGAATTTATCAAGGTTGGTAAAAGTGAAGGAAACAACTTGGGAATATCCACTTAGTCATGTAGTTAGTGTTAGTCATGATATTTACATGCCTTCTACCGTATAGCGAATGCAAAATATCCCAAGGTTTTCGTAATATTAGTACCCTTGTCACTGGGGAATATCCAGCTTAATCGAGAATTTTGCCATAATATCAAAAAATCCCTTGGTAAGATCTACCTCAAAATGTCTTCACCGTATAGCACAAAATATCCTACCAATTTCATAATGCTGTGCCAGTTTCTTATCGAGCACATCCGGTGGCATCTCCCGCAGTTGCGCGCCGGTGACGACCTGGCAGTCGGCGCTGGTGGCGATGCCGACCTTCACAGCAATGGCGTGCGCCGTCAGCGGGTGGTCGCCTGTCACCATCATCACTCGCACGCCCGCAGCGCGCACTCGGTCTATTGCGCCGCGGACCTGAAGCAATTATAAGTTTTACCTTCCTTGAAAATCAAGGACATATCCTATTAATATTATAAATGTGAAAGTTTAGATGTTTGGATGATTGTGTGTTTGAGGCGAAAAGGCTCCTCAAGTACACAATGTATATGAATGAAATTTGGCTGAATGCAAGATAGTGACTCAAATTAAGACATAGGATATTTTTCATAATGGAAAAAAAATATCATAAAACTATTCACTGCTGATTGAACTAAGAGTACCGGAAATAGTGCCTAAGATTTTGTCATAAGCAAATTTGACAGTACCAAGTCTGTCTGGTCAGCTAGTGATGAATAGGTGTGCTTTATTATGCGGTTTAATTTATTGCATATAAAATTCTTCATAAAAATTAAATTTTGTTACTCCATTATGTTGATTGGAATCTCAGTTTGCGCAAACTGCATGTGCCAAGTGATTTTAGAAACATTTCAATCAGAGATTTCCCATTATACAAATTAATATATACTTGCATAAATTGAATTTTTCAGCAAAGAATAGTTCAGAAACAGGATTATGTACGCGCGTCAATTACACCTTATATGCCATCGTATTATATTATACCCTCGATTACTAGCTATTCTTTGCCCCATGTACGAAATAAAATGTTATGACAGGTACAATTTAATCACTTTGAAGCAAAAATTACCTCTTCTCTTGGTGGGTCCATTAATCCTATTAATCCAATGAAACACAATCCTTGAAGGGGAAAGTTTATTTCATCAGTTTCAAACTCGTAGCCTATCGGATAAATTCGACTATCCAAACTCAATTTAGCGAAAGCCAGTACACGTTCGCCTGAAACATTCAAGTAAAGGATTATTTGTAATCTTACAAAAGTTTTGACTATGAAGGTCTTATTCTATCTGATTTAGCTTAGGTACACTTCCTTTGCCCTGCCATTCAGAGCGGCTCTCAGCTGCCTGGCACACATAAAGTCACGGTGAAGCCGCACAAGTCACAGGGCCAGCAGCAACCAATCCTTTTAAAAAAAAAAAAAGGTCTTATGATCATAAAATCCGTAAAACTGTCTAAAATTCTATCTGAAATCAGTATTGTAAACAGTTACAAATAGTTTCGTGAATTATAATAACTTAGGGACCCAGTTTTTTTTTATACAAATTGTTATAGTTAGTAACTTAGCATTAGCAGAAACAATTGTAGTGTCTTCGCTATACATGAAACGAGACATGACAAATTGACTTGTTTTAAAAGTATAACAATAAAGAACACCCAAAATATTAATTATTTATTTATTGCTTACCGGACCTCGCAAGTTCTTCCATTGCTTCTTCAACAAGAGCTTTCATATCAATTGTAAACCTGTCTTCCCCTTTCGCCGTTTTGACAGAATCGCATCGTTCAAGAATATTTTCTGGAGCTCCTTTTATTTGCAATTCATAAGTTGAGGTGAGATTGTTCAAATGTATGCTGACCTAAAAGGCAACTTTACATTGTAAAGTTTGTAAAATAGTAATGTAGTTTATCCCCTTACACATAGTTTACCTAGTCTGGCCATAAATATTGTCCCTCGCATTTGAATTTGGAAATATCGCAAACTAAATGACATTTGATGCTTTTTTGTTTTTGTACGATATAAATAGGCTTTGACTTTCTAGAAAAACCTCACTTTATATCCTCAACCCAATCTGAAGCTGGAGTGGGGTCTGAAAGAAAACCGTATCGCTGTCATAGCCCTACACAAGTGCAACAAATCTCCAGTTGAAATATTCAACCTCCTACAGACGCTCGGAATCACGAAGAAATTTGTGTACCGAACCATCAATCGATTCAGCGAGATAGATGGATCTATCGATGATAGACCCCGGAGCGGACGGCCGCGAGATTCCAGGACTCCAGCTGCGATCAAAGCTGTTGCGGAGCGAATCCGGAGAAATCCCCTCCGCAAGCAGAAAATCTTGTCTCGGGAGATGAAAATACCACCTAGGACCATGTCCCGCATCATTAAAGAAGACCTAAAACTTGCCGCTTACCGAAGAAGCACCGGGCATCGCTTGACAGCAGCTCTACGCTACGTAAGGGCAACCAGAGCGAAGAAACTGTTCGAAAACCACGCTAGGGGCGGGTATCGAACAATTCTCTTAACTGATGAGAAAATCTTTACGGTGGAGGAGAAATACAACCACCAAAGTGACAGGTTGTAAGCACACAGCGCTCAAGAAGCTTCCGAGAAGGTTGCCGAGGTGGATAGAGTCCATCACCCTGCCTCAGTCATGGTTTAAAGGGGCGTGTCGTACAAAGGGGTAACCGAGCTTCATTTTTGCAAACAAGGCGTAAAAACTAAGGCGGTGAACTACCAAAACGACATTTTGGAGCCTATTGTGAAGCCACTTATCCTCACATTGTTTTCAATCAAGCATTGGATATTCCAACAAGATTAAGCTCCGGCCCACAAAGCACGAACCTCACAACAGTGGCTAAGGGAAAATTTACCCGAGTTTATCGCATGCGAATATTGGCCTTCAGGAAGTCCGGACTTCAATCCATTGGATTACCGATTGTGGACAGTTTTAGAGGAGAAGGCTTGCTCGAAGCCTCATAGAAATATCGAGTCGTTAAAGCGTGATTTGGTGGCTGCAGCGGCAACGATGCGTGCGGCGATCGACGAGTGGCCAGACCGATTGAAGAGGTGTGTGAACGCTAAAGGTGGTCATATTGAGTGAAAAGTTTATAAATAAATAAAATAGGATCTAAATAACGATATATACTGATTTCATTACATTTTGTTTCTTATTCATGTAGATAGGCACAATTTTAGTAGAGACAATATTTATGGCAAGACTAAGTAGATATGTTTTGATAGGTATTATTATAGAGAAGAAAAGTGTGGTGGCTACTATGAAATTATAGGGCTCTGAGTCAACAACTGTGGTAGATTAGTAAGAAAGAGCACTACCTCTAAGCTGGGAATCCTGAATGGAGCCTACACTTATGTGTCCTTACTAACGTCATATGTGTAGTGTATTCATCAAGGGGAATAAGGGACAGAAGAATGTTTTAAGGAAATCCACAAAGTTGACATGAAACAGTCCAGCGTGACCACATTGTCAAGAATTGAAGTAGGTTTTTGAAGTTACCAGAAATTCCTTAGCCAGCTTTGGAAATTAAATAGGAAAAAGACGATAAAAAAAGGATAGTTATTGATGCGTTTCTAGCTTTATCGCACATGAATCACTTAAATGCCCCGTAAGGGTTGCCTCTTAAGACTTATTTTAGAACCCTAGTGGTTAGTAGCCAGTTAGATAGTTGGTGATAGCTAAGTTCGGAGGCTGCGGGCTGAACCCCACTGTGTGAAAATGTTATGTTTTTCTAGTATTGCATTACATTTACATCTCAAATATTTGTACCATATGTAACATATTCACTTTCTATCCACGGGTGTCGTAAGAGGCGATTAAGGGTATTGGGGCTTATTATTGGATTTTTGTTATTCTAACCTCCTAGGTCCCAGCGTGCTAATATGAGTACAAAATATTTTGTCGCTTCAGACTGGAGCATAGTTACGTATAGCAAGAGTAGAAACCTAACGGGCTATTTTTATCACAAAGTATTTCTACCCTAAGTTCGGATATTTCTTAGACCTAGACCTTTTTTTACGAAATAATATGTAGGATTTACCAAACATATGTAATAAAATCACTAATTCACTTACACTTAATGGAAAACAAACAAAATATTTATTTTTCAATTCAGGTCTGAAGCGCAACTCTCATCTTGTACTATAATTAGTACGTTAGGTTTGGATGATTACATAATAAAAAAGTATCTGGGACTCAGGAGGCTAAACCCATACACCTAACTTGTATTAAAATACTCATAATTACGTTGGAACCTACTTGGTATTTATTTGTCGAGTTGAATGGTATCTCTGCAATCTTTGGGTGATTTTGTCTTATACTGATAGGATCTGCGATTGTTTGCAAAAATTTTAAAATCGCTGTTTCAGATGCATCACCTCTGATGCTCCCATTTGCCGCCAAAATCGCTGTGCTACACAAAGAGCCGCATATTTTCAGTGATTCAAAACCTAGAGAGCAAGTTTCATTCAAGAAAAGTACAAATCAAATCAAGCTAAGCAAAATAAAAGCTGCAAAAGAATAAAATACATACTAATTAACAGTAAATTTATGTCTACGACTATGATTTTATATTTCCATAATTGACAGTTTCAATTTTTCTCCAAGACAATTACATACCTTCAGTATTTTCTATTTTCCCTGAAACATAACCAAACTGTTAAAGATATGATATCAAATTTTCGAATCAAACTTAGGTATTAAGTTTATTTACAAGTCGAGTTTGAAGTTTGAACAGAATATCTGCGGTCCCAGATCCAAAAATCAATGACCCCCATCTCATTCTTGGTCAGAGTTCCGGTTTTGTCCGAGCAGATAGTGCTGCAGGCGCCCAGCGCTTCGATCGACTCCAGATTCTTAACCAGAGACTTTTTCTTAACCATTTGCTGAGCTGTCAAAGTGAGCGCGGCAGTTACTGTTGGTTGTAGACCTGTGATATCATCATTACATTAAGAAATTGCTTTTTGATAAATAAACTAGATTGGCATCAGACGCCATTAAAGGAGTGGTGTCAAGTCTTACATACGTTTACCATTGTAATGCTGATTCAAAAACCCGAATTTTAAGATGAACAATTTTTTAGTGTGTTTTTTCCTCAAACTAACACTTTTTTAAATTATTACTCCGTTTAAGTTATCCCCTTATGGTCTTTGACCATTACGCAAAATTTTCTGAAGATCAAAACTCCCGAAAGTGAAAGTTTCAAATCCAGCCAAGATCTCTTAAAAAAACAATTTTATTTCACTCATCCCAGATTGTTTAGGACAATGCAGGCCAAATAACTCGACTGTCCGAAAAGCGAGATAATTCCGGGCATGACAATTTGTGGGTGTCAGTCACCAGTGATAGTGGCCGTTAATCTCTGCCAATCCGCTGAAGTCAATCGTAAAATATAAAAGTAATGAGACCTAAATACCAATAAATCCAAATATATTTTCAGTGATTCAATACCTAAAAAGCAAGACCAACCTTCAGGCACATTGGCGACAATGATTCCAATAACAAATATAATGCTTTGTAGAACTGGATATCCTAAACACAAAGATGCCACTCCAATAACAACGCCAAGTCCAAGAGCCCATATTGAAACCACCTTCATGAAGGCTTTAATATTCTGCGCCAGTGGTGAAGGTTCCGGATGAAGGCGGTCGGCTAAGCCTGCCACGCGACCTAAGGCTGTGAGGTCTCCGCAGCATATTACGATACCTGGAATTAAAATATATATGTGTATAATATTTTTTCTTGATATCTTACAAATAATATGTTTGTGAGCAAAATGGCTTAAAATTAAGTTTTTGATTTGTTTTATCTATTGGCATATCCATTTTTGTAAAGATGCTTTGGTGTACTGTTTTTAAAAAATTGTATTGGCTTTTCTTATGGTAATTTTTGTGCCATAATGTGACAGGTTTTTTATAATAAATGCGGCACAAAATTAGACGGACCGTGTCTTGGACTAAAAACTAAGTTCGGTGTATTTAAACTTCTCCGGTACCATCCTCTTTCGAATCAGGCATAGTTTTACATATAACATACATATACAAATTACATAAAAGCATTTTTATACTCATGCCATAAGTTCCCATTGCGGGACGCAGGGCCATTGCCCTAGACATTGTTTTTGATCGCTACTTTGACCGCTCCTGGCAAACTTCCTGAGATTCGTCTTCAAATCATGACATATCTAACTAGGTACTTTTCATCCCATTCTGCCCCAGATGTTGTTTCTTGATATGGGTCATTTAAATAATCAAACTTATACCATCTACTCGTACATTCTGCCACGGAGAAAATATATTGATCAAATTTTTTTATTGATATGTCTTCCAATATGTATATATTTTTATGTCCCCTAAACCATTTTAGGTAACAGTTCTGCTGTGTTATCCAAACACTGTTGTTCCACAAATTTAGAACTAGATTTTTTTCGATTCTCACCTTTAGCTGAACCTTCAACACAAAGGGTAGAGAAGAAGGCCATGTTGGTAGATTCCAGGATATTATTTACTCCATCAGAGTTGTGGCGAGTCACTGCGATGGACTCACCGGTCAAAGATGAGTTATCTACCTGCAAAAATATACATATATTGTCAATCCAATACATATACGAACGGCTATAAATCCCTAGAAGGGGTAACTAGAGCTAAGGAATTTGAAATTCCTCAGCCACTTTTGGAAAAGAGTAGGGGAAAGATGGTAAAATAAAGGTGATGGGTCTCCAACCGCATCCCACATCACCCAAAAATCCCTTAAACGCCCCAATACCGGTAGCCGTCTTACGTACACCTACCGAAAGAAATGGGGTAGTGCTATTCTAAGCAGACACAACACAGCAGTACAAACCTTAAAACCTTTACTATCAATGATACGGATATCAGCAGGAATGATATCTCCCGACTGCACCATCACAATGTCACCTTTGACCAAATCACTGACAGGCACAGCGTTGTCCAACACACCGTCTCGAATACAGCGAGTGTAGGTTGGTATCATGTCGTTGAATGTCTTCATTATCTGCAAATTGTTAAAAAACTAGATATCAATAGCTTATTTAGCTATTCAAATAATATGCAATGGTTCGAAGATATAGCTCGAGTGACTGCCACGTATTAAACCGATGATGAGGGCAGCGTAGTTTCGGTCATGATGAAAAAACTTGGGAAAACCTATGTTTTGAAGTAAGCGTCTTTGATCTGACTAGATAAAGATAACGGTAAATAAACATAGCGCCACCAATTTTGCTCATTAGTAAATTAAAAGACTAAGTATAGCAAACAACCAGTATTTTTTAATGTTATGTAATAAGGAAAAAATAATTAGACGGAGATTTCGCCGATTACCAAGTTTTGGCGTAAGTACGTATGTTGATACAGGCGAAATAATTTAACTACAAGGTATTATGTTAAATACCCATACCTACAATTTTGTGACAACATAAATACATATGAATCCGAACAAGGGTTGTTATCTTACTTAAGAAGGTTTCATAAAGTTTTACCTTGGAGCTTTTGTAGCTTTGAAAGAAACTAAAAAATCCACATATCGTGTCTACTGCTATGAGCACACATCCAAGGTACAAGTTGTTCGGGGTTGAATCTGGATGAATAGATGAGTCGATTATGTAGGCAAATATACAAAGGGCAGCACCAAGCCAGATCAGAATGGAAAAACCTGAAATCACAGGAGTGGATTAGACGAATTGAAGCTCATACTTATCTATATGTAAACGCCTTTCAGCAAAATTAAGCTCATTAGTTCATAACCAGATTAGATTGGAAATATCCAAGAGCATTTAATTTTTGTGGTTACCCTAGTGAATTCCTCGATCATCCTGTTCCAACTTATCGTAAGCTTACGGGACACCCTGTATAAACGAAGCAATAATCAGCCAAGATGTAACATTCAGTTCAATAAGTTAACTTTAAATCATATAATTAGCAAGTTTTTTACTTCAAAAGCTGCCTCCGTGGTCCACATTTGGTGCGGTCGGCTCACGAACTAGAGATCTCTCGATAGGGAAAGGTTCGACTGCACTAGGCCTCAGCGGGTCTAAATATGAACTGAACCGTAAATATGATTTTTCCAAGCAAATTCTTTCCATACCCTGTCGCTTACCATCTAACGGGTCGCTTAGTAAATAACAATATACCTAAGAACCATATGGTATGCTGCCTCACAGTCAATCAAATAAATTTATTTACCTGAACAGGTACATACGTTTACTTTTACCTGAAAATAATGCTTTGAGTAACTGTTTTACCCATCCTTGATGCGTTGCCGGGGTGAGCTTATTAGGACCTTCGAAACTAAGAACTTCAGCAGCGCGGGCGCTGGTTAACCCTGTATCTGGATCCGTTTTCAATTGTGCATATAGATCTTCTGTAATTTAAGTAATTGCTCAGGAGTAGGACAATAAAACTAGCTTAGATAAAATAATTAAACATACATACATATACTCACGGATATAAATCCCTTAACGGGGTAGCCAGAGCTTTGGAATGAGAAATTCCTCAGTCACTTTTGGAAGTTGCTTGGGGGAACGATGGTAATAATAAATGTTTTTGGAGACAAATAATTAAAATTGTGTAATTATTAGAAATTATAATATCTCTCCAAGATAGAGGGCCTTCTGAGCGTGTAACTTCTAATTGATACAAGCCTTTGCATTGTCTATACGGATTAGTAAAATTAAGTGTCTATTTGTAATATTAAAATAACCGCTTTATACTCAAATTTTCAATGGAAGATAGCTGATACAAATAAGTATTATCCAAACAAACCATTTGATTTGAATTCGGGGCGGGTACACATAGCTATGCCCCGCCCCAGGGTGGCCCTCAGCTGCCTAGCGCACATAAGGTGACGGTGAAGCCACACAGGCAAATGGGCCAGTAGAAAGTTTGTATATAAAACAGTAATACCAAGCCATCTGAAGTAAACTATGTATAGGTCACTCTCACGACTATAAATCCCTTAGCGGGGGAATCCAAAGCTTAAGCGGCCAGTGATGGGCCACGCTCCGCAATGCACAATTGTAGGCCACGATCACTTGGTGTTCACACAATGGCCCATTGCTCATTACTGCCTGGCAATCCACTTGCGATGGACGTCGAAGTAATTATGGCTGCAGCTATTTCTTTATTATTATGTATGTAATTTATTTTTATTTTGGCGCTATTTATGTTATTTTTACGTCATATAGTGATTATAAATACATTTTGCAATAAAATATTCCAAAAAAGTATAAGTATCTATGAGCGGCCGGTGACGAACTAAACGATGGCCCACTGTGGAAACACCACCGGCCACGCTACGCCACGATCCCTTTGGAGTGTGCCCGAAAAACCGACTTCACTATTGCGCGCCACGATCAGCAATTGTCCGCCATCATGCACCATTGCCCCCTGTACAGTGGCGATGGCGAGCAGTGGGCCATCGTCGGCCATTGTGTACTGGTCGCTTTAGCAATAAAAAAAACTCCTGTGCCACTTTTGAAATCAGAATGGCGAAAAGATGGTGAAATATACCTTTACTTATAAAGTTTGTTAAGTTAAAATATTTTCTGCCAATTCGGCATCAATAACTTTAATAGCCCCGTATCCTTCGTTAACCTCTTGCAGGAAAGCAACATTAGGATATGGGGTAGTGATATTCTTAGCTGAAACTATACGGCATCAGTAAAATTAAGGTGATAAGCCCCATGTTGACTAGAAAATAAAAGTCTATTTTATGTAGGCGGGCAAAAGAAAACATCAAACTGGCGATATCCGAGCCGTTCCACAATACAAAATGGTAAGATCATTTATTACAAAAATGATTGTCCTCTGCTGGCATAATAAAAGTCCGTAGGTTATATTTTAGCGATCAGATTTAAGAATAATCAAACTTACTCAAAGATATAAGATGCAAATCAGTTTTAATTTCACTCTTCAAGAGGCTGAGCCGTGTTTTACTGAGGTCCCTACCCGTAAGGGTTTTTGCATGATTTGGACGAAAAAGATCTGAAATTGATACTCCGCTACCGGACTTTTGCATTTTTATCAAAGCTACCGAATAACTTTATAAAAACACAATATTAGGACCAATCTAGTAGGCAACGAAAACTTCAGTGATATCCTACACCTATTGCTTTAGAATAGCTTTATGCTACTAAGAGTATAAACAACTATTCGGGCTGTTATTTGAATGAATGCAAATGAATGTTTCTTAAACAAGCTTGTTTAAGTCATCTAAATAATTAAATGTCTGTGTGTGTGTGTGTTTCTGTGTATATGTGTTATTGTGCGTTTATGTGGTGTGGCTATGTGTATTCTAAGTATATGTTTGTGTGTGTGTGTGTAAGTATGTGTGTTTGTTTGCATTTGTATGCGTATGTAAATGTTTACGATTCGATTAGTCTTAGAATCATAAAGTAAAGAGCTTATTCGATTTGTCTGAATTCAGACGTCTGAAAGCGCGTGCGTTAAGCTGGCGTACCATGAAGCTGTATCGAGCTGGTTACTATGTCAAAAAACTCTGCCTAAATAGTGAAAACGTACACAGTGAAAATGGTGTTTATTTCCTAAACTAAGGAGGCACTATTTTTTTTAGTTTTACACTAATTAGGCACTATTTAGGCAGAGTTTTTTGACAAAGTAACCAGCTCGATACAGCTTCATGGTACGCCAGCTTAACGCACGCGCTTTCAGACGTCTGAATTCAGACAAATGGAATAAGCTCTTAACGCCATATTGTAACCGCTTGTGTACGTTTTACTCATATTGATAAAAACAGATTTTTTATCATAAAATGTATATTTTTGTTAACATTTAGTTTGCATAAAAATTATCATTTTGTTTTAAAATATAAAAATAGGACAAAACACAAAATTGTAACACATCATAGTCAAAGTAGTCTATCACGTCATATTTTTATGACGCGCACGCTCTCGTGCTTTAGTTCATTGGACCACAATACTCTTGTAGAAAACCAAAATATTATTCATAACTACCCAACTTTAAAATAACGCTCTGCTCCTACCTTACCTAGCTCCTTAAAATATATATGTCTACTAAATTGAAATGTAATAATTAATTAAATAAATGGGAAAAAGCTAGTACCTAAGATACAGGCCCGGCCTAGTTTAGGTACTAGAGTTTTATTGTTTTGTTTTGTACTACAAGCCACAAAAAAAAAACTTTTGTTTTTCTACTCGACCTCTTATCTATACTTATAATAAATCTGTAGAGAGATCAATTCTGTAAATGAAATATATTTTCAAAATAACTATCAGGGGGTGATTAGTGATCGATACTGATGTCAAAAATGCAATCAGTAAAACTTTTGTCTGTCTGTCTGTCGGTTTGTATGTTCCTTATGGAAACAAAAACTACTCGACGGATTTTAACGAAACTTGGCACAATTATTTTTCATACTCCTGGGCAGGTTATAGTACACTTTTCAGCGAAGTAGTGAAGGGGAATTTTGGGAAAACGGGAGAAGTTACTCCATTTTTTAAGCTTCCGTCGCATGTGCAGCCTTAATGGTTAAACTTACATAGAAATTATGTATGACGGAAAAATTCTTCATAAAATTGTCTAAAAAAGTTTCCGCCACAGTATATGTTTATCTTTTATGGTTGACTCACAATAATACGTGTAACTCCTGATAGCTTAGCAGTTCGGAGCATTCTAATTATATTTGTTTACTTTTACGTTTATAATACTCTCATTCATCCCAAATTTAAAAAAAGTAACATTACATATTGTGCATTCATTAAAAAAAGAATCATAGAAATCGGTAGAGAAACACCGAAATTATACATGAAATAAGCCATCGCGCCCGTGACCAAAACCAAGTCGTTACTAATTTACATATTACATACTAGATGGCGCCAGTAATTGCATCCTACAACACGTAATGATTTCTTTCTTAGATTGTTACAAACACTTCATAGCGTTTTATTCCAAAATTTGCTAATAAACGGAAATACTGAACCGTTCATAAAAGCGCATTCAAAATCACCAAACTACACTGTTCAGGGAGTGCTATAAATTTAATTAATTGAAAACATTGCGCTAAATTTCACAATACTTGAACAGTGACTGAAGAAAGAAATCTCAGATATTTAAAAAACAACGCTACCCGTGTGAAGCTGCGCCGATCCACTAGTATATCATAAAAAGTTGAAAAATAGCTGCCTTATAAATTACAATTTGTAAAACAATGATCGTTAGTTTAAGTACAAATTGGTGTAATCTGTTACTTGGCAAATAAATCTTTTTATTTTATTTGAATGAATGTTTATTTATTTGAGGAACACCAACAGCATACATTGTTCGAGTATTTCTAATGCATAATTTAAAAAACCCTTTTAGCTAAGATTTCAGCGGGATTTTATTATTATTTTGGGCATGACTTTTAGTTCCTCGCCTCTCCCATGTCCGAAACAGAAAATTAGAATTTTAAATGGGAGAGGCGGTATTCCCCGACAAGAGCACAGTCGGTCGGGGTCAGGGAGTCAGGTTCAAGAACCGACGGACGATCCGAGCCGTATCGAGCAGCACCGCTTTCTGCATTTGTGCTGGAACCGACACGCCACAGAAATCCAACCGCCTCAAGTTGGTCGCGAGGCTGGTTGGAATTAACCCGTTCGCGGACAAAACAATTGGGATTATTTCTGTCGAAGTCACACCCCACATGTCGGTGATCTCGTGAGCCAGATCGAGATATTTCCGACGCTTCTCGGTTTCGGCTTTCACGAGACCCTCGTCATAAGGGATGGTGACATCCACTAGAAATACCCTCGACTGCGACCGATCCCATACCACGATATCAGGCTTATTCGCTAGAATAGTCCTGTCCGTGATAACGGATCGGTCCCAATAGATTTTGGCACGGTCGTTTTCTAGGATTGGCTCCGGCAGATACTTGTAATACGGCAGCCTCTGTTGCAAGAGTCCGTATTTCAGAGCGAGCTCCTGATGCAGGATTTTGGCTGCTTGGTTGTGTCTGTGCAAGTACTCAGTGTTAGCAAGAGCCGAACAACCGGAAATAACATGCCTAAGTGACTCTCCGGGACGGCCACATGCTCGACAAAGGTCTGTGGTACCGTCCTTTAGGATGTATTTCCGATAGTTCCGCGTCTTGATAATCTGGTCTTGTATTGCACAGACAAAACCTTCGGTTTCCCCAAAAAGGTCCCCGAAACGCAGCCAATGCAGGGAGGCTTTACGGTCCACGAAAGGTTCGTGAAGTACCTTGTAAAACCTCCCGTGCAGCTCCTTCTCTTTCCATACGGACTCCCGATCAGAGGTGCTAAGTACCTCCGGGGTTCGCCAATCCTGTGAGGCCAACGATAAGGGAGTCAGTCCTTTATCACTAGCGACCACCTCTCCCCGAATACTATCATCCGTCATCGTCAAAAAATAGTTTCTGAGGTTGCATACCTCGCGGTTGTGCATGGTTTTGGCACTCAAAAGGCCTCGACCACCACACTTCCGCGGGATATACAATCTCATAACCGACGATCTCGGATGATGCATTCGATGAGAGGTCATCGTCGTGCGGACTCGTCTGTCCAGAGCGTCTAGTTCGGACTGAGTCCATCTGAGCACGCCAAATGTGTACATCAGTACAGGCATGACCCAGGAGTTAATGGCTCGGATCTTATTAACGCCCGACAAGTAGCTATTAAGCACACTTTTCAGGCGTTCATAAAACTCCTCGCAAACACCCTGTTTCACGTCTGCCACCTTCACACCGATGGTTTGTGACATGCCCAGATACCGGTATGTTTCAGCCTCGGAGAGTGCCCTCAAATGATTGGTGCCGACATCGACACCATCAGAGTGCACGACATGCCCCTTCTCGACATGAATGACCGCACACTTATCGACCCCGAGCTCCATCTTGACGGAACCACTGAAATCATTAGTGATCGTCAGTAGCTCCGCCAATCTGTCAGCCGTGGGGGCGTAAAGCTTTAGGTCATCCATGTAAAGGAGATGAGGCAAGCGTGATCCGCCTCTCCGAAACTGAAAGCCTGTCCCCGAATTCTCCAAGAGTGTACTTAGAGGATTCAGGGCCAAGCAAAACCAAACTGGACTCAGGCAATCGCCCTGGAAAATCCCTCGCCTTATATCAATTTGGTCATCCGCGTCCGTCATCCGCTGACCGTCTAAACTCAGGATCGTTCTCCAGCACCCCATACACTGCCCGCTGCTGCAATAATTATTATTATTATTATTATTGGTGGGCGCTAACCGCCTCAGGTTTCCGCACTTAACCCAGCTACGAGGTGGGCCATTGTACGTGGGCCGTTTGGCCGTTTAAGTTTCCCAACCTAATTCTGACCAGAATGACAAAAGCTTATCCAGGTCAGCCATTGCCTCTGGTAGCGACTTTTTGGATCCGATGGTGTTGTTTCGGATATCGGTTACTCCGTTGCATTCCTGGAGCACATGAGTGACCGTTTCGTCAGCCTCCATGCACGCACGGCATAGAGGGCTATCGGTGATGCCTAGAGTGTGGAAGTGTTTGTTTAGGGCATAGTGCCCTGTGACAACACCCACTAGAGTTCGCAGATTTGGTCTGCTAAGACGTAAGGCATATCTGGTCAGATTTTTCTTAAGAGTTGGCATTGCCTCTTTAGACTGTCTGCAGCCAGACGTGCCTTGCCAACACGCATTAGCTAGGGTTTGTGTGCGTTCCCTTAGCCACGTGCGCAGCTGGTTGAATGGAAGAGGTATTATGGGTTCGGGTCCGTACAGAGACATAGCCGATCCCCCTCTAGCCAGCTCATCAGCCGCATCGTTGCCTAAGGACCCACTGTGGCCTTTAATCCACTGCAGGATGATATTGTTGTCCTGCGCCACTTCCTCTAAGGCTTGGTGACATTCCAGGATTAGACCTGAAGTGTACTCGCTTCGATTGAGAGCTTGCAGGACAGAAGTGCTGTCCGATATGATTTTTATGGTCATTTCTGAGATTTTTCTTGCTTTTATGGCCTGGGCAGCTTGGATTATTCCGAGACATTCTGCCTGATGATTTCAGCGGGATTTAAATACATACGTATACTCACGCTTTTGGTTCGCATTGGGGAAGGCAGAGGCTACCGCGATATAAAGGAAAAGGCGAAATCTTACTATACTTGTTTATTGCATTTCAACTTCCCTCTATACTGCTTAAATTTTTAATGGCACAATATTAAATTCGACAAATGTAATATCATATTTTTCTGATTTTCGTTCATATTTCACATTTTATGAGTGTGAAAAACATTTTACACATTATTATAGTTTCTTATAATACATTTCCAGTTCACCACTTAACAATATACTATTTCTAATAAATAAAGAATAAATAAAGGAAAGAAAAATTTCGACACAGGCGAGAATCAAACCCGCAACCTCGGGTATAAGCCCCGCTCTGTCTATTGAGCTACCGTGTCAATGGCTGCCAGCGCAAAATTCTTCTATCCTTTATTTCTTTTACACGTTTAATTAGTGTTTGCGTTTCCTACTTCCGAATTTTTACTAATCTAGAAGGCCACTTGTCTAAAAAAAAATTTTCTTTCCTTTATTTATTCTTTATTTATTAGTAATAAAGAATACCCAATGATAATCCCCACATGAGGTTTTCATGAACAAAAAGATTTAAAATATGCTATTTTTAACAACAATAAAAATAAAAACCGAACATTTAACATAGTAATAAATTCTGTTGCCTTATCTAAGTATGTCATTGCAAAAATAAAATCTATGAAAAACATAATCATATTTTAGAACGAGATTTTGAAACAAATTTATTAACAATTTTTATGTTCTCATCAGAGGTCCATAACTTTTCAAGTTCTGCTAATTCTCTGTCATTAACACTAAGTAAATGGTCCACATTGGCTTTTATTAGTTTCTTTGTGGCCAGAACTGACTCCTGAGGCAATCTTGACACTTCTACTATTTTGTTCCACACTTTCGTTTGAAGTTCTTCTGGTTTAAACACATAATTTATAAAACCATGTTCTAAGGCTTCAGTTGCTGACATTTTGTGATTAAATATTAACATCTCAGCTGCCTGCAACAAGATGCAATTAGTAGTATTATTCGTTTTTAGAAGGAATTTCAAAAGAATTCAACAAAATAATGGTCACATGTCGATTGTATGTCACGCGATTACTCCGTCAATAGTCAATCAATTTAAAAAGTTGTATTTTTGTTCTGTTGTATATGCTTGAAAGCGTAGTTATAAATTATTATAAAATAAAAATATGGATGATGAATGAGATAAATCTATTTAAATTATTGTATTGTCTGATTCTTGATAAGTGTACAAAGTTTGAGTTAAATATGTCGGTCAAAGTCGAGTCCAAAGGAGTTGCTTACATAAACATGTACATACAGTTGACGCTAAAATAAGCGTTTTAAGAATGACGTTGATTGCAATACCATTCCTGAATTATCAAAATATTCAATTGAAGCTTCCTATGATTCGCGATATTTTATTAATAAAATCATAAAACATAAACATAACATAAACTTTCACGCCGAATATCCCCGAAGGGGTTGGCAGGGGTACTAATACTTCTGAACATCACGTGACTTTGTCACCTGGTGTTCAGAGTACCCACGTTTTGCATGGACAGTGTACTCACGTGATAGGGGGCAGGCCTATCGCCGTTTTGTACGAATACACTGTCACATGACTAAGTACAACTCAGTTTATTAATAAACTGATAGTAAAAATTAAGAAAAAAAATAGTTCAGTGCACAAAGAAACAGACAACAAATGAAAAATAAAAAACATAGGGCTAAACAATTACTACAAAAGAATATAAGCAAAAATAAAAATATGTTAAAGTATGTTTGTCTTTTTTAAACAATATTGAAGGCCAAACACTATTGCAGTATTTTGTGAAAATAAAGATAATCATAGCTTTGTTTTACTTAATTTCAAGAAATAATTTTGAACAACATAACATCTCAAAAGGGTTTTGTAATGAACATCAATTTTAATTTTTTTTAGTACTGAATTATAGAGTCTAACAATAGCGACTTAGTATGATCCTGGCAAATTTTTCTAGCTTCATTTAGATCCATCAATCTCTTCATATGCTCATGTTATTCATATTTCAGATGCCTGCTGTTTTGAGCACTTTTACTACTTGATCTAAATATATCTTACACCATGTAATGTCCTCTATCATTACTATTTTTCTTTCCAAGTGAATTTATTATGTTGAATATATATAGAAGTTTATATTTTTTACAATATCATAATATGGCTTCCAAAATTAGCTGTTTTGTTGTTACCTATTTTTGAAATTCCCATTGTCACTTGTGTAATTATAATGAATCTAAGAATCCTTTAAACATGAATATCCTTCAAGCAGTAGCAGGGAATAAAGAAATATTTGTATATCTATACAAACTTATATACATGCAGCACAGTAGCTAGTCACCTACCAACTAGGCCATGGACATAATAAGTTTTTTTTTGCATATTTATAAATTACAAATAAAAAATTTCTTCTCAAAGAGTGATAATATATAGTTACCTTCCTAACTCCCATTAATTGTGCAAATGTGAAACTTGAGCAGGCTTCAGCAACTATTCCTAAATTGGTGAATGGAGTGTAGAAGAAAGCCTGAAAGAAAAGGATTTTTTTAATTATATTAATTCTACATAAAAAATAATAGCTAGTAGCAACTATAATTATGAAGACTAATCAATAACAGTTTAATTTAAACATAATACAAAATTGAGCTCCTGTTTTTAAAATTAAAATAGTAAACTGTAATACATAATAAAAGTATAACTGGCAGTATTTTAAAGGTACTTTTACTGGTAGATAGCTGAAGTAGTAAGGAGAGATAAACTTAGGCTACTCTTTTTACATACTGATCAATACCCATGCAAAGCCAGGAGTCTACTAGTTTAGAGTGATGATAAGGATAAATACCATTTATTCAACAAGTAAAAAAAAATCGAAATCCTTACATTTTCCACTGCAAAAACTAAATCACAAAGGGGAAGTGTTGTAGCAGCAATACCAATGGCAGGTCCATTTACAATAGCCACCAGTAACTTTGGAAATGTGATGAATGCTTTGATGAAGTTACTTAGTACTTCTTTCAAAGAGTTTCTTGCTTCTACAGCTGCTTTTATATCATTGCCACTACTGTAATAATCCCCTGTTCCAGTTATCACCAACATATTAATTTTATCATCTGATGCAGCTTCATTCATAATCTTTGCAATTTTTTCATACATATTAGGGTTTATTGCATTCTTCCTTTTTGGTTTGTTATAAGTGATAACTTTTATATTTCCTTCAATAATATCTTCAATTACATCACCATGATCCATATTTGAAGACCTAAAATGCAATTAAACTATTTGTATTCATTAAATCTTAACAGAATCATTAAATATAAAAAAGTTGTTTTTTGATAAGCAATACAAACACATCATAGGAAAATACAATAATTAACAGAAAAAAACATTAAAATTAACACATGAATTCATACTGTGTATACTAATAAGTTTGATGTCCATTGTACATATCATCACATATCAAAGGTTTGAAAGAGGTGTACTGCAGTCAACCTTAAACTTACTATTTTACTTATAAATAATTTATTTCTGAAACTAAAGGCACCGTTCGGTGATATATCATTATCAAATGTATTATAAGTTGATTAAATACTTGATATCATAGAGTAAAGTAATACACTCTTGATATCTTTTCCCAAGATAATGTGTGCAAGATAGTGGCACTAACTAACCAAAGAGGTATTAAACTAACACAAGGTGTCAAAAACTAGTTAATATCACAATAAATTATTAATTTAAATAGTGTATTCTATTCATTTATGTTAATTTAATTCACTAATGATAATGTATAAAATAAAATAAAATCCATCAATATAAACATCAAAACAAACAACGAATGAAACGTCAATCAAACATTGACATTTTACACTATGACGTTTGATTATAAATTGGACAACCAAGACCAAAGCAATCCCTACAACTACAAACGGAACGCAAAGAAAAAAAAACATAATAACCTCTAACTCTTTCTCAAAATATTCTCATCTCATCTCATTTCTGATAAAAACATGAAAAAAATATGTTGTAGATTTATCAGTTAACTCTAAATTAAATTACATTAAGTAAATGTTAATACAAAGATTATAAATCTTTACTAGGTGGTAATGATATTATCTCCTTTAAAATTATTGTCAAATTGCAGAACTATAATTTCTCAAACTATTAAACCATTACATATTTGCACCAATATGTATAAGTCATCGATATTTGATTTAAAACAAGCCTCCACAGAAAAAGTAAAAGAGTTTTTGGATTCATTTGACACGGTCTTGACTGATTGCGATGGTAAATATTTATCCATAATCTACCTTTATTGCAGTTACATCCTTTTAAAATCACATTCAACTAGAGAAAGATATGGATTAGCTGTATGGTGTCAGTTTAGAATAGCACTACCCCATTTCTTCCTGTTGGTAATCATACAAACAATTGTGTCTAACTTAGTTTTATCGCCATTAAAGATATTTATTAATCTTAGCAATTGTTGGGCAATGTTGCTGCAAATCCATCACTATCAATCCTTTATTTCTAAGTGACAAAAGAACAGTTAATTTTTA
Organism: Bedellia somnulentella; assembly: GCA_963576735.1. Taxonomy (NCBI): domain Eukaryota; kingdom Metazoa; phylum Arthropoda; class Insecta; order Lepidoptera; family Bedelliidae; genus Bedellia; species Bedellia somnulentella. The sequence continues at coordinate 10,248,574 of OY755183.1, forward strand.
ATATCTGGTTACCCCTAGTTTTAAATTTATAGCCATGGGAATAAAGGTTTTCACAAACCTGAATTTTCCTGGTTTTACTAGTATTGATTTGAAAATTTATGTAAAGGTACTAAACTGCTGTCATTTATTTTTATAACACATACTGTATATAGCAAATAGTATTTTGGGAGTTTTTTTGTTTCTTGCGACTTTTATAAAGCACAAGGTATTTGCTAAGTATCCATTACTTATGGCTGTCAACAGAAATTTGTACCTCATGTCTGGACTGTTTAATTGTTATTTTAATATTATTTGGAATTAACAATTTATACAATCGAATATTTTTAAATCATATATTTACCATGTGCCAGTTATAAGCTTTCACTTAAAGAAAAACAATTATGATGATTCAATACCAGAATAATATTTAGGTGGTTAACTTGTAATGGATAACCATGAATTGATTTAAATTATAATTGATTTAAAATATATAATGCTTTAACAGGAATTATATAACCGTGATAGCCCAGTGGGTAGTACACTCGGTTATCGTGCAAATGACTAGTGTTCAAATCCTGGGTCGGGCCTACACCAATTTGTCTTTTCTAAAGACATATGTGTGGTTAATTTATCACAGTTGTTAACGATGAGGGAAAATATCGTGAGGAAACCCACATGGCTGAGTTGTACTTAGTCATGTGACAGTGTATTCATACAAAACGGCGATAGGCCTGCCCCCTATCACGTGAGTACACGGTCGAGGTGTACCGAAGGGGGCACTATGGTAAAAAGACAGAAAAATTTCCTCAAAAAAATTTTTTTTTTAAACATTCGTTTTTCGCGTTTTTGATCATTGGGGTCGACAGAGGGTATAAATATAAGCAAATTAGATGCCTTGGGCTTTTCCTCTATCTCAAGTAGTTTTAGAGATATGGGCCTCCAAAGTTTCCTCAAATGTATGGTCAAAAGACTTAGAAAATTTTCCTGAAAGAAATCTCATTCTAAGCAATTCTATAAAGTAAGTAAGCATATAGGCATGCATCAGGCATTTAGGGCTCGCTCCGCTGCGCTACGCTCGCTCGTTTTATACATAATCTAACCTAACCTAATTAAATGTGACCACCTAACTTTTCTTTGTCTGCAGGGGGCTTTCGCCCCCCGACCCCCCCAAGACCCGACATGCAAACAAGCGAGCAAGTATACATACAAACAGCCATGCATCGTTACGATACCTTTGAACGGCGATATCTCGAAAACGGAGCTTCGGAGAGGATGTTCTCAAGGGAGCTTATTTGCTTCTTTTATCATTCCCTACAAGATAAGCTAAGAAAAAGGGTTTTTTTTTTTCAAATTTTTTTCTAAATCTTTTGACCATACATTTGAGGAAACTTTGGAGGCCCATATCTCTAAAACTACTTGAGATAGAGGAAAAGCCCAAGGCATCTAATTTGCTTATATTTATACCCTCTGTCGACCCCAATGATCAAAAACGCGAAAAACAAATGTTTAAAAAAAAATTTTTTTGAGGAAAATTTTCAAAGTCCCGTTCCCATAATGCCCCCTTCGGTACACCCCAACCGAGTACACTGTCCATGCAAAACGTGGGTACTCTGAACACCAGGTGACAAAGTCACGTGATGTTCAGAAGTATTAGTACCTGTGCCAACCCCTTCGGGGATATTCGGCGTGAACGTTTATGTTTACGTTATGTTATGTTAATTATCATATTTAACTTTCTTGGATTTGATCAAACTTCACAGCTTTGCCACAATTGATGAAATGAAAGAAAAATATTGATTTGTTGAAAATCATGTGGTACTAATTTCTATTGAAATAGTATAAATATTTAAAAGTATTGAAATAGGACTTAAACTATGTTGCTAAGACCGAAGTGGTTGCACTAATTTAATTATGTGCAACAGCAACAAAATAGGGTCTGATTCAGCATTCTCATTGCTATTGTTACCTCACAACACTATTTTCACAGCCATTTTGGACCTATCTTTAGAGTTTTATGATATAATAATAAAATAACTTAAAATTTAACATAATGTAAATATATGGCAATGTACCATTTCAGAAGGACCAACTTAATTACACACACTATTAGTTTCCAGTGGGTTAGGCAGGGACAATTGATTTGTGCAATTGTTTGTAATACGTGACACTGTCTGGACCTTTATTACCTGATATACAAAAAGCCTCCATTACTTAATTATAAGACATGCTCAAAAAATATATGTTGTATTATTCCAGGAGTTTTATGGATTGACAACAATGCAATCCCTGGCTCTGCAGATGCAATGAACTTGTTACGTAAACTAGGGAAGAAAATATTCTATGTTACTAATAACTCAACCAAGATACGTAGCGATTTTGCAGCCAAAGCACAGGAACTAGGTTTCATAGCAAGCACAGTAAGTATTTCAAATTCAGTAAATATATCATAAGGTAAAAAATAAGTTTAAAGTATAGCCCTTTAGTCCTGATACTTAACAATTTATTTTGACAGCTTCTAGGCACAGATTTTGAAATGGAGCTAGCATAGACTACTATTTAGAATTTCTAAAGTTTGATAAACATTTTACCATCCACTTGTACTACATAACATAACATAAACGTTCACGCCGTTTATCCCCGAAGGGGTTGGCAGAGGTACCAATACTCCTGAACTCACATGGCAAGCGCCATCTAGTTTCCAGAGAAGGTACCCACGTTTTGCTTAGACAGTGTACTCACGTGATAGGGGGCAAGCCTATCGCCGTTTTGTACGAATACACTGTCACATGACTAATTACAACTCAGCCATGTGGGTTTCCTCACGATGTTTTCCCTCACCGTTAGCAACCATGATAAATTAACCACACATATGACTTTAGAAAAGACAAATTGGTGTAGGCCCGTCCCAGGATTGGAACTCACGCCCTTCTGTTTTTCGGGCGGGTGTTCTACCCACTGGACTATCATGTCGCTACATGTATGTAATTTTAGTAAAAAAACCAAACGAATTGACGATATTGCATGTAAAAATTCCACAACCTTGAAATCGAAGTATAAGCTATTGTATTAGACAATTGACAGTATCGTTTATAACAAAAATGTTGTTTCTTTCAGGAAGAAATTTTGTCAACTGCATACTTAGTGGCACATTACCTGAAAGGAATAGGCTTTACTAAAAAGGTATACCTCCTGGGTTCCAATGGCATCGGAGAAGAGCTCAAAGCTGTTGGTGTTAGGCACATTGGTATTGGGGTAAGTACTATTAGCTTAATATCTTTTAGACCACTCATATAATAACAGACAATGTATGAAAATCTTGATGAATGATGAATGTAACTGAACCTTGTGAGGTTTACCAGTATTATACAAAGTGGGGCTCAATTGTATTTGCCTTTCTTGATGAAAAAGAATAATTTGAGTATATGTTTGTGTAAGTACCATTACCATTATCATTCCGAGTCAATGTGATTTTTTTTGTTAAAAATAAATTGTAGACAAGCCACATGATTGATGTTGCAAGAATAGCTTTTTAAAGTGAGAAGAATGAAATCGCATGTTTGAGCAGATTGATTAATGTGAATGCAGCAAGAGTGAATGTTGTGAGCAACAGTGAGCATAATTGTAGGTGCAAGAATTAATAAATTTGTTACTAGCTATCAAAGTGACATCTCAAACTTCATCCACACTATGTAACAACCAGTGTTTTAGCAGTATCTGAACTCTGAATCAGGAGGTCTACTCTTCAAACTGAAAACGATTACGAGGGGCATGCCAGTAGAAGTTAGATACTCTTTTCTCATTTAATTGACACTGGCAAGCTATACACCATCTTATAGGCTGCTTTTTTATTGACATATTTGAATATAGAACACACTTCTTTTATTTATTTTTTATTTGAATGAGCATCATTTTCCGAGAATCTTCTTCACTTGCAACAATGGAGCTCAGTCGACGTGATTTTCGCGCTCTGATTTATTATGACTTTAAAAAAGGTTTAAAGTCTCAAGAATGTTTTGAACTTCTTCTACTTTTGGTGAGTCTGCTTGTTCCGGAGCAACAGTATTCAATTGGTTTGCTGAATTTAAAAGAGGACGGGGATGTCTCGAAGATGAAGCGAAGACAGGACGGCCGCCAACCGCGGTCACGCAAGAAAACGTTCGACCAGTTGAAAAACTTAGTTGCGAAAACCGACGAATTACATATGTAAAGCTAGAGCGAGAAAAAAAAACGTATATGATATACTGACTGGTGACGAAACATGGCTACATAACAATGATCCCGAATCAAAGCGACAGTCGACTGTATGGTGCTTTGAAGACGTGCCAACTCCAACGAAATGTCGCCGTGCACTAGGCACACAGAAACAAATAGTCGCCTCGTTTTTCTGCAAAACGGGTCATATTGCTACTGTTGTGTTAGAGAATGAAAGAATGGTGAACTTCGAATGGTATGTGTCAGTTTGTGTTCCAACAGTAATATCAGCTTGGTGTGACAAGCGACCGAAGTCAGGAATCTGGCACCTTCTCTGGCACCACGACAATGCGGCGTCGCACACGTCTGCCAGAACACTAGAATAGGCTATTTGACACTAATGAAAATATGCGACGAATTGTGGCCATCCTAGTAAATTGAAGTTTAATAAAGCATATTCAACAGAATTTATTACTAAAATATGCATATTTTTTCATATTTTACGTATAAAAATTTAAATATTTTTGAATATTTCTAAACCGACAGTAACGCCCTGTGATTGGTTCTAACTCAGGTTACGTCACACACTAGTAAACGCCGCCATACCCTGTGTTACGTTTGTGTATTTACTACTATTTACCTAGTTTTACCTTAAATTTGTGTGTGATTTGTTTATTCTCGAGTTATTTTGAGATCTTTTTATTGAGTCATTGACATTATTAATAGTTTTAACTTCATTATGGACGATCATTTTGTGCAAGCCGACAACAGAAACTTACCTGAAGTAGGTTCGTTTATGGTCGCATTATTCTTCAAAAATAACGCAGATTTTTATGTTCCAAAACTAAAAAATGTTAAAACAGCTGTGTAAGTACCCAAGAAATTATATAATCAGAACTATAAAGCATTTAGCACTTTGTGTACAAGTTTTGCAAAATCGTATATTAGGTTATGTTGTAACTTGCTTTGGTCACAGAATTGCCTTTTACGATCCTCCTGGCAATGAATTTTTTTGGTATAGCGTCATCAGTCAAAAGTATTTTCTTACTGAAGCCCATTTTGTATTTGATGTAATTAATTGAGTCTTTTTCCATCTGCAATTCAATAATAATTGTCATTAAATACAGCTAGAGAAGTAAATAAAGTATATAACAGAAAGACAAAGTATAAGCAACCGTGATAGCCCAGTGGGTAGAACACTCGGTTATCGTGCAAACTACTAGTGTTCAAATCCTGGGTCGGGCCTACACCAATTTGTCTTTTCTAAAGACATATGTGTGGTTAATTTATCATGGTTGTTAACGGTGAGGGAAAACATCGTGAGGAAACCCACATGGCTGAGTTGTACTTAGTCATGTGACAGTGTATTCGTACAAAACGGCGATAGGCCTGCCCCCTATCACGTGAGTACACTGTCCATGCAAAACGTGGGTACTCTGAACACCAGGTGACAAAGTCACGTGATGTTCAGAAGTATTAGTACCTCTGCCAACCCCTTCGGGGATATTCGGCGTGAACGTTTATTAGGTAAAGTATTTTAGGTTACGCAGTAAGTAAATGAAAGTGATACTTCTGTGTATAGTTGCCAATATTTTTATTAATTAATAAAGGTTCTTAACAAATAGTAATAGCATACTTACATCAAAGTGATCTTCACACATAAACACATTTGTATGCGATGAAATACTTAAAGGATCTCTCCGAGCAAACTGTAACCACTTTTTTCGTCTTTTAGCATTCGTTGGAACTGACACAAACACTTTTTCTGGATTTCTTAATGAAGTGTTTTTACATTGTGGTACTACACACCATTTATAAGACATTTTGTCCTATAAATTCACAAAAAAATAAGAAAAACGCGAAAGATCAAAGCTTCTGCACCTTGTTGTTGCCTTGTTTACTAGTGTGTGACGTCACTCGAATCAGATGGCGTCGGCCATTACAAAGACAGCGTTTTGAGCGCCAATTTCATAATTTAAACTTTAACATAAATTTTTTTTGAAAATATTGCACGTTCCACGGAAATATTTATGTAGTGTGTTTATGATGCTTTATAGAATTATTTACTACTGTTTTCCAAAATCAGTCAAATAGCCTATTATTCAACTCGAAAAATGTGTCAATTCTCCCTCACCCGCCATATTCCCTGACCTAGCGCCTTGTGATTTTTACTTGTTTCCAGCCAAGAAGAGTGGTCACAGGTATTTTCTAATTGGTTCAGTCGTATGGAAAAGTGTATACGTGCTCAGGGTGAATACTTTGAAAAGATCGATACTTGTAATAAAGAATAAATTTTATAATTTTTGAGTATCTAGTTTCTTTTGGCATGCCCCTTGTATATAGTCCATTGCTCTTCCAACTGCTCCAAAATAATATATTTGTATCGCATTTGCCGCTCTGAAGATAAAACGAAGTTTATAACAAATATAAAATAAGCGTTTACTTTCGATGAATGTATCATTGGGTTCGTCGAATATCATCACTTGGCATAATGCGAGTCTTCGTGTTGTGCGAGCGAGACAGAAATTAATGTTATTCCGGGTTAGAAGAGTAAGGATTATAATTATCGTTTTTTTCGGTTGGAACAGTTGACTTCCAGCACTGTTATGACTTGCATGCATGAGGTTACTTTGCAAATTAATTTTTCCCGTATTAAATTTTATACGGACTAATTTATTGTGTCTGTTGTATTTATCGAAGAGTTTGATATTGGTTCGCACTTACACTTTTATTACTTTCAGTTAAGAATTAACTGTTGCCAACGATTATAGACACTTAAGTTTACGTGATATGTACCAGTGCCGCTTATGTTGATACTGGGATTGTAGTACATTTATCCATTTGGTATTAAGCGGCCAGTACACAATGGCCGACGATGGGCCACGCTTCGCAATTGGCAATTGTTGGCCACGATCAATTGGTGTTCACACAATGGCCCATTGCTCATTACTGTCTGGCAATCCACTTGCGACGGACGTCGAAGTAATTATGGTTGCAGCTATTTATTTATTATTATGCATGTAATTTATTTTATTTATGGCGCTATTTATGTTATTTTTACGTCATATAGTGATTATCAATACATTTTGCAATAAAATATTCCAAAAAAAGTATAAGTATCTATGAGCGGTCGGTGACGAACTAAACAATGGCCCATTGTGGAAACACCACCGGCCATGCTACGCCACGATTCCTTTGAAGTATGCCCGAAAAACCGACAACTTCGCCATTGCACGCCATTGCGCGCCACGATCGGCAATTGTCCGCCATCATGCACCATTGCCCCCTGTACACAGTGGCGATGGCGAGCAGTGGGCCATCGTCCGCCATTGTGTACTGGCCGCTTTAAACAAGCCATCTACTGAAAATATGCTCGGGATGGCGTTTAGGCCAATCCTGCTTCTCTGTCGTTGTACTGTACTCTCGCACGCGGAACATTTGTTCGTGCACGGAGCTGACATGTATCGATTTATAAGATATTATCACGTCAAAATTTGCCTACTTGTTCATTAGTCATTTACAACGTAATATTGTAGTAATGGTGTATTTCCTCTACAGCCAGATCCAGTGCAACCAGATTTCAAATCAATGAAACAATCAGATTTGGACGCTGAAGTTGGGGCAGTCGTTGTTGGTTTTGACGAGCACGTTAGCTACCCAAAACTAATGAAAGCCGCCTCCTACCTATCATCTGAAGAATGCCTATTTATTGCTACCAATACTGATGAAAGATTCCCTAAAGGAGGCTCTATTGTGGTCCCTGGAACTGGAACTCTAGTTAGGGCAGTAGAAACCTGTTCAGAAAGAAAGGCACTGGTTTTGGGAAAGCCCCACGCGTATGTTCGGAAGTATTTGGAATCGTGTGGTCTCGATCCCGCCAGGACCTTAATGATTGGGGATAGGTGAGTTGAAAGTTTCGATGTAAATGATTACAGTAAGGTATATATATTTAAATATGGTTATCTTATCACTCTTCACATCTTCAAACAAATCTTCACGAAGGCATAGATTATTACGTAGTATGCGCACATGGGAACAAGTTTGTTTATTTTATTGGATAACAAACAGCGTGTATGTTTGAAGTATAAAACATGCATATTTGTTAATTTGGCTTAAAATCGCCGTGGTCGACAAGTTTTTGAAAAAAAAAGAAAATCTTTGCTTACATTTGTAATAATTTATTTCAGATGTAACACTGACATCGAGCTAGGCGTGCGCTGTGGATTCCAAACGTTGCTGGTGCTTTCTGGTGTCACCTCGGAAGCAAATTTGGACAAAATTAGAAATGAGAAGAACCCACCTTTGCCCGACGTTGTTTTGCCCAAATTAGGAGATATACTCTCTCTAATACCGACTTCTTAGCTAATTTCATTTATATGATGTAGTTTGTAGCTCTATGGCATCGCTAATTTTGGTTATTTCCGGTGATTTATTTATTTTTGGTTGGTTTTTATTGTAGTTTTATATACTTGTGTATGTTATGTATATAAAATAAACATCGATCTGAGTTTTAACTTATTTAACTTATCTGTTTGAAGTTAACACTTGTTACATTAGTAAGAAACATATATGTGCTATTTATATACCATTTTTATTATTGTTAAACATGACTCAAAGTCAATTGAGATGACAAAATATCTGTAATATTGTTTGTAGTACAAAGTTATTATTGAATATGAGAAATGCAATGTGATTATACAAATTGTTGCCATTTTACACATAGAAATTTTATTTAATAAACCACACAAATGAAAAGTTCTCAGCCACTTAAGAAGTTCAGTCGGCAAAAGATAATAAAGGATATTCTATGATGAGTCTCAAACCACAACAACCAACAGTAACTTAAAAGGAGTTTATACAATTAGTCGTCTCGTATGGTAACCACGGGAAGAAATGGATTCGTGCTATTTTCAGCCGAGACTTAACACCTGTTCTTTTGTTCACCTACTATCAAGTCTTTTTTAAGATATAATAACCAGTTTTAAACACTTTCGAGGCCCGCCTTCACCCTGCACACTTGGGTTTTCCATTACTTTTGCACCTTTCATTTTGATGATTATCTTAATATGCAAAGAGCCTCCGATAGGCTAATTATGACACTGTTCTTTCAGAGAATCATAAGATCAACCAACGACGGATAGTGATGGATGTGTTAAATATTTATTTGTTATTGATGTATAGGGATCGACGCTTTTTCAGATGCGGTAGAAGGACTCGGATTATACTAAATAGAAGTAACAATATACGATTTTGAAGTATAGTACTGAAGCCCACTTTGCGCATCAGAATTTAGGAATTAGGGAGGAAGAACGCTCAAAAACCCAACTTTACTCAACAACGAAGGTTGGCAGAGGTGCTAATACTTCTGAACATCACGTGAAATTGCCACCTGGTGTTCAGAGTACTCATGTTCAACTTGAATAGTGTCCTCACGTTATAGGAGGCCAGCAGGAAAACATCGTGAGGTACCCATGTAGGTTTCCTTACGATGTTTTCCCTCACCTCAGCGGAAGAACACAAACCCATATAGTTATTATATATTACATAGTGCAATTTAATAAATAGTTCCATAAATCCCTGAATCTGTGTAGTTGGCATTTTGTTATAACTACTTGGATATTGTAGGTTAGCAGTACTGCATTTATTTTAACGAGTCACTTAAATGCTGAAAATTACAAAAGCCTAAGGTGGGAAGGTCAATAAGTATTACCAATGAGCAGAAAGATATCATATTAATATATATTACTGTCATAGGGCACACAACAATTTAGCAACTAGCAAACTACAATTTACTGGTTTGTGGCAAGGGATATTACATATATAGGGATAAACTTGACAATGTAATGACAACATACCATACACATAAATAACGTCCAAGACTAAAAATCGAACATCGATTCTCTCATCTCATCATACAAACGATTGCCACAATTGCGACTGACTCATAATACAAACGATTGCCGTCAGCGGGGATCGAACCCGAGAACCCGGATCTAGAAGAAAGTCTCCTAACCTCGAACTTCGTCGGTGATATATGTCGGTACCCTATTACTTCTTTAACACTCCTATTTCAGTAAAAATGTATATCTATGCTCACGGCTATAAATTGTAAAAAGAGGTAGACTGAGCCTCAGAATTGGAAATTTACATACATACATATACTCACGGCCATAAAATCCAAAACGGGTTAGCCGAACTGAAGAGATAGAAATTCTTCAGCCACATTTGGAAATTTATAGGGGAGTAGATGGTAGAAAAATGTGTCGTTGATGATGGGTTTCCAACCGCATCGCCCAGAAACCACTTTAAAAGCCTACCCTTAGTCGCCTTTAACGACACCCGTGGATAGAAAGGGGTAGTGACATTCTAAACCGGCACTACACGGCACAATTAGAAATTTCTCAGCCGCTTTTGGAGCTTGAGTGGGTGGGTGGAACCAAACATAGCATAATATCTTTTTGAACGAAAATGGGACCGCCTTAACAGATTTTTGACGAAATCCCGAATTTTCGTACAAAATTCGATAAACAACAATGTCGTGTATGTATGTTTTTTGTATGTTGTATGTATTATTAAAATATTTTTTAACTACGCAACCAATCCCTAATAAGTTAAATGGGATCATCTTGGGAGTATAAAAAAGCATAGAAACGAATTGAGATAAAACAATCATCTAAAAATCTCAGAGGTGGGCGAGAAGAAAAAGGTTAGTGAGATTTCTAAGCTGACACTATGTATGTGTATAGTAACTGACCTGGAATAAGTAATTCACTTATATAAACTTTCCATTAAAATCCAATTGTACACTAACTTTTCCAGATAAATTTGTTTTATTTTGATTTTCAGGGCTAAGTATTTATGGATTTCTGTTAAAATTGAAATTCCGATTATAATCGAGTCAAAATAATTTCCTTAATTAGCAATTATTCTATCAACTTTTTTACAACCATCCTACATCAACATGTGGTAGCGAAATCTATTCCGCGCCTTTAGCTTTTAGCCATTAAAGGTTTTCTTTGGATATGCCGCGTAGTGCCGGCTGAGAAGGTCTACTTCTCACGCCGAGAACGATAGTTAGCATACTTATCTCTTCTATATTAAAATTTATTTCTTTCTCCCTCGCACGATCGAATATTCGGGTTTTGACATTTTGATATGTACATACATATATATACATATACTCACGGCTATATTTCCCTAGAAGGGGTAACCAGAGATAAGGAATTATAAATTCCTCAGCCACTTTTGGAAGTTGAGTGGGGAAAAGATGGTAAAAATAAAGGTTTTTGGTGATGGGTCTCCAACCGCATCGCCCAAAAATCCAATAAAAAGCCCCAATACCCTTAGTCGCCTCTTACGACGACCGTGGGTAGAAAGGGGTAGCGACATTCTAAGCCGGCACTACACGGCATAGTTTTGATATGTCGCACGCTTAATACTACAGTGACCTATGTTAAAATTGATGAATTGAGTTACAACACTACAAAGACCTTAAAAAGCATTATGAATACGAGACGATAAAGACCCAAGTGAAATTGATCATTTTTGTGTTAAGAATACGGGTGTTTTCTCGTACCTACCTATGTTGTAGAGCATGCTTTTTAAGGTCTGTGTAGTATTGTAACGCAATTCATCAAAATTTTGACATAGGTCACTGTAGTATTAAGCGTGCGATGATGTATAGAACAATATATACAGGGTGTCCCAAGAAATAGTGTCAAGCAGAAGTCCAAGGACAGAATTCTCTCTCTAATAAGATCTTATTTTTCATAACATTCAATGTTCATATTATTTATTACTAAGATATACATTATTAGTTACTACGATAAACAAGCAAGTATGCATGGAAATAGGCATGAATCCTGAATTTAAGGTGCTCGTTTTATACATAGTCTAACCTAACCTAACCTAACTAAATGTGACCTAACTTTTCTTTGCCTGCGACCCACCCAAGCAGGGGGCGCAACCCCCCTGCACCCCCTTTATATGCTACCAAGCATGCAAACAAGCAAGCAAATATAGGTAAAAACACATATAATAGATATATTTTTTAAATATTAGTCTAAAACATATTTATGAAAATTATAGTAATTTATTGAAATGATTATACTGTCGGTCATTAGTATAAACAAATATTATTAAATCCAAAGTGTATAATTAGTGATATTATAAATTTCGATAATTATATTTTTTATATTTATGACTTGAATTTTTTGTGAAGACTGATCATTATGATTTCAAATGGTATGTGAAATATTTTGGGACGTCCGATGATAGGAGTTAAAAAGTTATGTAAGCAAAAGCGCACCCGAATATAATAAATAAATCTCTTAGCGAATGTGGTACGATGTTGGCAAGTCTTGAAAACTATATCCTTCCTTATTTTGTTTAGCTGGTACATAATAACTGCTTTTATAAGTATAACGTTATCTTTCTGTATGAACCGGACAATATGCAAACAGTTCCTTTGTTGGAAAGAGTAAAGGCTTAAAAGTACACACTTTAGGAATAGCACTTTGAGCGACCTCAAGTTCTTTAATTGGATAAAATGGATCCTATCTATATATAAACTGATTTCATCAAAACCCTTCTTTGTAGTTTAAGCCTGATTGTGTAATAACAAAAAATATATAATTTTAACCTCTTCGACAAGAATTTGGTCCCTTCAAACTCTACATTTTAATTTAATTCTAATCGAACACATACATATCGATGTTTATAGGGATTACCTAGTCGAGAATTGAGAAAAGAGAGTATAATGTTCAAGCGCCATTTTTTTTCAAATTCTTTTACGTCGGCTATTAATTCATAGATGAGGTAGCCAGAGAAATTGGTGACCAACACCCTTTTGTCGCCTCTTACCGAATAAAGTGTAATAATTTAAAACTAATCTATCTTCGATCATATTGCATCCGAACGATGCTTCAACCTACCTCAACACATTCGTAAGAATACATTGAGAGCGCATCATCCACCATAAACATACTACGACGAAGCTACAGGCGGCGGTGGCGGCGGGCGGCGGCAGCGGCATTAGCGCATGCGTATTACGCGCCGCGCCCAAATATCGCGCGCACGTCTCACTCAGCAGCGAGGCTCGCAGATAATACTTCAGATTTCAGTTATTACTTGTGATATAAAATCAAAATATATCACTGTCCGTGCAAGTACAGTGCTAATTTGACTAGGAGCGATAACACGATCCTTCGGAGACGAAACATATTTTGTATCTACTAAACGATGTAAGTAAATTCAAAATTAATCGTCCTTTGTTTTTGTAAATATTTTGAAAACCTATTTTAATTCATAAATTTTCAGAAAATTAGTATTAAATATTTTTGTAGTATTCATTTGAGTAAGACCTCAGTTAATAAGGCAAATTATTACAAAACGAATACGTTTTGCGAGCGCCAAAGTTAGGGTGCGTTACAGATGAGATCATCCCTCCAACATAAATATACCTAGATATAAATATAATAGAGGACCTGCGCTCTGCAATATTTGGTATTGGTCAGCGTTAACCTTGCTGGTAGCTTAATAACAAAAGGTGTTGATAACAAATTAGTGCCGTATCAATGATATGAGCAGACACTTGAATACAATACAATTTGTCAACAAACATGGAAACCGTATAATTTATTGATAACGAAAGTGATATTAGAGTCCAATTAGTCACTTTTGAGGGCCGATGAATGAAGAACGTAAATAAAAAGTAGTTTTATAAGTGATGGAAAAATTTATTACCTAACTACGAGGCTTACCGATGATGTCATTATGAGTTTTTAAGATAAAATCATTAGGTTAGCTTGCATGTTATCTACCAAAACAAATGGATTGCCGCCATTCATTTTGAATGATATTGGCCTAGTTCCACAATCATGAAAATGCAATTACTATTTTTAACAAATTTCTGGAGCACCTAAAGATAACAAAATATAAAGAAAAAAAATTAATAGATAAATTTCAGAACTAAGGATATTGGTTATTTAGTTAGCCAATTTACGCGTTTAGAAGGGACAAAAAGTAAAATAGCAAGGTTTTGGTCATAATATATCACACAATTTAAAACATAGAAATTGGTCAGTCTACTTTAGCCTCTTAGGAAAATAGTGGGATAAAATGAGGACACCGATTTTCAGATCTACGGAGGAAAACTGAAAGCCGTGAAAATAGAGATAGGCGTACACCTTTTTTTGTCAGAATTTACATATATATAAAGAAACAACTACATTAACAATGATTATGTTTTTTAAGCGTTCAAATGAGGTAGAGTTTAGAGTGCGAAATAACTATTTGGACGCAAAATCAGATGAAAAAATAGTTAGACAATTTGGTATATACAATTTTTGTTATGTCAAAACAGCAATAACATTTACTCACAAAATAATATAGGTACCGTAACTGTTATAGTCAACAAGTATAAAAATATCCGTGATATCAACGGGTCTATAAAAATATCAAATAGGATTTCGCGCGATAAACGCCGCGCCTCGAGCCAATCTACATTTTGCGTACATTTTCAAGGTGGAAACGAAAATTTTATTTCCATGATATACTTTCTCGTTTACTATACATTCAAATTACTTGAGATATTATAGTAACAAAAAATATATATATGTGTAAGCATAATTTCTAAAAATATAAATACAAAATAAATAAGAAATATAAATGCATTGCGCTTCAAATTCCTGAAAGAGTGGTAGAGATGTGCATCAATTAGTTTACCACTGGACGTAAAATTATTGTTTTGCGCCGTTCAATTTCACGATTTTAAAGACAAATAAATAAAGGTATAGAGCAAATATTTATTTACATAGTAAACTGAGCTACATATGTAAAATACTAATCATAACAATACTTAGTAACGACTCTATCGAAACAAAAGAGTATGGAAGCTGAACTATATATATATAATAATTAGCTCGTTTGCGTGCCAATTACTGCAAATTTCCATAACAAAGTCTACGTATAAATTAATGTGGTTCATAGACACAACTACAGGCACACGCTATTGATACTGATATAGAAAGTGTGAGCATATTTTAAAATAGTTCTCACTGAGCTATTATCTCATTGACTAACACATAGTTGACTCTGTGGAACCATTACTAAGATGCGGCCGCGTAATACTATCATAGAAGATATTTTTAAATGTAACTGCCTTTTACATCTTGACTGTGAAAATATGAATACATAACGGAACTTTAAGTAGTATTATTTTAAGGTATTCGTACAAAAACGGCGATAGGCCTGCCCCCTATCACGTGAGTACACTGTCCATGCAAAACGTGGGTACTCTGAACACCAGGTGACAAAGTCACGTGATGTTCAGAAGTATTAGTACCTCTGCCAACCCCTTCGGGGATATGCGGCGTGAACGTTTATGTATGTTATGTTATTTTAAGGTATCTGGTAGTATTTAACCAAATGTTAGAAGACTTAAAAGCTAGTGAATAATGTCCATTAAATAGCTCGGCAGTCAGGCTTAGATATTTTTCAGACAAATTTATCCCAATGACATCTTTATTTTTTTCGGAAAGGCGGACAAGATCATTGATCTAAAGATCTACCTGACGAACCCTTCAAGAGAGTCATATTAATTTATAAGAATATGGGCATGACTTTGTACGAAATAAAAATACAGAATCACTAGCCTAAGATAATTTTATTAGAAAACAGTAAGCAAGCAAATAATTTCCTCCCTGTCTCAACCATAATTCTCTGTGTGAAACAATAACTACGTCATTTTCTAGAACACAGTGTGAAATTAGGTCGGAAAACTCTTAGAAATGAAACGGGCACAATTGTGACGAGGTCCACCGTCCACATCGACCGCTCGACCCGTAACACGCACACTACAGCAATACGTACAAAAACGTCTTTCTACTACTTTCATCGGCCAACTCCATAAACCTCTAATACCGACCATAGATGGTGACTACAAATGAAGGCAAAGCCATTAATAAAACGATTCAACGAAGAAATAACTTTTTACTTGTTTTCTAAGGAGTTTCATTTTCTTTTGCATACTTTTCCATGCCGTTAAAGAGTTGTTTATTTAAATTCGACGTAGACAGGTCGGTCGCGTTTCCCCTGTGATTTCATTTGCAATTGGGACCCAATTTGTTTATTGGTAAGTGAAAACTACCGTTTAAACCTCAAAACTTAATTTATGTCTTCCGTTACCGCGATAGTTTAGTTTTTAAATTGTTTGAATCGACTATCGTGAATAGCAAACAGGATTTTTATGTGAAGAGATAGAGAAGAATAATTTTTGGAAAGTGTATAACTGTCTCTTGGTTAAATTCAGGTGGTTGGATGCAATCTCATTCAGAAGCCAAAAAGAAGATTGGTTAATGTATAGTTTCAGCTCAACACCTTTGTTTGTGGGTGGCGAAAAAGCGAATCTGCGTTTGAAATGATAATTTAATTACATGATTAACAATCCGAAACTGCATCTATAGTTTAAAAACTGGGGGGTTCTTTTTAAGATTGTGTCATTTCGGTTTGGACATTGCGACTGAATCACCAGATTTGTGACATCACTAGTTTTTTGGTGCATGTAGTATTTGTTAAGGGGTAAAGGCTGGCGCTCATGAGTTTAGCGGCTACGGGTGACCGCATTTATAACTTCATTCGTCTTGCGTTTTAATAATTGGTTTGTGGGTGTTATGGTTTGCTTAGGTTTGCTTAATTTAAGTCAATAATTTTGAAGTTATAATGTTACCTAGGGAAACAGGTATTGGCTTTTTGAAACATGTACTCATGTATCTGTATCCCAAAAAGAGTAGCCAGAGCCTCAGTATGAGTAATTCCTATACCACTTTTCAAAGTGGGTAAAAAATAGTTAAATAAAGGTTGTCCATCGTCCAACAATCACATACAAAGTCCCTTAGTCATATTTTATAAAACCCACGGAAAAAAAAGAACACCCAAGGTGCTATTCTCCTCACCCCACAGCAATCTTTCTGAAATAAACTCTATACAAGTCCTAATGCGTGTAGTTTTCAGTGCTGCTTTCAAGGGGAAAATGACGAAAGCATAATTAGGTATTTAAGGAAAAGTTTTATTTCCATCCAAAATAAGTGCTTTCGTGCTGCCTAAATGGTCCGAACACACCATATACCCCGACCGTGTCGGGGCGCTAATTTACTTTGAAAACTATGAGTCATTCATAATGCTAACGGGGAAGCTAGTTATATATATCTCTATTATTAGCTGGAAGGTCACCAGTTGCGATACAGGTCACAGAGTCACCGCATATAAGTAGCTCAAGGTCAAATCCCAGCACATCAGAGGGCACCCACGGCTCGATCCTTTAAATTCATGGAGGTGTCAGTAAATTGTATGTAATTGCCTTAGAATATGCAAATTGTTTCAGCCCCCGTCGTTATTATCCTTTGTTTCAATTAGCTACAGATGTTGTTATTAATTTTACGGTACCTACTGGTTCTAATAAGATAGAGAACTGATTCAAAATAATATATAAGAACATCAATTAATCAAGGATTGAATGTTAATATATTCAATAGTTGTAACAAGGGGAGTCTTGCTTAATATGTATGTGTTTGATCAATACTTACTTAACTCTATATCTAACCTTCAACCATTAACAACGAACCTGGTGAGCTGTTTGCAATTAAACATGTTTTAAGTGTGTACTTTGTATTGATGTATCGTACATTGTGTAACATTATAGTTTGTTTTGATTTAATATAACAATAAGTGCACACAGAAAGCGTGGGATACCATAATAGTATAGAAGGGTAATCCAGTTAGTTCGCTTTGAATACTTCCTTGTTGTTGTTTAATTAAAAAAGGGTGTATGTATAGCTTGTTTGTATCAAGGAAATAAGGATTGTTCGTTCGGGAGTCAGTGGGAAGTACTTTCAACGCTAGCAAAATAAAGCTTAATTCAGTGCTAACTTTATCTTATTTTAAATGATAATTATTGAGCCAAATGACTTAATGTCTACTTGTTTTGTAGTTGTGACTTGAGTCATGATTGAAATCTACTTTGTTGTGATTTTATGTTGATATGTAAACATGTCTTAGAATCCTGTTTGTAATTAGATGCAAAGAACTATGCAATAACTTTAAAACTTGGCCTTAACCAAGAATATTGGATAAATTTAAAATCGGATGTTAAAATAACTTGGAAAGTTACCTATTCATTCGATTAAGTTCAAATTAAATAAATTCTACTACTAGGTAGGCAGAAATGTAGATAGATAACTTGAGTATAATATAGTCATGGTTATAAATAATCTGCAGTTCGGAAGTTAAGTGAGGAAAAGAGATAAAGTAAAAATACATAAAAGTAAAATTAAGGATGGTTGGAATGGAAGTGCCTCCCTCTTTTCTTACGCAATAAAAAGTATAAACGGTCAGTGGCTTAACTATATCATCTCTGTTTTTGGTCCTATCAGTAAAAATCGTCACATTGTACTCAGGTTAATTTTATTAAAACTTCGAGAGTTTCAGCATACTGAATCACTCGTTGTATTTGTCCCACTAATGGCCGCAGTTCGCGGCCTCTTGGGCCGGGGCCCTCTTAGGTCGGTGGCCCGTGGCATTTTGCCAGCCCTGAGCCCTGCCACCCTATTGATACGCCATGTAAGCTGTCTTGTCTAATTCTACTGTTTTGATGGTTTTTAGTAGGTAACTTAGCAACATGGTTACTTTGGCTTTGATAATAAAGCAACACTATGGTAAAGTGGACATTAAGTAAAAAAAATATTATTTTGAAATAAACACACCTATAGTATTAGTAACGTAAAGCTCGGCCAAAATCATAAATATTATATTGTGTATTTTATTTAAGAGTCAGTTTTTAAAATACCTTGTTGTGTTATTAAGTAAAAACCAAACAAACCGATTTTGTGGAATAAATTCTTGAATTTAATTTATTAGAATTGAAATCATAACTGCATTAGTTGACGTTGTAAGATATATATATGTAATTAAATTTATATTTCACCATATAATTCAAATAGTTGAAAACCGGCTTTTTTTCATTGCCAGTCATTTATTGGTTTAAAAATCTTGCAACACACATATTACGATGGTTAAACTGATCTAAGTAGAAATATACTTCCACTAAACTAAGTTCATTAAGCAAATTAATTATTGTGATATTCATCAACCTGTCGAGGACTGTGGTCTCAATCAACTTGTCACCACAAACAATATGTAATAAAATATTCACCAGCGTGTTTGCGTAGTGCGATGCGGACGAACCAAGGCCGATGACGTAAACCCTTACATAGATCACGTAGCGATAGACGAATACTTTTGGAGGTGCCATAACACTATGACTTTGCTGTATTTATACTTATTTGGTCATTTGTTTCATGACATCATTCTGGCGCACCTTGGAAATGTTTGCGAGTGTCTAACTGTACGTTCAATGCAACCTAGTATAGATAATATTATATGTGATGCAACGTACGCGGGTTTGTTTATTTATAGATTTCATTATTTACCGTCATATTCCCTCAAATGGAGGTAGAAGTACCATACACTCTAATTAGTCAGTTATAGTTTAAAAACGAACGAGTGAAACGCCTAAATCTTTCAGTTCAACACAGATCTTTTAGGTCCCCACTTAAGGCCTACCCTGGATAGAGTGATTATGATCAGGCCAAAATCGTCTATGGTGGCCTAGCGTGGCTCAGCCAGCATTAATAAACCATGTTAACGGGACCGAAGGCTTACCCTACCCTCGCAATCATGTCATAACTTGATTTGACGACTGATAGGTGACTAGCTTCTCGGTCCCGAGGTTGCGGATTCGATCCGCGCTGAAAGCAACATTTATGTGATGAGCATAAATGATTGGTCTTAGTTTTGGATGTTATTTATTCGTGCATTATATTTCATATCATTATTGAGGAAACCCACATGGCCGAGTTGTACTTAGCCATGTGACAGTGTAATCGTACCAAACGGCGATAGGCCTGCCCCCTATCACGTGAGAACACTATCTAAGCAAAAGGTGTGTACCTACTTTGGACACTAGTTGGCGCTGTCACATGATGTTCAGAAGTATTGGTACCTCTGCCAACCCCCTCGGGGATATACGGCATGAACGTTCATAATAATTGAAACAACTATTGATTTTCGGATATTTTAATCGCGTGTTATTACATTATTTTTAAAGCCCGACGTTTCGAAAACTTTTCAGTTATCATGGTCACGGGAAGACTGAGGTGTTATTTGTCATTATACAGTACTATAAAATTATTAATACTAACTACCTTCACAAAATTTTAAGTTACATTTGCGTTTAATTAATAACTGAAAAGTTTTCGAAACGTCGGGGTTTAAAAATAATGTAATAACACGCGATTAAAATATCCGAAAATCAATAGTTGTTTCAATTATAATGTGCAATCGTGAAAATCTTAGAAAATACTATGAACGTTCATGTTTATATATTTATGTTAGTATCCCATAGTACAAGTCTTACTTAGTTTGGGGCTAACTTGATCTGTATATAATATGTCTGTATATTTATTACTAGTGGATCGTCCCAGCTTCGCACGGGTAGCGTTGTTTTTTTAAATATCTGAGGTTTCTTTCTTCAGTCCCTGCTTAAGCATTGTGAAATTCAGCGCAATGTTTTCAATTTATTTAATTTATAGCACTCCCTAAACAGTGTAGTTTGGTGATTTTGAATGCGCTTTAATGAACGGTTCAGTATTTCCATTAAATAGCAAATCTATACTTATAATAAATCTGTAGAGAGGTCAATTCTGTACATGAAATATATTTTCAAAATAACTATCAGGTGGTGATTAGGGATCGATACTGATGCCAAAAATGCAATCAGTAAAATTTTTGTCTGTCTGTCTGTCTGTCTGTCTGTCTGTCTGTCTGTCTGTCTGTCGGTTTGTATGTTCCTTATGGAAACAAAAACTACTCGACGGATTTTAACGAAACTTGGTACAATTATTCTTCATACTCCTGCGCAGGTTTTTGTATACTTTTCAGCAGAGAAATAAAGGGGAATTTTGGGAAATTTTGGGAAAACGGGAGAAGTTACTCCATTTTTTAAGCTTCCGTCGCGTGTGCAGCCTTAATGGTTAAACTTACATAGAAATCATGTATGACGGAAATATTCTTCATAAAATTATCTAAAAAAAAATTTTCAACAGTTTATGTCTATCTTTTACGGTTGACTCACAATAACACGTGTAATTCCTGATAGCTTAGCAGTTCGGAACATTCTGATTATATTTGTTTATTCTTACGTTTGTAAACCTCTCACTCATCTCTAATTTAAAAAAGGTAACATTATTACCTATTCAATAAAAAAAGAATCATAGAAATCGGTAGAGAAACACCGAAATTATACATAAAATAAGCCATCGCGCCCGTGACCAAACCCGAATTGTTACTAATTTACATATAACATACTAGATGGCGCCAGTAGTTGCATCCTACAACACGTAATGATTTATTTTTAGATTGTTATAAATACTTCATAGCGTTTTATTCCAAAATTTGCTATTAAACGGAAATACTGAACCGTTCATTAAAGCGCATTCAAAATCACCAAACTACACTGTTTAGGGAGTGCTATAAATTTAATAAATTGAAAACATTGCGCTGAATTTCACAATGCTTGAGCAGTGACTGAAGAAAGAAATCTCAGATATTTAAAAAAAACAATGCTACCCGTGCGAAGCTGGGACGATCCACTAGTTTTGGAATAAAACGCTATGAAGTATTTATAACAATCTAAAAAAGAAATCATTACATGATGTAGGATGCAATTACTGGCGCCATCTAGTATGTAATATGTTAATTAGTAACGATTTGGTTTTGGTCACGGGCGCGATGGCTTATTTCATGTATAATTTCAATGTTTCTATACCGATTTCTATGATTCTTTTTTTATTGAATAGGTAATAATGTTACCTTTTTTTTAAATTAGGGATGAATGAGAGTATTATAAACGTAAGAGTAAACAAATATAATCAGAATGTTCCGAACTGCTAAGCTATCAGGAATTACACGTGTTATTGTGAGTCAACCGTAAAAGATAGACATAAACTGTTGAGGATTTTTTTTTAGATAATTTTATGAAGAATATTTCCGTCATACATGATTTCTATGTAAGTTTAAGCATTAAGGCTGCGAACGCGACGGAAGCTTAAAAAATGTAGTAACTTCTCCCGTTTTCCCAAAATTTCCCGAAATTCCCCTTTACTACTCTGCTGGAAAGTATACAAAGACCTGCCCAGGAGTATGGAGAATAATTGTACCAAGTTTCGTTAAAATCCGTCGAGTAGTTTTTGTTTCCATAAGGAACATACAAACCGACAGACAGACAGACAGACAGACAGACAGACAGACAGACAGACAGACAGACAAAAATTTTACTGATTGCATTTTTGGCATCAGTATCGATCCCTAATCATCACCTGATAGTAATTTTGAAAATATATTTCATGTACAGAATTGACCTCTCTACAGATTTATTATAAGTATAGAAGATAATTAACAAACAAACATTTTTTATTCTCCAGTAAAACATGTCCGAAGAAAAGGCTCAGGACCCTGTCCAGCAGGTAACACAGGAAGTGAAGGACATCAAGTTGGAGAACGGCTCTCCTGCCGGCGCGAGCGCAGCCAATGGGAACGGCACCAATGACAATGCCATTTCGTTTAAGGTTGGTTACTTAGTATTCTTATGTTTGACATGATGATCCAGATTGATCCAAAGTGGCGATCGATACTATGTACCTACCCCAATGGGATCTAAACGGCGAGAGTATATGTACGTATTTTACTAGCCCTCTAGATGAGCTAACGCATATACATATAGTCTGATATATCGGTACCCATCTAATCCATTAAGTTTTCTAGAATATAGTATTTTAGGGACATATGGTTAGCTTTTACACAGTCATGTGATAGTGTTTTCGTGCAAGAATACAATAATAAATAATGCCTTATCATGTGGACGCACTGTCCAAGCAAAATGAGGATACACTGATTTGAACACCATGACAGATACGTCACCTGTTGTCTAGAATTATTAGTCTCTTCGGTTATTAACGGCGTAAATGCTTGAGTAGAGTAATGTTTAGGTCATATGATTGAAAATTAAATTACACATGTTTATAACTACTATGATGTTGAAAAAAAAGTTTTACCATAATGTGGTGAATCATGGCTTATAATATCTCCAACCTCTTGAGATAAAACGGTGGATGGAGATATACCTTTATGCATTTCATTCTTAATATTAGAGCATTCCTTACCAGTACCTAGTTATTATAAGATAAGCGGCAATTCTTACAAATCAGCCCAATCATTTTATGCGCTAACGATAACTTTCGTACACAATGTAATAATAACTATAAACTTAAGACTAGATTGTAAACGTGATCCTTTAATTACAGGACGCTTTTAAAGCCTTCTCGAAATTCGGCGACCCGAAATCCGACGGCAAACACATCACGCTGTCACAGAGCGACAAATGGATGAAGCAAGCCAAAGTGATAGACGGCAAGAAAATCACTACCACCGACACTGCCATACATTTCAAGAAACTCAAAGCACTTAAAGTAGCTATTGACGATTATCAGAAGTTCTTGGATGACCTTGCCAAGAGTAAGAAGGTGGAACTCGATGATATTAAAAAGAAGCTGACTTCTTGTGGACAGCCGGGTGTGTCTTCGCATGTAAGTGTGGTCTTGGTATCATTGGTTTTACCTACCTCACCTCTTAACTTTCATAATTGTCTCAGACATTGTTTAATAAAAACTATGGCAATACCTCTTTGCGATTAGAGCCCCATGGTATAGGCAGGATTCTCATATTTGTATTCGTAGAAAGGATTGCGTTGCGTAAATAAGTTTTCAGATATCAAAAATACTTACACATTTTTATTCTATGATCGTTTTAGACAAATATTTTAATAAAATACACCCCCTCCATACAAAACGACTGATGCTCCGATTTAATTGAGTGTTATTACATCATTGCGTTATCTTGTTTGCAAAATGTATTATTCATCATCATTCCCGCAAAAACACCTTTATGCAGCAGTGTCGATTAAATCTTCCCTTAAAACCAGTCTGTCATGACCCGCATTCTATCATCATGGTTTACATAATACGGAGATGGAGGCCCAACTCACACTGCAGCGGAGTACGTGGTTGTAAAATAAGAATCACCAACTTTTAACTGGGAGAACAAAGTAATTTAAAATTCCGATCAAAACAAATAAAGTGGCAGGAGTCCGAAGTGAAGGGATTTACCAGGACCAGGATCGCACTAAGTGGCGATTGATATTATCAGCCCACCCCAATGGGAAACTAATGGTGTGATTATGTATGTATGCCCGTTCTTAAATCAGTAAAGGCAACATGAGGTGTGTGAGAGAATTTACCGTGAGAAGTGAGATATTGCCATATTTTGTATGAATAACCTGTAAGTTTCTCACATGACATACTATCTATCACACACCTCATGCTAGTGAAGCACGACATTATAGGACTTCAAAGTCATTCTTATCTATAGAACTAACATTTTCAGGTAGCAAAATCGCAAGCAGCCGCGGCGGCAGTAGACCGACTAACCGACACCAGCAAGTACACGGGCTCGCACAAACAGCGGTTCGACGAAACCGGAAAAGGGAAGGGCATCGCCGGCCGGAAGGACGTGGTCGACGCTTCCGGATATGTCTCGGGGTACCAACATAAGAACACTTACGATAAGTCGCATTAGAAGCATATGTGAGATCTCATTCCTTTCTTAAACTAATCTTTTTGAGTTACAAATTTCGAGACGTTTTCGTGGTAAGGTGCTCCCTCACCGAGAGTACCGTGTGTAATGTAACGTTACAGATTTGAGCATTACACCAGTGAAGGAGAACCGAGCATTACAATGCGCACCTTGCGATGATTATATGAATTACACGCGAGCGCTCGACAGTCAGGGAGGTATTATTCTAAAGTAATGCTCTAAGACGAATCCTTAATGTTACAGTACCCGTGAATGCCCCTGGCGAGGGAGCACCTTAAAATAAAAAAATACGCAAGCCTGAGGGTTATGGGCGACCTGTCCGGTATTGAGATTTCTCTTTTTTTAAACGTCATCTTCCATACAGTGCTGCCAGCTAAAACTTACCAGTCTATTTTTTTACTCAGAGTAGAACAGCAAATTATTTATTGCACAAAAAAATATATACAAAAATACTTAAAAAAAACAAAAGCACAATTAGTGATCTTTTCACTAAAAGCGGTCTCTTCCAGACCATTTATCAATTTAAATATTCTTAAATAAACATTAAATTGAATTTAGTATGTAAAGAGATATTATCATAAAATGGAAACCAGTTGGCAGCACTTCTTCCATTTAAGCATTTTGAGTCATGTTGTTCTTTGTTAATAATTAGTAACGTATCTGACTAAGCTTTTTATCTGTTGTTATAATATTATTCGGGACGTAGTAGTGTTTTTGACTTATATAGTCCACTGGTCTATGTGTAACTGAACTATTATTGTTATACTTTAACTATTTAGGAAATAGTAGTGTCTTTAATAAGTATCTTCATTTGTTAATTTATCTTTTTGATAAAAAAAAGTAATTTCTCAAAAGTTTTAAATCCCCCAATTACACAGTAAGTGAAGCTAAGTTTATTAAAGGCGAAGCTACGTTTTTGAATGTGTGATTTGAACTCTCATAGTTGGGTGCATCGTTCAACGAACTTTAACAAAGCACTTTTTGCAATATCTGAGTACATTGTTATCTATGTTTGTTCCCAACAGTTTTACAAAGATGTGAAAGTTAAACTTGACGGATGTTATGTTTTTATTGTAGGAGATTCTGTGATGCGAGGACTTTAGAAGAGCCTCTTTTTTAGTTTGGAAGATAATTGTAATAATTACTGATTGGTATTGATTGTTTTTGTTAACTTTTAATCATCATTCCGTTAAAATTGTTGTAGTAGAAACGTCTCGATATGTTGAAAATCAAACTTCTCACAAGCATATGGGGAAAATAGTCTTGTCTTATTTTGTTTTAATATAATACATTCAACAATCAGTCAATTTGTGAAACTGAGGTCTTCATAATTCATTCAGACAAAAATGCTGCCTGTGATGTACAAATTTTAAATTTACTTTTGTTAAATTCACATAAGACTCTTTGCATAGTGGCAGTAACAATGTATTTTATACATATTTGTACACCATAATATAAAGTCAATATTATTTGTTATTTTATCGGCCTATACAAGGGTCGAAGGCCCAATATATTTACGTATCTCGTTCTCTCCTTTAATATGAGACAGGTAAATTTAAATAATAATAATAAAAAATATTAGATTTGTATAATAGAGATCGTGTTAGAAAAAAAGTAGAATGTTACGTTAAGCTGCATGTTCGATGAAATGTTTTATTACCTTCTACACTAAACTTCCAAACTTCTGTTGTTGTAAATGTCCTAGAATTATTAATTTAAAAAACATTATTACAATAGCGTTACTAAAATTTACAAAGCGTTACAAAAACATTATTAAAATTCAAATATGTATATCAAGAAAACGTATCTATCCGATGATATATAGTTAAGAGCCACTTGTATAATTCAGATAAAACGTATTTAGAGATAATAAATGTTATTTTACAACAATAGCAGCATCAAATATCGTATTCCTTTATATGGTTTTTGACTAATCGAAATTACACGCATTAATATATTATATTAGTTGCTCGTAAAAAAATGTATTAAAGTAACAATTTACTATAGTGCAGTCGATGCCGTAAACGCATTTTTGTTACACAAAATATATTATATTGTTTGTATTTGTTTTATTTCTTAAATACATGGGGTATAATTTAGTTCGAGTAACATTTAAAAACATCATCTAATTGAAAAATGGTAAACTCATCTTGAAATCTGGTATGCAACCATTATATAAATTGGAATTGTGAGTCACAGACATTTATCTAAATGGTCAGCAAAAAATAAAATTTAATCTTGAAATCCTGAACATAACCTATCAATACCTATACAAAAATGGATTACCATTTATGACCAAAATGATAATTAAAATAAATATTCATTATATCATATTACAACAAATATTATCATTTTCAATGACAGCTCTGACTGCCGAAGGATGAAAGTTTTCAAATTCTTCATTTACTAAAATTTTGTTATTACTTAGAATTTCATATGTTTTCTTGTTCAGAAATAAGAAGAAACAAAAACGAAAAATAAAAACTAAATTATTAAAATGAGTTGTATATTCCGAATATTATTCAGGATATTTTTGCAAGTGGCTGCCCAATGAAGATGTGTGGAGTGAGTTATTACTACTTATAATTGTTTCTTAACCAATCTTAATCATATTTCTACCAAACAAACAAAATGTATATACATTCAGATTCACTATGTAATAGTTCTATTTTTACATTAAGATATAATTAGTTAACTATAAATTTGAGAACTATATTAATGTATTTAATTATAATAATTACATTCTATGTACAGTAACAGGAGTTTTATTTTTGCGTGACATATAAATAAAAAGACCAGTTCGCCATTTATATTTTTATTGGACTTACTCCTAGGTATTGGTATATTGTTTACTAAAATACTAAAATAATCAATATTTATTCGTGTATGCGGAATTTCTATAAATTTAACATAAAGAATATAAACTAGAAAACATAAAAAATATTCACATTCATAATTACACATCACAATTAATATTTTAAATCTAAAATGAGAGTAGTAAATAAACCATTAAATTTTACCTTAACTGAAATGGGTGAAAGCCTTCACATTTTCAGAGACCAAGTAATATATAGATACCCTAGCTTTACTAACTACCTTGTATCATCGCACCGAATACGTCACAACATATACTAAATAAACATAACTTTATTGTCAATAATTAAAACTAAACAACAAACATTGACAATAAACTTATGGCAAACCTGTGTAAAATTATAGTAAGAATACATGCTATTTGGAATACACAAGCAATTACAAGTCTAAATAATATAATACACTTAGGGATTAAACAACGATAATGCAATCGATTTTTGTTAAATTTATATGATGATGTATACCGTGAGTATTAGAAATAGTGACGCGCTTTTGAGAAGGAAATTTCAAAATAATCGATTATTATAACATTCATTACTTGTTTGACTAGTTCCAATGCATAACATTATTATATATAAAAAAACGGATAAAGAATTTTACTTTAAATATAACCAGAAAATACTAACCAAGCGTATTATAAGCCTACAGTCAAATACTATTAAGTTGAAGGTCAATGAATATTTTAGATGTACTTTGGAATATTGATCATACTTTACAACATGCAAATGAGATTAATAGTTAATTTAAGAAATTACATATAAAAGTAATAAAAGTTGCTATTATATTTAATTTATCCAGCGGTGCCAGCACGCTCGTCAATTTATCTGTGCGAATTAGGTGAAGATATGGAAACTTATAACCGCCAACGAACGGTTCTATAGCACGCGATATATAGTTAAAATTACGAGCCTGTTAGTACCGCAGTTATTTTAAAAAACTCACTATCATTTGAGAATACGGACAGATTAGTAGCAAACATATAAGAATTTAAACGTTATTTAGAAGCGGAATGTTGATGAAGCAATAACTGCATAGTACCAAAAAATATTGCAAACGATCTTATAGGATTCTCCGTGAAAAACATAAGCTTTGGTGAGCATACGGTTAGTTTATGGTAGGAAGATGATTTGTGTATATAACAGTGTGCCAACGTCCATACTATAGTTGTACGAGATTCTTTACATTATGAAGTATCGAGTCCTGATTATCTAAACCTTTGTTTAGATTTACGATATCTGTGGATGATTTGTCATTTATTTGCTTATTTTAATTGAAGTTCTAAACAACAAGCTAGCTAATCAAGTCTCAATAGAATTTACGAGAAGCATTATATTTATTATTTTTTCTTAAAGAAAAATAATAATACGGATATTAATTTTTATATTAGTTAAGATGGATTTAGAATGGCACTAAGTATTACTACATAATTACAATCGATTTGGCAGATATATCATACGGATATGAGTAGGCTTAATTGCCCTCTATACTTAGTTTAAAGTACATATTGAAAATAATATATATAATTATTACACCATGTTTGATACGTGCAGTATTGTCTAGATAACTGAAGCGTCTAAATTTAGTACAAACGAAGTACATTTTAAAACCAACTCCAAAACATTCAATTATCTGTTAAAATAATAATCTCAAGTCAACGGAAATCAGACAACGGTGATTCAAATCACATTCATAACGCTGTACAAAAGAAATCTAATATTAGTCTTTATGTCTACATGGATCCTTCGATTTTGCTTTCTTTCATCCTGAAGTAATAGATGGCTCTGGCGGCAAGGATGATGGCTAGAAGGAAAGCGCCTACATATGCTACAATGATGCCGCCGCCGTGGCTTTTTGCTGCTGAGAGCGTGCCGAGGGTTACTCCAAGGGCGATGGCGAACATGATGAGAGAGAGAACGGCGAAAAGAGCGCCACGTAACATAACTTTGCCTGAACCTACGGATGACACCATCCGGCAGTGCGGGCAGCGGACTGGCGAGTTTTTCATACCCTAGAGGGAAATAGGAAATTGTGAATGGTTAATATGGTTTTATTTAAAATTTTGTTGAGTGTTGTTTGGTTTTTATTAAAACATACTCACTACACATAAAAATACTTCAGCCACTTTTGGAAGTCGAGTGGGCACATACATACATATATTCACGGCTATAAATCTCTAGAAGGGGTAGGCAGAGCTAAGGAAATAGAAATTCCTCAGCCACTTTTGGAAAGTCGAGTGGGGAAGATGGTAAAATAAAGGTTGTTGGTGATGGGTCTCCACCTGCATCGCCCAATGTTTCCTTAAAAGCCCCAATACCGTTAGTCGCCTCTTACGTACACCACCGGAAGAAATGGGGTAGCGCTTTTCTAAGCCGGTACACAGCAAAATAGCAAGCAGTCGAGTGGGTATACAAAATAAAACAAAAATACTTCTTCTTATTTAGAATAACAGGATTATGTTTCGTTCATCAAAGAAAATTACGTTGTATTTGAGTCAATAACTGCGTACAGAATCACTTGATTTGATTTTACATACAAATGTTAATATTCAGTAGAATATATCCAGAATCCAACCCTGAATAGTAAATAAACTTCTTCAAAATAACGTTAACATCTTCCTACTTTAGGTTAATCGTTAGTTAAAATAAAAGTAAGGGAGGTATGTAACACCATTTTAAGGATTGACTGAATTAATTTCTAAATTTTTTACAAATTCTTTGTGTGTATTATTATATTTATTATATTTCATGACACTATCTGCATTTTTTTATCTCACATGTATTTAATTCCTGTATCCACATTCTAACTGTTGCACCATATTTAATCCAATTAAAATTCAGCACTCCTATTAACTTATTATTTCAGGATATCAGTTTTCACAATGGCTTCTTATGGACTTCATGGCCTATTTCGTACTGAGCAGTTAATATTAGATTCTTATGTGGTTTATAATTGAATTTATTTGTTTCAAATATCGGAAGTGGTTTTGTATTTTAAAACTTTATAACAGGTATAATTTTACTACTACAATAAAGGATAGTTACTCAATACTATAAAACTAATAATTTAATAAGAAGCTTTGTAGTGTCGGTTAAGAAAAGCTTTACCCCATTTCTTCCCATGCGTGATCGTAAGAGGCGACTAAGGGTATTGGGGCTTTTAAAGGATTTTTGGGCGATGCGGTTGGAGAACCCATCACCAACACCTTAATTTTACCATTTTTTCCTAACGCGATTTCCAAAAGTGGTTGAGGAATTTCTAATTCCTTAGCTCTGGCTACCCCTTTTATGGATTTATAGGCGTGAGTATATGTATCTATGTACCCCATTTCTTGACCATAAGAGGCGAGTAGAGGTATAGGGCCGTATAAGCTGTTTTTGGGCGATGCAGTCAACGAAGGATCACCAACAACCTTTATTTTACCACACTCAACTTCCAAAAGTTCATGAGTACATTGTTATTCAGAAGTATCAAGTATTTATAGAGGGGAGTATGTATATATGAAGGAAATTCAAGATTATAAAATAAACATCTAAATTCATCATACAACAGGTCAATCATCAAACCTATGATCTTTTATCCCGAAACCAATCACATAGCTCCTAGACTATATTGGTTGTCAATAGTGCAAACTTACCAAGAAAGTGTCAGTGCAGTGCGCACAGATGACGCGGCACATCCCAGGAGTGGTGGCCACGGGCGGGGTCACAGGAGACGGAGCCAGATTTATGATTCGCTTGCAATCAGCTCGGGGGCACGCGATGCGCTGGGATGACGACTTGCAAATCAGTAGGCAGTTGCAAGGACAGCGCACATACTTTTTACCGGGTGGGGCATTTCTTATAGGCTGTAAATGGGAAGTGAAATTTATTAAAAAGTCTGCAAATGAAATGTTGAGTACACAAAGCTCACACATTACTTCACCTATCTATACTTGGGTCGTATTTAGAATAGCAATACCCAATTTCGGGTGGGTGTTCCATAGAAGCTTCTATGGTTAGTGGGGCTTGCAGAGCACAATTCCAAAGCTAAATACTTAGTTATTCCTTCCTATTGTGGTAGACAGAGAATATTGATTGACCTCCCATACTCAGTGTAGTGTCGGCTTAGGATAGCACTACCCCATTTCTTCCGGTGGGTGCACGTAAGAGGCGACTAACGGTATTGGGGCTTTTAAAGGGGCTTTTAAAGGGGCTTTTAAAGGGACTTTTGGGCGATGCGGTTAGAGACCCATCACCAACAACCTTTATTTTTACCATCTTTTCCCCACGCAATGGCTACCCCTTCTAGGGATTTATAGCCGTGAGTATATGTATGCATGTATGTAATCCTCCCATACATGCTCTATTATTCTACACATTCAGACTCAAGACTCAAACGTTCACGCCCAATATCCCCGAGTTTCTAATACTTCTGAACATCACGTGACATTGCCACCTGGTGTTCGGAGTGCCCACGTTTTGTTAGGACAGTGTACTCACGTGATTGGGGGCAGGCTTATAGCCGTTTTGTACGAATACACTGTCACATGACTAAGTACAACTCAGCCATGTGGGTTTTCTCACGATGTTTTCCCTCACCGTTAACAAATTAACCAAATATATGACTTTTAGAAAAGACAAATTGGTGTGGGCCCGACCCGGGACTTGAACACTAGTCGTCTGCACGATAAGCTATCACGTCGTCACTGAGCTACACATTCAGATGCCTCCCATTTCGAGCACATTCTAACTGGAATATCTCTAACCAACTATATACTATACTAGATTATAATCTACATCTAAATGTGTCTTCTGACATTACCATGCACATTGGCGCTATATTTATCTAGATAAATGGCTTCTCGCAAGAAAATGATCTCTTAACAAAGTTTGTTTTAACACTGCAATTTTGCAAACACGCAAAACAGGCGCACAAAAGACGTCGACTTGCGGAAAATTACCCGTTCAAATACAATACAAATACAACACTGCAATTTGTAAAAAAAAAACGTTATACCATTTAAGTTCAAATTTGTATGAGGAAACTAGGTCTTTAGTTTTTGTAAGTTTTTGGAAAGTTAAATCTATACTTCTCACAGCCCATATATGTCACACACCAAGGGGCTCGAGCCTACCCTATATAGGGCAATTCGGTCATAGTCCACCACGCTGGCCAATTGCGGGTTGGCAGACTAACGACTACTACCCTAGTAGTGCAATATCCTTCCAGACTGGGTTAAATCTTACAAATTAAATTTGTAAGGTTACCAACCCCGGGGAATCGATTCCGAGACCTCCGTAATTGAAACCAAGTGAATCTATACTTATAATAAGATAAAGATGTGTTTGTCATAAATAGGCTCTGAAACAGATCAACCAATACAAAATTATATTTTACCAATAAAAATCACCAACTTTCACATTGAATCAATTTCACAATCATCACATTGAATTGAATATCTGGTGAGTAATGATAAAGGTAGTCAGTGCTGCCAAGAGAAAAATAACCTGCTAAAACATACTACCCATACAAAGCCAGGGCGATATCTATATTCAAGAAGAAATGTATTATTTATGTATCTATGTATGTATGTATGTATTTCAAACATTGTTCTTTTTTTTTAAAATGCAATTATTGCTATCAAAAAGTTTTTCTATTTATGTATTGGAACATACTATTGAATCTTTGGAAAGTACTTGTCACCAGAAATTGATTAGTAATAATTAGAGATGAAGAAAATATTTTGGTCATGGGTCTCCAACTGCATCGCCCAAAAACCACTTAAAAAGTCCCATACCCTAAGTCGCCCCCCTTGGCAGAATTATTGGGATTTGGTGCCATATATATACAGTTTGGGTATATGTATTTACTGCCACATGACACAGTTTAGAACGTGGGTGATCGTAAGAGGCGACTGAGGGCATAGGGGCTTTTTAAGTGATTTTAGGGTGATGTGGTTGGAGACCCGTCACCAAAAACATTTATTATTACCATCTTTTACCAAATCAACCTCCAAAAATGGTTTTCCATTCCAAAGCTACCTACCTACTACCCTACTACCCTACCGGCTACCCCATTAAGAGATTTAAAGCCGTGAGTATATGTATGTATGTATGTTAAATATATTAGGAAAATATATGCGACATGATAGTCCAGTGGATAGAACACCTGCCCGAAAAACAGAAGGGCGTGAGTTCCAATCCTGGGACGGGCCTACACCAATTTGTCTTTTCTAAAGTCATATGTGTGGTTAATTTATCATGGTTGCTAACGGTGAGGGAAAACATCGTGAGGAAACCCACATGGCTGAGTTGTACTTAGTCATGTGACAGTGTATTCGTACAAAACGGCGATAGGCCTGCCCCCTATCACGTGAGTACACTGTCTAAGCAAAACGTGGGTACCTTCTCTGGAAAACTAGATGGCGCTTGCCATGTGAGTTCAGGAGTATTGGTACCTCTGCCAACCCCTTCGGGGATAAACGGCGTGAACGTTTATGTTTATGTTACGTTTATGTATGTTTTCCAACTTTAATCTACATTTAAAAGTATTATGAACACACTCAAGTGTCAAATTAATATAACAATCATAGACTCTCTAGTTAACTGACTTATCTAGCTATTATTAAAATGTACTCTGAACACCAGGTGACAATTTTATGTTCTATTCAGAACTATTAGTGCTAGTGAGTATTAGTGAACATTTGAGTCATAAAATTAAAAGCATTCAGAAATATATTAAAAACTACAGAATAAAACACTCACATTTTAGTATCTATAGTTAATTATTTCTTGGCAAAATTTTGTAACAATTTTCTTCAGAAAGATTGTATCCTTCGAAAAATAAACTTTCGATATACTCTGGACCTAGAAGGACAAATTGCACTGCGCTCTTGGTAGCAGGCTCATATACTTTCCATTGAGACAGAGGCAACACAAAGCATACTTGTTAGAACTTTTTTATGGCAATGTAATGATGACAAATAATTTGGCCAAATATCTGTTTTGGAAAATCTCAAACCGAATAGAATAAGATTTGGCGAAACCACTATTTGGCACATCTCTTGTAAAAATGTTTGTCATAACCCTAGATTATCATAAAGATCAAGCAGCTAAAATGAACTTACTCAAAATAAGTGAATTGCAACCTTTTTTCAAAGTATATTTCAGAGTTTGTGCCATATTTGACTTATAAACACCTTGTCTTTATGCATAATACATATTCATTACAAGTAAAAGTAATCATATTAAATTAGTTTAAACAAAGAAGCCTATTAAGACCATTATAATAATAGCATACTATAATGAGAAAAAAGTTTGATATATTTACCGTAGCTTCATTACATGATGAACATTTGACGACATGCTGCTCTCTCTTGCCTGACAAGTCGATCATTGCTTGACAAACTCTGCAAGTCACCAAAGGCATTCCCCCATACGCCACAGATTGATGATATGGCGGTGGCAATTCGTCGGGACCAATGGGAGAACCCATGATGCCAAATTCTGCTAAATTAGAACAATAATTACTAAAGAACTGATGTACGGACTTTTACAACAGCTAGCCTGTGTGCATAATAGTTGTTACGCAGTAGGTGCATCACGCAATGAAAACAGACACTTAAGAGTGTAATTCGGTATGAAAAAGAACCCAAACTATTGCCCTTAAGACAATATTTCATTAATATACATTTTAAAATTTCTTTATTAACCTGTTTTCTTTTGATTGAATATATTTGGTGAATCATCATTGTCACAGTAAACTATTAGAGCTTGCTTACCATTTTCCAGTAGCAGTTGTGCTTCACTTTGTCCGTCACCCATTGTTTAACTCGTTACGATGATTTTTAACACTTTCAAAATACAGACAATTACGGTGTTTATCAAATTATTGGACAATATAATACGGCAATGAAATCCACTGTTTTTTTATGCACGGAGCTTTTTTATTTTAATTAATTTGACAGATGAATATTGAATACAGGTTGTTTGACTTGTTTGTGTTGATGGAGTTGATTTGATTGAAGTTTGACAACAAGTTTGATTCAATATCAATAGTTTTAACTTATGGCTTTTAAAATGTAAGACTTTTTAAAAATATCCAATAACATGTTTTTATAACAGCGACTCGCACGCACGGCTGGTTGGAATAAACCGTTTTAAAATAATTAAACCGTAAAATAATTGGGATTATTTTGGTGGAGGTCACACCACAAATGGTGGTTGTCTGTTCAGATCGAGATATTTCCGACATTTCTCGCTTTTGACTTTGATAGTCCCTCGTCCATCATTCCATTAGAAATACCAGTGTTGCCAACAAGTCAAGACCTTATGTCGCCCAATTTTCAAAGCTTGAGTAGCCTAAGTAGCCCAATTTGAAATGAGGTAGCCTAAAGTAGTAGCCTAAACTACTAAACCACTTTTTTAACTATTTACTTATGTATTATATTTTAACTTCCTGTACATACAATAAAATCAGTACTTCACACTTAAACCTACAAGTCGTTTAAACTAGAGTCTGAAGTTATTTAAAGAAAATAAAAGTATCAAAACGTAATTTGAATGTTTTTGTTAATGAAAACCTCATGTGGGGATTATTAATAATAAATAAAGGAAAGAAAAACTTGAACTTGCGTTCCCTACCTCAGATATTTTTAATTTTCAATTTTTTAAAATTTTTGCAAACACTACTTTAAAGTGTAAAAGAAACCAAGGATAGAAGAATTTCGCGCTGGCAGCCATTGACATGATAGCTCAATTGGCAGAGCGTCGGGATTGTATACTCAAGGTCGCGGGTTCGATTCCCGCCTGTGTCGAAGTTTTTCTTTCCTTTATTTATTAGTAGTATCAAAACGTGTTTATTGTTAGTGTACTGTATTTTAAAGTTAAGGAAAGAAAAGATTTTAAATTTGGCGTGACCATGTGTCCTTGGTCGCAACAACCAATCTTTATATTTGTTCTACACGGTCGGTGGTTAGAATCAACTTGAGCAGTTCAATCGGAGCAGATGCTATTCTGACCAAGGCCGTTGAAATCAACCAAGTATTGGTATGAACAACAGACTTCCCCGCGGTCGGAAAGTGATCGTGTATAAGGCTTTTAAAGGTTAAGCGGATAAAAAATACTGATTCGAATAGTTCTAATTAACATACTGATTCGAATAATCGGTAGATTCGAAACTAAATATTCGCAACTCCATCTGTGATATTTTCACAGTAGTGCCAACATGATCTCGGAGGTATTTAAAGATAAAACGTTCAATATGGGTGAAGGGGTTTACCATCTTTTTATCTCGATCGTTGTATATCTTTTTATGTAGATTTTTTTTTGTGCTTATTTGTGTTGTAATTCGATTGTAAATTAAAGTAAACTTAATCTTTTTCGAGTAGCCTAAAAGGCGACCAGTCGCCTTTACGATTTTTTGGTCGCCGTTTTCCAATCTGAGTAGCCTAAATGGCGAAAAATCGCCTTCGTTGGCAACACTGAGAAATACCCTAAAAACAAACTTACCACATCTCTACCATACAAAAATAACGGGCTTGTTTGCTAGAATAGTCCTGACTGTGATAACAAATCTTGCTCTTTAGATTTGGCTACGGTCTTTTATAAAATTGGCTCCGTCATATACCATAAGTACGACATATTCTTACTAATAAGGGGTTCAATCCTATATTAGTAGAGTTTTCCTCCCGCGCAGCTCAAGAGGCCTCGGCCATGTCGTTTTTGTGGAATACACAATCAAATAAACAACTCGGAGGATGCACGGATGATTCAGTTTCTGTGTCCCTTTGACCACGATAAATGAGTATATGCATAAGCACAGGCCAGAGTAGTTAAGCACTCGGATCTTATCAAGAAAGAGTATACTTAGTCACAGGATTCAAGGCCAAATATAACCAAAGTGGCCTTAGGGAATCATTCAGAAAAATACTCCGCCTAATTTTAATTTCGTCATCCACAGACCTTTCAAACTCAGAAACTCAGGATCGTTCTCTAAAGCGGCCAGTACACAATGGCCAGTGATGGGCCACTATCCGCAATGCACAATTTTAGGCCACAATCACTTGGTGTTCACACAATGGCCCATTGCTCATTACTGCCTGGCAATCCGCTTGCGATGGACGTCGAAGTAATTATGGCTGCAGCTATTTATTTATTATTATGTATGTAATTTATTTTATTTACGGCGCTATTTATGTTATTTTTACGTCATATAGTGATTATAAATACATTTTGCAATAAAATATTCCAAAAAAGTATAAGTATCTATGAGCGACCGGTGACGAACTAAACAATGGCCCACTGTGGAAACACCACCGGCCACGCTACGCCACGATTCCTTTGAAGTGTGCCCGAAAAACCGACAACTTCACCATTGCGCGCCACGATCGGCAATTCGGTATACAAAGTTTTACTAAAGTGATGCTGATTACAAAACCATTTCGAGACATTATGGTTATAAACAATATTTTCTTGAAATTATATCAATTGAAGCTAAGATGACTGTTATTTTATCAAAAAACTGTAACAGAGTTTGACCTTCAATGTTGTTTGAAAGACATACGGTTTTGCAGTTTATTAATAAAATATCGAAAATCATAGGTTTGTTTAGTATATGGCACTGATTTTATACGACACATGAAAGAGTATTCCTCAACTTGAGGGAAGCTTAAGTGTAGAATAAAAGCATACTGATAGCTTTAATAGCAATGATAATCTTACAATATTTAAGGCTGAGAAAAGTGCCCCCGAATTGCATTAAAAGAATGTGAATAGAACTTTCATACGAAATTTAAAGATCCGTCTAACAATTATATATAATAGTCTATAATTTTATACGACATCCTAATAAACAATTAGGATGTCGTATAAAATCAGTGCCATTGCAACTACTCGGGTCTTTGATCGTATGAATGCAGGTATATCTTTTGGTGTCAGGTGAAAATAATAAGATAATAAAATGTATTTAAGTATATATTTTCTTTTTTTGTTTGTCTTAATAAGTGTATGTAATGCAGCGATTATGGAAACCGAAATGCTATGCAGATAAATGAACCGCCTTTAACCGCTACATTAAAGCTCTAAAATATATATATCAAAAATACTGGTATAAAAGCAAGTTTACCGATGGAAAAGCAATTAAGTTCCATTTCACAAGCTGTTATAAGACTTACAGTTGCGAACTGCAGTGTAAGT
Organism: Bedellia somnulentella; assembly: GCA_963576735.1. NCBI lineage: Eukaryota > Metazoa > Arthropoda > Insecta > Lepidoptera > Bedelliidae > Bedellia > Bedellia somnulentella. The sequence goes on from OY755183.1 coordinate 10,287,555, forward strand.
TATCTTTATGCAGTTATCGATGAAACGTGATATGAATTGGTCGAGTCAACGTTTACCTACTGAACATACATAAATCAGGGAGGTATTATTTATGGTTAATAAAAGAACTTCCCTAAGTGAATTTCTACCATAATTATATGAAACGTTACATCTGAAGAGATTTAATAAAACCATGTAGACCGATTTAGGATACACTGCATGGTCACACCATTTTAGAGTGAAGAATTGTGATTTTCATAATTGTTCCGTTCAAAATTCGGTCTCTCGTGCTCCACTCTCGTTCCTCTTCTCGGTCCTTCATTTATTTTAGAGATATCTAAGCTGTGAATTTGCAACTGAGGGGTTAGATAAGTTTAACTTTCTACGGGTTAGGGTGGGTATTAAATCTCTTCGGGTGTAACATTTCATATAATTATGGTAGAAATTCACTTTGGTAAGTTCTTTTAACCATAAATTATATTTCAATGTTACATCCTCAAGATTTAATAAAACCATGTAGATGTTTAGCGTTCTAGTTGCAAATGATAACATGTATTTGGTTCAATAAATTATTGCAAACAATAAATTATTACAATTAAAGGTATTGGTGAAAGTCCATTTCTCATTAAATTTCAAAGTATTTAAAAACTGTCATTTACTACTAAAACTAGTACAATACCAAAAGTCAAAATACATTTTTGTTTATCACATATAGGATGATAAAAAATAAAATTATACCAAACAGGCTCCAATTTCACCACGACTACAATTGTCAGTGACATATTATTATGTCGAGCTACAATTGTCAAGCAAATTGTGACATATTACAATTTTATGAAATATTTTCTATAGAAATGCTTACAAACTTGACAGGCATTTTGCTACAATTGTATGTATTAAAATTGTGTTGTGAAACAGTAATTATTATTTTAGTCGACATATTTGTAGAATTGTCGTAAAATCTTGACATGAGATTGAGCACATGTCGGATTTGCGTGACAATTGTAGTATTTCGTGGTTGATACACGCGTATTTCAAAATGGCTCTCCATGCGAGTAGTAGTGACGCTAGTGATAGTAACAGTGATCTTGATGTATTTGCACATATAAGAAGATTTAAATATTTGCGTTATCCATATTTAAATAATATTTTTAAAATAAAAATACTAACATGCGCACACAAGAAATGCTACTATTAAGAAGAAAATAACTTAATGGCGGGAATGGATTTAATAGTTTTAAATAGGTGTTGTGAAAAAGAGAGCAAAGGCATTTCTATTCAGCCAATAAAAAAGTATCCATCCTACACGGAAGCCGCGGTTCGGACGCGGTTTACGTGGTACGGTGCACTATGAGTCGTCCTTTAATACCTATATAATGGCAGGCAGTTAATGAGCGTACGTGAAATACATACATAGATTATTATTGTTACTGCTATGCTGAGAGTACGAGAAAACGGATAATTCAAATTTAGAATGCCTGTATAGACGCATTGTCAAGTAATATGTCATTCCAAGCTCTCAATAATTTATCTATAATATTTGATACATTTTTCCCATTGTTTAGTCGTGACAATTGTTTTCTACAATTGTCGCACCTGTCATTGTGGTGAAACCGATAATTCTACATATGTCATATTTTGATACAATTGTAGCACTTGTCGCGTTGGTGAAATTGGAGCCAGGTCGACTAGCTAGTCTATCTACTTGCTTTCTTAAACTGCCAATGGGCACCCTGATCAGTACGCAGCCAAAAAGTGTTTATGTCAATGTAAATATAAAATGAATAATGAAAATTTCTTTCAAAATAAAAAGATAAATCTTTGTACCCAAAGTATTTGAAAGAAGAATTAAAATACATCTAGCAACTATATCTTGAGATCTATACAAGAAGATAAGAATGCTTTTCTTAATAAATAACTTATACTCCTGAGATTTAAAAACAATTATATTCAAATGTTTAGGAATAAGTCCAAACCAAGAGGAAATGTTTGATTTGAATTTGCACTCCATGTATATGAATATTCATAAGTAAGGTGTAAAACTAACACCCATTTATATTTCACAAAAAATCGCCAAACTGCTGTTGGTTGATTAATTTAAGACACAAAACTTATTAATGAGTGCACTATGTATTTTATACACCATACCTATAGAGGTATAATAGTACTTACTATTGCCAACCATATACATATATGTATATTACTCACCGCCATATTTGCCGCCAATTATCAAAAGTAAATTTACATATACTTCGGAAGTAGATCCTTGTCAATTCATATATTTACTTGAATAGTCATTATACACTGGCATTTTCTAGTTGAACATAGACGATTATGTAACAATTTTTATTTTACGGAGACGAGACGTGTTTCCAATGCAGCACACCTAAAAAGAATGAAGGACCGAGAAGAGGAACGAGAGTGGAGCAGGAGAGACCGAATTTTGAACGGAACAATTATAAAAATCACAATTCTTCACTCTAAAATGGTGTGACCATGCAGTGTATCCTGAATCGGACTACATGGTTTTATTAAATCTTGAGGATGTAACATTGAAATATAATTGTAATGTAATGCTCAAAGCCGAATCTATAATGTTATAGTACACGTGAATGCTCCCTGTGGGAGAGCACCTATAGAACGTCTATGTTCCCATACTGTAAGTATCTTTCCACACGTACAGGTTGCCGATTAACCAGTGCCGGATTCCCGGCCATCCTAACAATCAAAAAGTCGTAAGAGAAAAAGTTCTTATGACTATAGATCAAAAGACACTCCTATTAAAGCTCACATTTTTCCAAAAAGCCTAATAGAAGTAGCTTTTTAGATATATGTCGGATTAAAAAAAGCATTGAAAGTTAATATATCTAAAAAGCTACTTCTATACGACTTTTTGGAAAACGGCGATAGGCCTGCCCCCTATCACGTGAGTACACTGTCTAAGCAAAACGTGGGTACCTTCTCTGGAAACTAGATGGCGCTTGCCATGTGAGTTCAGGAGTATTGGTACCTCTGCCAACCCCTTCGGGGATAAACGGCGTGAACGTTTATGTTATGTTATGTTTATTTTTGGAAAAATATGAGCTTTAATACGAGTGTCTTTTGATCTATAGTCATAAGAACTACAACATAGGCGTTCTAAAGGTGCTCCCTCATAGGGAGCGTTCACGTGTACTGTAAACATTATAGATTCGTCTTTGAGCATTACATAAAGATAAGATAATAGATGCGCCATTGATTCATTACAAGGTGCGTATTGTAATGCTCGGTTCTCCTCCTTCACTGGTGTAATGCTCAAATCTGTAACGTTCATTACTCACGAATGATCCGGTGAGGGAGCACCTTAAAGGTAGGTGGGATCGTCGGAGGTGATTGGATTTTTATGCAGTTCCTTGCAAGTTTCCGCAAAAACCTCAGATAATAAGGATAGTTAGCAGAAGAAAACAACTGTCTATAAGTATTGTAGGTTGTATTTTAATGCAGATTTTTACATATGCATCTTTCATTTACTTATTTTAATGACAAATGGAATAGTGTTTGTAAACTAGATTGCCAACTATTTTAAACAACTTTTATATTTCACCGGCAATTTGTACAATAGCTGCTTTTCTATCTACTTTATACATTGTTAACTCAAATACTTTTTCTAGATATAATTGCACTATTATATATTGGGTAAAAGGACATTAAATAAAGTCCAACGTTTCGCTCTTAGCTTACATGATTAGTTATTTTATTTATTACATTTTATGAACAACGAAAGCAGGGCCCCTGCATGCCATCGTATTTTTTACTATTTTTGTTTAAAAGTAGTGCCGATTCCATTACGATACAATAAGATTATTAATATGAATTCCAGCACTATTTTTAAACAGTAGATGTTTTATAGTTCTTAATAAAGTAGAACAATTCGAGTTGAAATAGTTTAAAGAGCTTGTAAGAAGTTACGGTAATATATTGTAAGAAACGTAAGAAATTGAGAAATTAATGGGATTCGGATTCATAACGATATTTTAAATGGACTTGAAAATGTCAGCAATCTCTTGACAATTAAGTATGCAAGGTGTAATTTAGTTAATTATCTTTAATTAGTTGAATTTCCTAGAATCGCATAAATCGATTTTTAATAAATATTACCTAATCTGATAGTATTGCATATGCTTAACAAATATAAGAATACATTTTAGACACATAAAGTCTTTTTTAGTTAATATCTAGCTAGAGGCTGAATACAATACAGTGCAATACCATACAAAATATACACATTTTGGTTTTCCCAAAGTATAATGTCAAAATGAAAGCGAAATAGACTTTATATTTTATACACTGTCAATTCAATTCGCAATGAGTTAATACGTACACCAATGTATAAATTCAAATATTAATATAATAATAAAACATTTAAATTAAAAACATTTATAATAACAAATTTTGATCTTTTTATTCCTGCTCTTGTAATATTAGATAATTATACTTTGTTGGCTATGTACTATAAAGAAAATCTTTGAAACATAAAAGCCTAAACGCTTTCAGCATGGTCTTTAACACATTTACTGACATTGAAGCAAACAAAATAGCTTCTCTATTGTTATATTATATAAAATTAATGTCAGTAAATGAGTAAGGATTTTTAAAGTCATTTTGTTTTGACACTATAGTTTGGGACACCTTATAATACTTTTTTATTTCACATTACACTAATTTGTATGTAATATAATTTTAATACGGACTTAGTTCACTCAGCAATTTACTAGAAAACTGCTTTGTCTGAGTAACATACTCTTCAAGTGCAATAAAATAACAGTGATCAGTTTGAACAATTTTTGGTTAAATTCATACTAAGACATTGGATTTCAGTTTTTTAAGATTTTTTTTATTTAATATAATTTATTAAAATAAAAAAAACACAATTCCAAAAAGAGTAGAAGCGAAAAACATCTACTGCAGTCATAAATAAAATTGAACTGGTATTTGTAACTGTGTAATATAATAATCCTATAAGGCCTTATTGCGTAATTTCTTTTTAAAAACAATAATAAATAAGTGATCAAATTAACTTTGTATCCCCTAAAATAAATTTAGTACAGAATGACACCACATCTCATAAAATAAAACCCTTTCGATGGAACACAAGACATTACCCAGTTCAGGTAATCATTAACAATTTACAGTGGTCACATAAGACCGTAAATAACAATGTTTCTTTCACATTTTAATTTATTGTTCAAGATAATATTTTTCATTTTTACCGGTAACAATATACGAATATTATTTGCCAGAAAAGGTAGGACTCAACATAAAAAGGGTGCAGTATTCCAATCAAATATACGTGAAGCAGCGAGTTAATGAACTATAATTTCAAATCATAATGGAATGTAGCAACACTCAATTGTGACACGAATTACCCTCGTCAGTAGTACGTACTAACACTGGCACCAGAACACAAGGTGGTACATAGCCGTGGGACTTACAACTTGACACAGATTTCAGCATTAGCAAAATATAAAAGTTGTTTTAACAAAGACTACTAGCAGCTGGGTATAAATAATAACTTACACATGAAACTGTACAATTAGCTTACTTCTGACATTGACTGACCTTTCATAATATACAATATCATCAATGATTACAATAATTGACAAAACTATATTATGTAGTATTATGTACCTAGAATATAGGTTCAATATAAATTAAATTTCTTTAATCTAGACAACATCAGTGTCGCCTTTTATAATGTTATATATCCTTTTAAATTTCAGTCTTTGTTTTTGCAAACCTCAAGAGACAGTGCGAGGGACACAGGCGCTCACGCTTTCATCGCACACACACACGTACACTCACACACCGACGCGCTCACACGCTCTATCACACTAAAACTAGCGGGCAGTGAAAGCGACTCTCGTTTCATATACGATAATTCTATTCACTAAACCGTTAAGGACTAGCTCGACTCGGTCCGTCGCTGGCGAGTTCGGTCGCAGCGTTTAGTTCATAAATAAGGACAATCGACGTATCACACATATCACAAACTGTCTGTCCCGAGCGCGGGTCGGGCGGCGCGCGCACTTCGGCGAATGGGATCGTCCCGATAATGGAATGTAAGCGTGATATGATATCG